>JAOXNN020000020.1:2897366-2933297 GCA_028571205.2 Hydropsyche betteni | reverse complement strand
AGAATTATATATAGGGGATCGACGCGTCGTTTTAAAGTCGCGAGCGTCATCGACACAGATACACAGACAGACAGACACACAGAAATCCGCTATTATATATAGGGGATACATCAAAAATACAAATAATTCGAAAAAATTATACAAAAAAACCCTAACCTCAAACCATCTCAACCGCACTTCAAAACACAACCATACCCGAAACTACCGAAATTCGACCACCCACGTCACCCATATCAACGCACCCAAAAGACTCGCTAATTCCTTTGAAGCCTCCTCGGCTAGATACAATAATGTGCGTACGCGAGAGTGCATCCGCCGCGCATTCTGCACAATGCGATTAGCCCTCCGACAACCCCAACACGCCCTGGCTTCGGAGGGGAGTCGGATGACTCATGCAGACCACCCCTAGTTGTGTATAGCCCAACCCTGTGTCGTATAGCCCTTGTCTCCCCCGCAGCCGGTGCATTCGTGTTGGTGCGCATGGGGGTGTCACGCTATGGTTGTTGGTGAGGTGTTCTCAAAAAGTTTGGATTTCGCTAATTTTTTAAGTGAAACTTCTATAGTGTGCACTGGAAATGGAAGAGATTTCGAAATTTATAATATATATTTTTTCTAATTGTTTTTGTGTAATTTGAGAGACTACATTGCCGATACATTAGATAGTTGTATTGTTATTAATTTGTCACATAAGTCGCTCTAATCGCTCAAGTCGCTCTAATCGCTCAAGTCGCTCTAATCGCTCAAGTCGTTCTAAACGCTCAAGTCGCTCTAAATTCTCAAGTCGCTCTAATCGCTCAAGTCGCTCTAATCGCTCTAATCGCTCAAGTCGCTCTAATTGCTCAAGTCGCTCTAATCGCTCAAGTCGCTCTAATTGCTCAAGTCGTTCTAAACGCTCAAGTCGCTCTAATTTCTCAAATTGTTCTAGTCGCTCTAATTGCTCAAGTCGTTCTAAACGCTCAAGTCGCTCTAATTTCTCAAATTGCTCTAGTCGCTTTAAACGCTTAAGTCGCTCTAAACGCTTAAGTCACTCTAAATTTTCAAGTCGCTCTAAATGCTCAAGTCGCTCTAAATTTTCAAGTCGCTCTAAACGCTCAAGTAGCTCTAATCGCTCTAAAAAAACGCACAAGTAGCTCTAGTCGCTCAAATTGCACATGTCACTCAAGTCGCTCAAGATACTCAACTTACTCTAATCGTTGAAGTTGATAAGTTGGTTATTGAATTCGAAAGGTTTATGAAATTAGTACAAATGGTTGCTGGTTTTTTAGTTTTGTACACAATAAGCAAGGCCTTAAAACTAAAAAAAATGCTTATGAGGCTCTAATTTCTCAAGTCGCTCTAATTGCTCAAGTCGATCTAATTGCTCGAGTTTATTAAGTCAAGTCAATTTTGTGCTGAGGCTGATGCAAATGGTTGCTGATTTGAGCAATTGATGATTTTGTCAGTTTAGTATATAACAAGCAAAACTTTAAAAATTGAAAAAATCGTATATTTTGCTCTTATCATTTGTCACTCAAGTCGTTCTAATCGCTCAAGTAGCTCTAATTCGTTTGGTTTTTGAGTTTGGAAGGTTTGTAATGAGGCTGGTGTAAATTGAACAATTGACGAATTCGTCGGTTTTGTACGTAATAAGCAGACAGAACTTTAAAATTTAGAAAAATCGTTCAAGTCGCTCAAATTGTTTGTACTGAAATCACGCTTTAGATTGAAAGATGCCGATATGAAGTTTTTCTTATGAGTGATATGTAATTTATATATTTTGCGTATAGTTTGGGTCATTAGAATTGAGAATGCGTTTCGAGTGTTAAGTTTGGTCAAATTGTCGATGTTAAATTTTATTGTTTGATTAGTGAGAGAGATTGCGGTTTAATTGTTTGGGTGTACGACTTTAAAATGTGGGCTTTATTGCGGTCTTGGCGGAAGATGTAGGATGTTTTATGATATTGGTTTTATCTGATTGTTTTATATAGATAGAAAATATTGAAAGAAAATAAAGATAAGATGATTATTTTACTGACAATGTCAATATTTTAAATAAACTAACGGTTTACTTTTGTTCGTTGTATCAATTCCCATTAGTCGACGAAGTTAAGTAATATATTAAACGACCAGCCGACAAATAAAATTACATATCGGTCTGAGACTTCTTTGAGCGTTACATTTCTTCAATAATTAATTACCTACTTCATATCACTACATATTGGACAAGGAAAAATTCCCAAGCTCATCTAAAAAGTCTCATCAACAGCGGAGATCAATTTAAAATAAATTAACCATCCCGATCAATTCAAATTATTCAAACACAATCCACTCACATCATAAAACCAAATTAAAAAAACCCACAACCACACACCAAACAATAAAACACACCACGCTCAACATCCAATCGAATGACACGACACATGTCACACACGACAAACAACTTCTCACACACGACAAACAAACAACTTCTTACACACCTTTCACCGAGCACGTTCCTCGGCAATCACTAAAAAGGCACTTCCGCACCAGCCCACAGTTTGAGCGCCGCTCCCGAGGGGTGCACCGAGGGGGGCGCAGTCGCGGGGGGCGCTAAGCTGGGGGCTCCGCCCCCCAGCAGACTGTACGTGTCTGGCCTGGAAAGCGGCAGACGAAGAAGACGCCGTCATAAACCAGATAACACCTCTTCGACGACAAAGTCTATTTTGCGAACGTTGCAAAGATGATGGCCTGCTTCTCGCCCGGAAGGCTTCGATGTGTGATTTTTTTTTTGTTATGTTCTGAATTTAGATTATTTTCGTTAGGGTGTGTGTGTGTGGAATTTGAATTTTGGCGGGTCACGGAATTTTTGTATTCGTTGTGTCTTTATCGAAAGTGATAAAGATGCCGACAATGTTGGATGGCGCTTTTTTGAAGATAATGTTTGTTTAGAAGGTGTATGCGGAATTTAAATTTTGCTATATTGATTTTGGATTCGTTATATTTATAAAAAAACGATACACGAAATTGCAATAATGTGTTAATTGATATCTAAACACATTTAATTTTTTTTTTTAATCAATAATAAAGTCATAAAGTAGATAAAAAGTAATATTTTCATTCTAAAGGTGTATGAAGAATTTAAATTTTTCTTTCGGAATTTGTCTCAAAAGCGACGGACAGTCATAAAATAGATAGCGCTTTTAGTCAGTGAAGTTTATTTTGAAAATATGCAAAAGGTGTGACGTTTAGAAATACGTGGATTTAGAATATCTTTATTTTGGGAATGTATACGGAATATAGATTACGCAGATTCAATATAGATATCTCGAAAGCATTTTGGTTTGAAATCCTCTGGGAAATTGTTGAATATAGAAGTTCCGATTGCTTGGTTCGAATTTAGGCATTACCAAATCGATGCACATGGAAACGGATACCTGAGGATAATAATGAAAAAATATTCAATTTCGAATTTGATTTTTTTCGAATATCTAATTGAAACAAGTTTTATGTAATGACGATATTGATTGATATGCAATTCCTTTTAATACTTCCTATTATTCAATACGAGGGACTTTCTCAAATCAATGATGTCATATATCAAATAATAAATGCATCGTAGAAGTAGGAGTGCCAAAACGTGTTATAAGATTTTATAAAAAAAAGTGAGCCAAAGAGTTAAGAGGCAGTTGAAGATTAGCTCAATTTAAATATAATAAAATTAACCAGGATTTTTCATATTTGTTTTATCGACATACAAAAATAAAACTATTCAGATCAATTCGATTCACAAATGTTATCTTTTCCGAATGATAATTACATTCGAAAAAAACTGTAGGTGGTTTACATCTTTGAATGACATGTATGATAATTAGACGAAAATCACAACACGAATTCCGATCGCCTTTTTCAAACTGATCCACGAAAAAAAATTACAATTATAATTATTAAAAAAAAATTCGATGTCACCGACGAAAGAACATAAAAAATAACGACTACACAAAAATCACAATAATCCGATTGCACCGCTTTATTGAGGCGACTTTTGCTTTTGCACAGGGCGTTCCAAAAGCGACGCTTTTCGAAAAAAACGTGAAAAATTCAAGCGGCATCCCAAAGTTCGTTAGCATATTAAATTATCTGCGTTTTGTATTCGCGGTCCAGCCCGCCGCAATCCGTCGTAATTTCATTTTTTCATATAAAATTTTCATTGTTTTCGCAAAATGTTAAACCGCGACTTGCGCGGCGACGTACGAGTTTCCAATTTTTCTGATTTAACGCGGTTTTTCGCAACTTTCCGACGGACCAAATTGGACGGTGTATCGCGTAATTACAACTCCCAATTACGGAGCCTTTAAAAAAAACATATTTGCGGTGAAATTCGAAATAAAAAAACCAGTATACGAAGGAAACGGTCGAATTACTATCCAAATTGAGATCTCAAAGACCGCACCACGTATATATTAAAATTGGTCGAAACCACAGAGAAGGATCCGGTCAACTGGATAATGGAAAAATATTATATTATAATATATAAGCCTTAATTTGGCGATGTATTTATATACATTTAGGGTTCAGAATTGGACACCTGACGATTGAGTAAATGTTTGATTTTCTAATTAGCTTAGTTAACCGGTTTTCATTAACTATCTGTTTCATTCGAAATAATTCAAATTTTCACTCGCTCAATATCGTTTGAATGAAAAAATATAAAATTTAAGATCGATATCAATACAATGTTTTTATCTTTTACAAAAAATAAGTAATTGGAGAGAAAACGTTAATTAAAAAAAAAAAATTATTTTCAATAATTTTTTATCGAAAAAATCATTGGGCACACATTTTTGGTTTTATATAAGTTATTTCAATGATATAAATAGATTTGAACTTTCGATGTCATAACATCAAAGGTATGATCAGAAAACCGTTTGAATGGAAATTAAAAAAAATGAAAATAACAAAAAAAAAATACAAATTGAAAAATGTCAGCAACAAGCGACTTACATGTTTGAACAGACTGTCAAAAGCCGCGAATTTAATAAAATATATTTATAAAATTAATTGAATTTTAAATATTTCCGATGTGAATTGCGGGAAATAAAAACATAAAAATGGGTATTATGAAACAGGAAAAATTGAAAGCAAATAGTGGGAAAACGAGAAATCCGGACACGTAAAAAGAAGTTTCACTATATTTACAACAGGCATATAAAGTTTGTACATAATAGGTCATTCGCTCGAAAATGTCGGTTTTTTTTAAAGAGTTATATTCAAATAAAAAATTTATTAATTAATTGCATACATAAAATATATTCCCCTTCAGTAGCTTTTTAGTTCGTCCAATCGATACTCAAAAACCACGAAATAGCTACATCAATTTCACCAAAAAACGATTCCTCCCAACTCCAAACGATCACCCACAGCGTTTTATGCCGAATTTAGAGTTTACGCCGCTTAAAGAAAGTGATATGTTTATGCACAGCCTTCGTCGGCGATCAAAAGCGCGCAAATCTCGGCTAATACCCACGGTGCGGATATTGCGCGCGAGCTTATTCTGGAACGTGCGAGTAAACCGAGTGCGTGGAAACGGAATCCTGGATTAGGGATAAACCGCAATTCGACGAAACGTGCGACCTTCGCGAGTCCTTGCCAATTACAATATAATTTCACGTATATGTTATATTATATATATATGAAAGCACGCGTGATGCGCACGTTTGTGCGTAATTAACGGTCGGCGAAGGGGTTAAAACTGTCGCGCGGGAACAATGGCGTCCCCATAGAGGTCTAGAATGCTAGTGGTACGACAACTGATCCAAAGACAATCTGTCCAACGGACAACTCGTCCAAGACAGCTCGTCCAACTACCACTGGTCCAAAACTGTCGAAATAACAATTCAGCTAAAACAACTCATACAACAATAACTGGTCCAAAATGGTCAATATGTCGATTGGTTCAAAAACTAATATTAAATTAAATTATATAAAGTTATTTTTCAAGTTAACAAATATCTATAATAATCAATTTAATATTAATTTTTGGACTAATTTCGTTTTGACTGTTTTGGACTAGTTGTCGTTGGACGAGTTATCTTGGATGAATTGTCTGTTGGACGGATGGTCTGTTGGACGAATTGTCCGTTGGACCGGTTGACGCTTGGGCGAGTTATCGTTGGACAGATTGTCTTTAGACCAGTTGTCGTGGAGCCCAAAACGCTAATTGAATGAGTCGCGTTTGAAAATGTACGCCGGGTGCATTTTATTGCACGGTTTTTAAAATGTCGAAGAGAACTCTCGGTGTGTTCCGTTCTTTTTTTTATATTATATAAAAGTTCCGTTATGTTCGGTAATTGGCGACGAAAGGTTTCGCCGCACAAGAACGGATACTTTGACTATCTATGGGTTGTTGAAACGATCTCGCGAACGTAATAGTTTGAAAAATTACAAGGTAGCGGTATTGGAAATATGAAAAGGCAAGTATGGAATGATGTTAACAAAGTGCGCTCGTCGTGTAATAAACATTTCGAAAACATATATACGTAAGTCCTTTTTTATATGGGGATACGTTTTAGAGACTATCGCGTAAAATGTATGGTGACCATATAAAAATTGAAGATACATAGGTTCCATCTAGTGTTTCTCCTCGAGAAAAACACCGGAATCGAGAATCCTCAAATTTTTTCATAGAAGAAATTTTTTTCTAATAAAAATAAGAAAATGTCCGATTACCAATGATTATTCTTTTTTTAAAGGGTTAGTGTAAGAAAAATATGTGATAATGTTACTATTAATATTAAATGGTAAATGTTTTACCACTCTTCTTATCATTTTTTATTCAATTACATGCAATGAATTATTTATGTCTTACGTGTTTAAATATTGGTAAAGAAAACAAAAATAAAAACAGTAAAAGTATCTGCAATACTATACTGTAATAACATCATTACATACATTATATGCATTTTTTTTCATACATCAAAATTTCACAAGAATTCTCATTTCTCGACAAAAAAAAATTATCGAGAAATCAGAATCCCATATTCCATCAGTATATTTGGATGGCACTTCCATTTAAATATACTTAATAAAAAATGTGTAATGTGGAAAAATTTTACCATGTGAAACTATCAAAAAAAACCGGGAATTTTCATTTAATAACTATAATTGTATATTTTCTAACTCTGGATAATACTTTTTTATACCATGTAAAATGAGTTTTGGATGTATATAAAATTTTACGATCTTTCAAGTACTAATAGCGTTGAAATTGGGCAGGATTAGATTCAGTTTAAGAAACACAATACTGAAGGCGCATTTGTAAGGTAAGCTTGGTAATTAATTTCCGTCGATCCTCTGAACGAAAGATAATCTAGCAGTTAATTTGTACTATCAATTACATCCGGGTTAAGTTGTTTTTAGTCGTAGGATAAACGAGGTATTGCGGCCGCGCCGAAAAAAAAAAACTAGATTCGCTCTTTGCCGGAAAAACTGTCACCGACATGTGGGTTCGTGAAAAATGTGTGAAAATAGTCAATTCGAATGGTAAATTCTGACAAGAGGAAAATATGCGTGGTCGTACTTTCTCGAATGTGACATTTTCGCAAATTGATTGACAGTTTTTTTCGTCATAGATCATTTTATATTGCTAGCGAAGATTTTTTCATGTAATTCAATATGATAGATAATATTTGAGGAAAATCATATTTTTTATATAAAAACAATAAATTTTTTTGCAAGGATATTTTATGAGCGATTAATATTTAAATTTTGTACAAAAAATATCGATTTAGCTATATTTATTCAAGTTTAATTATATACAAATAAAACTTATTAGAATCGGCATTTTTTTTGGAATTCATAGAATGATCTATTGAAAAATATTTTTTTTATATATTATACAAATAAATATGAGTTCAATTATAACTTCAATCGAAAACGAGCAGAATTTCAATCAAAAATATTTTCATATATCAACACACAATATATAATCTCAACTCCAAACAAAAAAGATATTCATCAAAAGTATTATACAAGAATTTTTATTTTTACTCCGATAAGAATTTTTTTCCAAATTAAATCCGATAAGAATCAACCATACGAGAAGTCGGTTCTGCGAAGTTTAAGACAACTGAATTTTGTTTTTCTAACCTAACCTAACCTAACTTAACCCATATGTTCTTTAGGTGTTAAATAAAGTTTCTAACCTAAACCAACCTAACCTAACCTTACACCTAGGGATTAGGTAAGGTTAAGTTTGGTTGAGAAAAAAAAATCAGTTCAGTCTGAAACCTAGTAGTACCGAGAATTCATATAAATAATGATTTCGTTTTACTACAAACTTCAAATTCAACTATGAGGAAGTATTATTAAGACCGTTGTCATAGTCATCAATGAAATTAATTATAATTTTCTGAATTTGAAGCATAAAATCTAACCATAAGAAGAATAACAAAAAAAAAATCAATTCAACCACAAATAACTAATCCGAAACACATCCGAAAAAAAAAATTTTTAAACCGATACAATATAGATACTTTCACCATCAAAAAAAAACCCAAAAACAAAAAGATTGACCTCCCCTGTCGCGATCGCAGGTGATATCAAAGTAGTGGTCGTGTAGTGGTCGGCGACGGTTGATCGGCCGTCGCAGATCGTTCACCTCGCAACGGACGCCCATACACGTTACGTATTCACGAAAACCGACACACGTTCGCCATTATCGAGATTCCGATTCATAAAATGGACGACCTTCGGCTCGGCGAGACGTCTGCGAATATTCGCGAACGGCCCCCGTTTCTGCCAAACTATGATCGGCCCAATTAGTTTTGGGCTTTTTGCGCGTAGAGATGGGTTTGGACCAAAAACCGTTCAGTGTTTGGATCCGGTGCGGGGATTGGAATTTTTAATTAAATTTTTAATGGCTGTCGCAATATGCGAGCAATGGTTGTTGTCAACCGGTCGATACGATCATCTTGTAAAACGTTGCACAAACTGCTTCATAAAAGAAGATGGTTCGACGATTTTATATTTTTTTATATGATAAAGTGTAATATTTAGGGTTTTAATTTTTTTTTAAATTTCAACGGTAACATATGGTGAATGTTTTCGCTATACATTTTTCATACATCAAATTTAACGTTTTATACTTTGAATTAAACAAATCTTTTAATCTTTCTAAATAAACTTTTGTCTTCATTAAAAAAAAAATATATATATTGTAAAGTTTTTACATTTTAAATTCAACTATAGAAAAGCATCATTAAGAGTATTGTCATAGTAATCAATGAAGATCATTAATTGAGGGGCTCGATAGTAAATAGTGCTAAGCGCCAAAATTAGTACTTTTACTACAGAAATTAATAAATAATTCTAGATTCTCTCAAAAGATGAGAGTACTAGGTATGTCGGGTTACTCCTAGTTTTATTTGCATCTAACAATAAATGCATGTAAACTGTTTTTCTTAATATCTCCAAAAGTGACAAATGTCGCTTAGCACTATTTACTTCCAAGCCCCTCAATTTTGTTGATTTGTTGAATTTGAAGCATAAAAACTGTAAAAACTATACAAAAAATTATTTATTTATTAATCAAAACAAAATTTACATCCAAAATATGAAATTGCACATCAAAATTTTTAATTTAAACGCTTCGCAAACTAATTCGTCCGAGATTGAAGCGTTTCCAAGGGAAATTAAAATCGAAAACATCCCGAATAATTGCGTCATCGCCAACATTCGTAGCAGATAAAACCAATTCCACAATAAAGCACTTTATTACCTGCGCCACGCCTTCGGCTAACGATCAAATTAAGGCGGCAAAACGAAGATGCGAAGTGTAAATTTCCGCGCCAATTACAAGATGGCCACCCTCCGCCGTTTTGTGCGGTCGGCGGGAAAGACTCCGCCAATAATACATTTCGCAAATTAGTTCCCTCTCGCTGATAACCGGACCGGGGTGAGGGAAAGCCTATCTCGAGCACCTCTCGAAAGTCAGAAAGTTTTAATTACGCCCGGAATATAAATGCAAATCGAGGCCCGCTAGGATGGGTGACTATAAATTTTCGAATGATAGAAACGATGGAGGAAAAAAAAATTTAGAACAAAAGGAGGCGAATCGCGTTTATCGCAACGTTTATTTATTGTTATATCCGCTTTGTTGTGCTATTGTTTTTTTTTGGTGAATAAAATTATTCAGAACGTGTTTGGGACACTTTTGTTTCGCGTTGTCATTGTTGAAAAGCTCACGGTGATTCGTTTTACTTTTAATTTTATGTTTAATGTTTCATACGAGATTAAGTTCAATCATAAATTGCTCTATAATGCAAAGAACAAAAGAATCAACCATAAATTTATCATTGTTAAATTTTATTATGCCGTAAATAAATTTGCCGCCCATATAAATTGTATACAAGACAAACCCAATATGGCATTAAAAATACTCGTTTCGAAAGTTCCGAGCACTTAACTTTGACAAGTAGATAATATTTTTCCACTGTTATACATGTATAGTTCGAGACACGAACTAAATCAAGGCTTTCACTCATATGAAAAAATAACGAAACCATCCTATGACATTTAAGTTTGTTGCGCACAACCGACAATACCTTCTTCTATAAAAGAAACACTCAACGTGTCAAAATCGAAAGAAGGTACCCACAGATCATTTTTCATCGCGATCACAATATGTAAAAATGCATTAAAAAAAAAATGGCCGAAGGCGTTCGATTCGTCCCACATTCGAAATTGTGCCAATGTAACTTTCGCCCATTCGCACATGGTTTAATGCATGTGCGCAATTATGAGAAGATTTTCAGACGTATTGTGCATTGAATTATCTAAGTATTGTTTAGAATTATGTCACATGTGAAGAATAAGGTGTTGTTTCTTCGCGTGGATATTTTCGTTTTGTAAACCGGTAGGAGATTTGAACGCGCGTCTGTGTTTAACCCGCTTATTTAATTATTATGATAAACATTCGACGAACCAGTAATGAAAAATGTTTGTTTTAGTTTTATAAAAAAAAAAAACTCAAGTATTTCCAGTTTGTATAACGATATTTTCTCGAATAAAACGTTAACGAATGAAAACGACTCAAAATTTACCTCAAAAATAGTAGTAATTTTTAATAAAATCTCCCAATTTTTTAACGAAATTGTATGATTCTTTAATAACCGACTATCGTACGGAATGTCGGTTTTTCTAGGAAGTAATCCGTAGATAGATCTCGTATATCAAAAACATCGAACTAATTAATACAATCGTACAAACGGGTTTGAAAATCGATAAACAACTCAGCGATAGTACTCAATGTACTCGTTAAAAAAAAAGAGAAAGATTCCATCGACATATTGCGAAATTCGAATGTTATAATAATATATCTTATTTTATTATATTGGAACCCAATTTTAAACATGATCCAGTTTTTATATATGTAATTATAAATTTTGATTTCGTATAAAATCAACATTTATTATTTCATTTCAAACGTAAGTTAAGCTATTTATAACGCGGTCAATAGATAAATGAAAAATGACTATTCAACAATGGATTATTTTTTATAGTCACCTTTCTCTGCGAGTGATACAGAAAAATGTCTGAATTTGCGATGCTATCGGAAAAGCCTTTGTTCTCAAGTGAACGTTATATAGGTTGAATATAAATGCGAACACACGATGCATATTCAGCCTATTTATTTGTCACACTATCCAATTAAAACCATTTGTTTACATTCACGCAACAAACACTCAAAACCAATAATGATATCCCATCACACAAATGGTAAGAAAACAATCAGCTTTCGTCAAAGCACCATAACGCTCCCGACAAACAACCGAGCCCACAAAAGGACTATTATTATTAAACATACACCAACCAGCAATGCAGATGTATAATACATATATTACTTAGCATAAGAGCGAAAGGATTCACGAATGCGGCGTATGTCGTGTGTGACATTCCCATAACGAACGCCGTGATTTAATATGCTGAAAACGTTAACAATGCGATTATACAAAGCGTGTACGTAGATAATTCACGTGACTCGAATGCGAATTACTCCGCTAGGACTCCGCATTACTCCTCGTAAATATCGAATTATGCGGATAATTGCGTGAAATTCGGGAAATTCGAGCGAAAGGATGTGTTTTCGGGAAGAATTCGGGAAAATTTTGGGTCGGATGTATGGGGGTTGTAATGTGTCGTTTACTTTTGAAGATTTTTTGTTAAAAAAATGCTATAATGTAAGTTGGGGAAAGTTCAGGTGAGTGAATTGTAATGAATGACGTTTACGTTCGATATGATTTATAACCAACGTTCTTTTCATACAGTTCTGAAATAGCACGGTTCAAGGAAAAATAACTGATTCTTTTTTAAACGGATATATATATAAAAAAATATTATTATTATGTCACAATGGTATATTTTTATAATTACATGTATGTAATTATAGTTATTAAATAAAAATTTCGATGTTTTCTGATAAGATTTTTTTTCATATCACACATTTTTATAAAGTACTTTTAGATGGAAGTGCTATTCAAATATATTGATCGAACCTATCTCCAATTTTTATATGTTATGATCTTCAAAAAATGTTTTTTTTTACATAGTAGTTTCTGGAACGTATCCGTGTATAAAGAGGATTGGGTGTATATATTTTTTAAATTAAAAAGTATATATGAAATACTATAATATCACATTGGAAGTACAAAATCATATTATAAATTTTTATTTTTATTTAATAGGTATAAAATTTAAAAAAATATATGGATTTGTAAAAAAAAATTCCAATTTTTAACGGTAATAATTACTATGACAAAGCTATCACGTAAGTTTTAAAAAAAATGTAGTATCGTAAATCATTATTGAAATGTTTATTATATTAGTGTGCCACATTATTCTTGAGATAAATTTGAATTGTCACATAAATTAAACCGTTATTAGAACCCGATTGTATATAAAATACAAAACATAAATAGAATAATACAATTTCGTATAAGATTAAAATAAATAAACAATTTCATTGAGTTAATTGAAACGTAATGCTTCCAAATTTCACATTGAATAAGAAGCTTAAGCGTAATTATTCATCGGCACTGTCATTTTGTGCTTACCGTGAATAATAAATAAATTTCTTCCGACAGACAAATTTATACAGATTCATCGAAAAATCTAACCAAACCCATAATAAATCAACTCTTTATCAATTACATGCATTTTCATTGCCGTCGCAAAAACTTTCAAACACAGTTTCGTCCGCATTAACCTTTTTTTTGCCCAACAATTCAACCTTGTAATATCATAAGCATTATATGTAATGGAGTTAACAGTAAGTGTCGTGGGAAAAACGACTTAACGAGCTTATTTCGTGAAAGCGGCATTGTTTCAGAAATCGGCGGCTCTTGAACCCGAGATGACAATCTTTCTGAAAAAAATCATTCACCGCAATCTCGACAGGTTCAAGTTCACGAAATGCCAAAGTGCCATTGTTATTAATTCGCCCGAAATTCGCCGGCGAAATATTAATCTGTGGATTAATCTCGAAAGCCGGATAAACCGTGGAGCTCGGTCCTATAGGAAAGTGCTAAATTAGTTATTGAAAAGGCTTATGTGTTCGAATCTGCCCACGTAAATTCTATACGCGGAATTGTCAAAATATTGTTCTTATAATTTATGAAAGCTTAACACGAATACCGGTGAACGTGTACGTAATAATTACGTAGTACCTTCGATAAGGATTATTATTTTTCTCAATTCTAACGTTAAGCTTGAAAAATATTCTAGTTGAATTTATAATCGTATTAAAGTTTTAATCGTATATTTTAAAATATAAAAGTCAGCGACATTTAAAATGATATTATTACAAATTTGGATCAACAGAAACGATCATCAAAACGGGTATTGGATAATTCCACACACGAGATCAACGGAAACTGGTCGAATTCCGAAGAGCAGAGGTGTGAAGAACCTTCCTGAGAAATAGTGCAGTTGTTCGCAACCGTGAAATGTGCTGACGAAAATATTGCACAATAATTATGATTTTAAAAAAATCTAATAAAAACGTCGTCGGTCGTGAATCATCCATAATTACCGTGATTCAGACGCATAAATTCGTCTTTGAACAAAATTTGATGTATTTAACTTCAAATGAACGTCTGATCGAGTTTGCGTTTTAGTTTAACATCCTGTGTTTTAACGGTCGGTTCATCGATTGCAAATTTGACCGTCGGCTGATAATTATCTAGAAACGAAACCAGTTTTTATGTACGAATTTAAAAAAATATGCAAATTATATGTATAGATTTATCTCCAATGATATTTTAGATGAGAGTTGAAGAAGAAATGTAATTAGAGCGGCGAAATGCATTATTAATGGCCAGATCGCATTAAAGTAATGTAGCGTGTATGCAAAATGCGGACATGTAATATTTCGAATGAAATATAATACGTTTTTTTTTAATAATTGATCCCATAACATAAAAAAATAAATTAAAGACTTAATGGAGTATAATGATCCAAATAATGCATGTAATAAAATAAATGGACGAAATAATACGCGGACATAAAAATCGCGCGTACAGAACGTGTATGGGTCGATTACGCGCGCGAGCTTTTTCGCGCAAAATATTCGCAACGGCGTTACTTTCGAAACTTTTGAACTTTTATTTTTCGAACTTAATGATACAAAACATCACATATGAATACATATCAACACGAAAATAGAGAATACGACGGAAAATTCATAAAAATTTTCTTTTTACAATAAAAATATACATATATGAAAAGAAAATTTTGATTAAATAATACAAAATTCAAATAAGATAATATATAAATTCGTATGAGAATACAACTGCATCCTTATGGGGAGAACCAGTGTCTGGCCGCAAACACCTGCGGATCACCTTTACCTGCGGCTACATCCTTTCGCCAGGTAAAAAATATCCCATAAGCCTTCCGATTCGATAAAAACACATAAAAACCCCATTGCGAAACTCACCCGACATCGAGGAGTCGGCTTTAATCCGTTCACGTGTCGAAAAACAGGAAAGTACGAAACAAACAACAATTCGACAGAGAGACGCACTACACACCACTGGCACAATAGCCAACCGGCAACTGACTAAAGTTTATTTCCCGGTCGGCTGTCGGGTGGCGGTACTGTTCGCCACCGGCGTTTTGTGTTTTTTGTTTCGTGTTTTTTCGGATAGGGTTGGGTGTTTGGTGTGTTGGTGTTGGGGTTGGATGGTTGTTTTGGGGTGTTGAGATTGTTTGTAATAAATGGAAAATGGTTTAATGTAATTTTTTTGGTGATTTGTGATAAATTGAGATGATGAATGGTTATGGTTTGAATTTTTATTTGTTTTGGATTTATGGGTTTGTTTATAAATTATTTTGAATATAAAATTTTGAATTGATAGTAAAGGTATTTTATTTTTGATATAAACTAATAAAAGATTTTAAATTTGTGAAAAATGTTGAAAATATTTTGATTGTTTATTGAACACAGTGAAACCCCGATTTTTTGTTTCCTGAATTCGCAGTTCTTAATATTTGCTTGAAAACATTTTATTTTTATTTTTAAACACTCCCGATCTATTTTTTAAAATCTAAAAATGGTTTTTATAGCTTTTTTTCAAAAAAGTATAAATGGTATTACACTATATTTAATTTAATAACATTTATTTGTTCGAAACAACAAAAATTGCTTGTTATTTTTATATTAATATTTTTGTATTTTTCAGTATTTCGAAATTCCGAAATAAATCAAAAATATTATTTTTTTAATTTTTTTACCGCCATCTGTACAAAAATTGTAAAAACTCTTTCAGCAGAAAAATATTTGAATTTTTCTTTTAATAGTTTCAAAGATTTTCTCTAGTCCGGAAAATTACGAATTTTCCAAAATTTTATTCAATAAAAATCTTATAAGAATGCATTAACCATATAGACAATTTGTTTTATTCACATATAAGAAATTATGAATAAGTAAATTTTTAATCAATTTTTTTTATATTCTATTTAAAATTAAATAATTTTCATCTATTAAAAAATATCAAAAATTTACAATTAAGCGATATGTGATAAAAATATTTATTAGTACTAAAAAACACTAACAAGTTAATTTCACATTTTCCGTACCACATAAAAACTGACATTATCAACAAAAATCAAACATTGCACTACACTAACGCTTGACGGTTTTTTTTGGGTTATTCTGACTAACAAAATCGCATTTTTTCCAAAACCTAACAATTTACCTACAAACCCACACCCAAAACCAACACCAAAAAACCAAAATTTTCCCCAAAAAACATACAAAATTTCACATTTTCCGCCCCACATAAAAACTAGCACGATCAACAAAAACCAAGCATTACATCACACCGACGGTTAACGGTTCTTTTGGGTTAATCAAACTAACCCAACAAAATCACACTTTATCCAACACCCAACAATTTACCCACACCCAAAACCAACACAAACCACACCGAAAACTCACAAAATTTCAAATCTTCCGCACCACATAAAAACTAGCATTATTAACAAAAATCAAACATTACATCACACTGACGGTTAACGGTTCTTTTGGGTTAATCAAACTAACCCAACAATATCACACTTTATCCAACACCCAACAATTTACCCACACTCAAAACCAACACAAACCACACCAAAAACTCACAAAATTTCACATCTACCACACCGCATAAAAACTAGCATTATCATCAAAAATTAAACATTACATCACACTAACGGTTTTTTTTGCGTTAGTTTGGCTAAATGACACTTTTTCCAACACCCAACAATCTACCCACACCCAAAACCAACACAAACCATTCCAAAAACCCAAAATTCACCCCAAAAAACCTACAAAAAAAAAATCATTTTCAAAACCAATAAGGCCTCAAACGCACGCGACGCGGCCATGCCCCGTCGCGATTCAAGGCCCCGTTTGCACGAAACGTTTCAATGGGTCCAATTCCGCGCCGTTCCGCTGGCAAATTCCAGGGTCCGTGACGTCTCCGGAGGATGAGGGATCCTGCAGGTTGGCCTTGGGCCAGTAGCGTTTGCGTTCGATACTCTGGTGGAAAATTCTGGTCGGTGTTTACGCTTGTGTACCTACTTGTACGTTTTCAGTCGGGTGTGTGTGTGTGTGTGTGGAAAAAATGTGTTTTTCAGCGTATCGTGTATGAACCTGTTGAAATGGGATATGAGTGTAGGAGTTATTATAAATAGAATGTGTGTAGAGTAGTTATTTTTTTTTTTTTTTTTTAATTAAGTGTGTGAGCGAATTTTTTTGAGCGGTTTTTTTTTGTGATGTTGGATTTTTTCAATTATTAAAAACTAGTATATAGGTCCGATGTTAATAACATCGGCTGTGGGTTTGTTGAGAAATGGAAAACGATAAAATGTGAAAACCCGATTGTGTGAACCCGAAATGTGTACCCGATTTGAATGTTTAATATTTAATTAATAAAACAAAATAGTTCATTTGTTATTTGTTTGTGACATATAGGCAAAGCTAGTAGTTAGTAGGTAATAAGCATCATATTATAGACGTTAAGACAAGACGATGAGATTTTAGCCGTTATTATAATGACCATAAAGACTAAATTCGAAGCTCAGGTTATAGCCCTTCTTGTGTAACGAATATGGCCGTTATATTTGAAAGGCATACAGGCTAAATTGGAATGATAAGCCGAGAGCCTCAGATTATATACATGTATAGGGGATTCAAATATTTTTTCCATTGCGTAATAATCGACGTACTGCATAAGTCAATAGAGACGCTTTCGTAAGCATGACATTATAGATGTTAAATGTATACGCATAAAGACCATATACGCATGAAGAATAATTTTATAGACGCAAAAAATAATCGTATTGACGCGTCGTTTTAAAACGTCATCGAAAAGATGGACACACAGATACACAGACGGACACACAGACACACAGAAATCCGCTATTATATATAGGGGATTTTCATCATTTAATACGGATACATTTCAAATAAATTTTTGATAATATAAACATTTAAAAATTCCTTGGAAAAACCTCGATTTTCCGACGTAACCAAAGCGATTTGAAAGCGATAAAAAAATAACGACAAAGCGATATTACATAATCGCACATGCGGATTAGCATTGCCGATTTGGCCCGTGCGTGCGATGGTAAACGTATGGTGGTCGTGGTTGTCGTCGAAGCACGTGGGAGGCCTTGAAAGATTCGAAGCACCATCCGTCGATGGTGTGCACAAAGTTGCATATGAATAAAATAGTGAGGTTCGATGTTCGTCACAAACCTGCCGGGCATACTGCCACGAGTGGGGAACAACCTCTAGTACGATGGGGCAGAGATTGAGAATCGGTGGTTCCATAAAATTTATGGAGGTTATAATGAATGGACTATGTTCGTTTTGAGGTTGATTTTTATTTTTATATAAAAGTTGTAAATTTGATTTTAATTAATTAATCATTTTTTTGTTAATTTGCTTAGCGCTTTGTGTTTTTTATATAAGATACAAATTAAGAATTATATTTTCAAAAAATATTCATAATAATTAGATTATTTAAAGTCTACATAGATTCGAAAAAAATAATCAATCGTTTTTTCGCTCTCTCAATTTGGTGGCCGGGAGTCTCTATACCTTCTTTGCCTCCCCCGTAACTAGTTCTCAATAATAATAAAAATTGGGTTAAATCTTTTGTTTGAATATAATCTAATATAATGGAGTTGTTACTATTATTGATGTCTTTAAATAATTGAAGGGCTCGGCAGTAAATAGTGCTAAACGACATGTGTCACTTTTGAAGAAAAACTATTTTCAAGTATTTAGATGCAAATAAAATTAGGAGTGACCCGAAGTAGTACTATCATCTTTCGAGAGAATGTGGAATTATTTATTAATTTCTGTAGTAAATAAAAGAAACCCAATTTTATAATTTTGGCGTTTAGCACTGTTTACTGCCGGGCCCTTAAATTATTTAAAGATATCAATAATAGTGACGACTTTATTATATTAGATTATATACAAACAAAAGACTTAACCATTTTTTATTATTATTGAGAACTAGTCACAGAGGTGTAGCTAAGTGGGGAGGAAAAGAAGGTATAGAGACTCCCGGGCACTAAATTAAGAGGGTGAAAAATAGAGGTTTGAAATATATACTATAGGAAATTTTTTTTTTTTTTGATATTTGAAATTGGGGAAAAGGGGGGCTCATGTGGTATAATTTGTATCCGAACGCACAATACTTTTAACTACGTTTATGTCTAAATAGTTTAGTTTAAATTGAAAATAAAGAAAAATGTCAATAATATGCAAAAATAATATTAAAACTTTGATTTTAGAGAAAAAAATTTGTAGATTATGTAATGGATTCACGTTCTCACTAAAAATGAAAATTTAAATTGAAATCAAAAAATTTAGTGACAACAATTAATTTTTATCTGAAGCAATGAAATTCATTAAGTATTATTCCAATTTAACTTATAAGTTACGCAATTTATTTAAATTCCCATCAAAAAAGTAACAAGATTAGGTCACATTAGTAAAAAATGATCGAATTAAACTCATATAAAATACAAAAAAAAAACATCCAAAACATCAAAATCGAAAATTAATAAACGAAAAACCCACCAGTTTCGCACCGCTGCAACGGTCACATGTATACGCGGGCGTTGTGTGTTGTTACCGGCGCGCGCGCGTGCGTTCACCTTTTAGCCCAGTAAACTCACTCGGGGGCGTTCACCTACTGTATTGTGTGAACGCAGAACCTACAGATGCCGTGTACACTATACACTGTACACAACACCACCACATCACATAACCGGCAGAACGACCAGATATGTAGCCGTACCCATCCGCGTGCACCGGCCCAGACACCGGCTCTATAATGCGATTACGAGATGCCTCTTAGGTGGTGGTGGCGTGGGTGAGGTTAGGGGTGTGCGCCGGGTTTGAGGTTATGTCGGGGTTATGGATGTGGTGAGTGAGGTTAGGGTGTGGGCTAGGTTTGAGGTTATGTCGGGGTGACGGCTGCGGTGAGCGGGGTTAGGCGGTTGAGGTTAGGGTGAGGCTAGGTTTGAGGTTATGTCGGGGTGACAGGTGCGGTGAGTTTCGGGCCGGGTAGAACAACGATGGTGGAATGAGGTAATGTAAATTTGCGAATGTGTTTGTCGGGTGGTTTGCGTTATTTTCGTTCGGTTTCAAAATGCTTGGAAAAAATGAATAAGCTCTCGAGAGAAATCTGCGTGAATGCCTTATGAAAATACTTATGACAGTTTAAATAATTTTTCCATTGTTAAATCAAACAATACTCATAACAGCGAACGCGGAGATTCTCATTTTTTTATTCTTACTCTACCTTTTGAATTGAATATTTTTTACATTACAATCTTCACAAAACTTACACGATCTTAAAATTTCGAAAAACCAAAGCGAATTCTGTGACCTCGAACCAACCGACAACACCCATACAAATATCATCCCTGCTAGATTTAGACTCCTCCATTTTAAAAATTGATAAAAATCGATAAGCACATACCAACCTCCAAATCCAACATACACCACCTCAAAAACCCACGTACGACGTTCAAGAACGCACCTCACGGTGCATCTCGGTGCATTGCTGCTGCTGCACCTCCAAAGTTGATCTTCCTCGTCTTGTCATACAGCCTGAGAGGATCCCACGGGTGCGACGACCTCGTCCACCCGGCCAGACACGTTTCCGCGACTCCGGAGAGCCTTGAAAGGCAAAAAAGTTTGACGGTGTTGACACACATAAACAACGTTGCAGCTCGGTCGATGATGAATCGCATGGCGGCCGGTGCGGTGCCGTGTCGCGCTTAATGGAGATTTTGTCGGGTTTTATTTGAAGATCGGTCGTGTTTGCTCGATTGAGTGCTATTATCGGGCGGTAGATGGCGCTGATGGTTGATTATATGCGAGCGTTTTGTTTTAACGATGCGGTGTAAAAATTTCAATATACATCCAAGTCGCTTTTGATACAGGATTTCTAGAGACTGCCGTATAAAAAAATATATGTATCATATACAGATCGGAGATAGGTTCCATAAGTATAATATATTTGGATGGAACTTCTATTCAAATTAAAAAATGTAAAACCATTAAAAAATACCAAAGTTTTTCATATGATAATTAAAATTATGTACTGGTTTGATCCGGATCTTACCATTGGGGCGTAATAATGTAAATTTTTATTTTTTTCAGATTTTTAAACTGTGTTTAAATGATAAAATAGAATATAAAAAATAATTGATTCTTTTTCTTGAATCATGTTATTTTGAAATCGTATAAAAAGAGTTTTGGATGTATTAGAGTTTCTTCGACACATATAAAGTTTTGTGTTTTAATACCAATAAGATATGTCAGATTTAAAATATTTCTTAATAAACAGTTGGAAATATTAAAAAAAAAATTTGTGTTGAATCATATATTATTTTGGTTCTTTCCATTTCTTAAGATTTAAATATAGAATCTCCAAATTTAAAGTCACAAAACGATGAATTCATTAATGTAATAGATAGATATAAAAAAAATCTACATAATTTCCACCATTTAAACCAGAGGAAAATCGTGACGAAACCAACATCGCCTCCCATCAAATAACACCATTCAATTTAGCGAACCGTCGCCGACCAGTTTTCCCTTCTGAATCACACTCTGCAACCTCACGAATGTCACCGTGAACCAGTTAGAAGAAACGTTTTGATTTAGAGATGTTAATTTGCCTATCTCCGGTACGAGTTAACCGCCTCGCTGCCGGCAAACCAGTTCCGTCGACGGACACATTATATACATTACGCATTGTGAATTTCACGTGAATTTAAACGCGATAATTAAGTATAATGTCCGACGAAGGGGGGCAATTAACGACAAAGGATCCGCGGGACGTAAACGCCGCTTTTCTATCCGCCTTTGTTGTACGGTGATGGACAAGTGATTGACGACGATCGATGGATCGGAACGTTTTTCGCGGATTCGGTGATTGTCGATCCGAAAATAAAAATTGTGAATATTTTCGCGAGAAAGTCGCGTGGTCGATTCCGGCTGTATGGTTTTTCTTTCGAGGTGATCATGAACGGAACTTATTACCAACATCTGGTACTGAAAACGCGTGTATGCAAAACTTTTTTGAAACACGTATAAAATGCCATCACCAGCCGGGCCCACGCTAAAAAAAGTGGAACCCGAAAGCCTCGGAGGACCTGAAAAAACAGTGAAACCGACTCGGAGGAGCGAATTTTTTAAGTCACCACAATTACGAGCCGGTAATGAGTTAACTCATCGCCGTCGTTGTCGACGACGAGTGCTCTCAAAGAGGTCGTTGTCGTCTCCGCATTCGGTTATTTATTTGTCCGACGAGACGAACGAAAATAAAATGCACTTATTTTGGGTGCAGCACTGTCTGAACCCCTTCTGTTGATGCGTGTCCTTGCTACATTAGATTCGAACATTTAATAATCAATATATAAAAGGGAAAACATGAGCGCATATTAAATAATTATTAGCGCCATCTATCTATCATTTACAAAAATATTTTTTTATGTATAATATATGTAAATATATATTAATTTTCAACGATTCTTTATCCGATTTTATTTTATTATTATAACTTTGTATCGGGAATTTATAAAATAAAATTCAACTCGAATTGAAGTGGAACAATATTCGATATAGTAATCGCAAAGGCAATAAAATCCACATAACTCCTTATCGTGTTCGTATAAACCGAACATTATTATTTCGAACGGTCCATATTCAGTTTCCATGCACATTTCCAACAACCACCATTGACGATCTGGACTGTTGAGGCTGTAGTGTACATTTGTCCGTTTGTCGTCCATCCGTCCGGGTAAACGAAGATCGTTTTGTGGTATTATATAGATGTGTAATATCAATCGTGACCGGAACGTTCACATGTATATTATAAAATATAAACTTATAATATGTATGACCGAACGGTGCAATGACTCGGACACATAGAAAGCTCTAGGCGAGATGGACCGAGCTTGGGGGCGACATATTTTACATGTATATAACAATGGAAATTATTTAAGGTTTATATTTATTTGGTGAGTAAATGAAATTTAATGTTTGTGATGTATAAAAATTGTTAGTTAGTATCATATAGTCAGTAGATATTGGTATGTGGTTATATCGAATGGGTGATTTGTTATATAAAAGTTTAAATTGAATGGATAGTGATTTGAAAAAATTAACAATTTGAGATTGCTTTGAAATCCATTGAAATTTTCTCTAAAATTTATATTAATATTTTCTTCTATTGACAGTTTGTTTATAGTTTTGATGACCATTCATCATTATAAATAGTAACAGACCGTTTAAAATTTAAATTATGGACCAAATAATGAATTACTATTATAATATTGTAAATTTCCATATGAAAATTCAATCTCGTTTTCGTATCAAAGCAAAAATGCATTAATAAGAACAAGACGGGCATCGGTCAACTTTTTCAATTACAGAACGATATATTTTCTACCATAGCAAATGTCATTACCGCGTTTACGTTAACATCGATTTTATTGCCTCACGGTTTTATTATATCCTTATAATTTGCAGGAATTTATGCACTGAAAGTTCGCAAAGTGCTAATTCGATTCAACTGTCCGAATGTAATGTTTAAGCGTTCAATATTTATATCTAACGACCGCCTTGTATATTGTTGATAAATCAGTTTCTTCACGCATGCTTGCCTACCTTTTTTCAACGACTTATTGATCTCTTTCATAGATATCGAACAAAAAATGTTAAATATTGATCTGCCAGTATAAGTACGTTAATTTTTTTTTAAATCATCTGAAAATCCTTGGATCACACACGTCCAAATTTGACAGCATCCAACTGAAAGGGCAGTCAGCCAGAGTCAGTTTCAGATTCAGCCATCACTCGGTCGCATTCTCGAATCGTCCGTGTGTCGGCTCACGTACAAATAAGACGCTTTGCTTGCTCAGAGAGCTATTCTGGTCGAGACCAGCATTCGTCCAATACAGGAAGAGACGAGCAGGTTGTTGGCTCACCCGCCTCCCCACCTCACCACCTTTTCCATCTTCAGAGCAGTTTCGTCTCACGTAAGGAGATATTCCTGTATGCTCTTATATAGTAGATGAATTATGTGCCGGCACCTCGGCGATCACCGATCGATTTACCAAATTGCCTCGATTTGTCAATCTTGGGATCTCATCTGAACCTTGGGGGTCGGAGTTCAAAGAAGGCTTTGTTCCAGGAAGAGGAAGCCGATGTTCTTCGGTGCAATCTGCAAATCTTTGAACTAGCTTGCCTAGTGCTTGATTCATGATCGAGAGCTTACCGGTTCGATGTCAAGGGATATGATAATGATTTCCATCTGGAATATAGCATTCTTGCAGTTAGTGAAAATAAAAATAAAAAATATTTATCCAAAGTATCTTATTGTAAATAAGCTTATATTATAGTATAGTAAACTCGAAGATTTTTCCAATTTGCAATATATTTGAAAAAAAACATAGATGGCGCTAATAGAAGTGAGATATGCGAAAAAAAATTCCCTTATTATTCAATATGTTCTTTTTAAAGATAATCAATGAAGACAAGTTCAATTAATAAAATGTGATTAGGTTTTCGTTTCTGAAAGAAGTTAGGTGTGATTGGGAGAAGGATCTCGGTTGTACAGATTGGGGGCTTGATGTTTTATGAGTCTGGGAAGTTGTTGGATTGTTCGTTGGGAAGTCGTGTAGTCCGAACCTTCCCCGAGAGTCGTCAAAGTCGTGTTTTGTGGGTGTGAACGATTTAACATGACCGGTCATCGATCTTTTATGGAGGCAAATTTGAATTCGCGATATTTGGATGGTATCATCGCTCGACTATGATACAAAGTGATATTAAAAGGATTTTTTGGTATTAACACTGTATAATACATCAATTCAGTTCAAAGGTGTATTTAAAATCAATTAAAATAGTTATTTTAAAATATCAGATTACTATTGAAAATTGATTGTAATTTTTTATAAAAATTTAACGTAGTTTAAATATTGTATATATTTTCTGTAAAAGATTGATTAATATTTATGAATTCTGAAAACTAACATGTTGCACGTCGATGTAGTACTATTGTATTAAAAGATATGAAAGGTCGCAAGTTCAAATCCTTCGGAAATGGTGAGGTTGAAGTTCACGTTTTTCCAGTGCCATTATTGTTCAGTTGTCTGTTCTTCGCGGAAAATATTCACATCTTTCGATTTTCCTATATTACATCCGTGCAGAATTCAATTACAATCTTGCGACAATTTATGTCATGATTCGCATTGAATATTTATACACGGAATTTTTATATTACGGAAAAGAAAATCGAGGAAAATTTTTCGATACAATTTTCCCTAGAAAATTTCAGTATGAATATTTAAAAAAATATAACTATATAATTTTTAATATTTGGAAAATTTACAAATAAATAATTACACGATATAATTATAATTTCAAAATAATAATAATTTAGATTTGTCAATTTAAGGGCGAGTTTTTTAATGCCACCTATCGAAAATCAATTAAATTTGTCATTTAATATAAAAGAAGATTTCTATTTTACCAACATGCAAATTGTGCATTTAAATCCTTGAAAATACTCAATTTGAAACACACTTAAATAAAAAAAAACACCACGAATCAAAATCACATCAACACCTACCCACAAAAAAGCCCAAAACCCAAAAAAATAAGCTTACTATTTAAATGGTCAGATTTAAATACGATTTTGGTCAGAATTTTTATCTCATTTATCAGAATTTATTTGACATTGGTCAGAATTTTAATCATGTTTTGGTCAGAATTTTAACTGGGTTTGTCAGAATTTATATTAAATGGTCAGAATAATATTAAGAAACCTTACCTAACCTGACCTTTTCTGACCGTTTCATTATTAAATTATTTTATTTATTATTTTATTATTTAACCATTTATTATTTTATTTTGACAATTCATCATTTTATTCTGACCGTTTTTGATTAAATTTCTGACCGAAATATGATTAAAATTCTGACCATATAATTTTTGCGATAAAAAAATGGGAGATTGGGAATGTCGAGAATTTGAGAGTTTCGCTAAATATTTTTGAAAAAAAATCGAGAATTTTCATAATTTATTTTGTACAATTAGAATTGATTAGAACATGAACTTTTATGTTTATTTCTATTTTCGTAAGAAAATTACATTTTTTGGTATTTTTGTATTTTTTTCCTACAAAAATATGACAACGTATCTTATTTTCGGAAGAATATAGTATGAGGTAGGTTTCAATGATTTGAATTTGTTAAAATGCGCGATGAAAAGGTGGAAAGATTGTGGCTTATCGATTGACGTGTTCTATGAATAAATAAATAATTTTTATATGATTTATAAAACAATCGTGAATAGATTTTATTTTATTTTTTTCTCTTAAAATATTGTTTATTTCCAAACGATTTATGCATTTTTGTAGATATTTAATCGTTTTATAATGCTTTTATTTTCAATTATCACTTATAATTAGTAAAATCGATTAGTAAAATTATTAAAATATCGATAAATACATTTAAAATTTATTATTGTTAATGAACAAATTAAATTCCAATTTATAAATCGTTATTTGATTATTAATATAAATATATAATCGATAAACAAATTTTTATCTATAATGGTCAAAATAATAGCACTTTGTAGAACCTATTATCAAGTGTCATTTTTTTTTTTGCCGAAAATGTGTCCCAATTCATAAATACACGTCATTCTTGAATTAAAATACTATTATATTGAACGAGAAATGCTATCTACATAATGATACTTTGATAGGGCACGTGAAAATGCTATTTTCCGACATTGACAACAAAACCCGCGAAATTCAAAATGGAGGGATCGAGTTCACCGGACGTAAGTGTCGAATATTTGATTGAAAACTTTCTTCGTCTAGTTAAATAATTAAGAACTTCTTCGTCTACATAAAATAAAAATAATTGTGTTAAATGTAATTTTAATTCGACATTGAAACTGTGTAATTTACCGATGCCGGTAAACACAGGTGTTGCCTCCGTTATAAATAGATAAACTCGATCGGCGACAACGTGGAGCAAATTAAATTATTTGAACAATTGTCGAACGGTCATGCAATTCTGTATAACGTGCAATTATTGACGACAACTATGCGTCTGCGATCGTTTTCAATTAATCTTTGATTAGCATATGTCTGGAGTTTTCAAATTCTCGCGTGATTCATGTTTTCGAAAAACTTTTCGAGAATACAAAATCGATCATATAACTTCAGTTTCAAATACTCACCATATTATGAATAATTTTCAATGTTAATATGTTCTGTTGGTTTTTATTAACCTTGATCGTTTTTTCAAAAATTAAAATAGAAGACACGGCAGTAGAAAATATTGTAAAATTGAAGATTGGTAAGTTGCCAAACGACGAACGAGATCTCTTAGCAAGTTTTCACTATTAGCCAACAATGTCATTGCCACGAAAATCTTTCAGTGAACCAGTTGATCAGTCGGCTGCTGCATTTAATACATCAATTTTCCAAAGTAAATATAATTTATAAAGTACACCAACCATTCTAAGAGATTGTATACAAAATACAATTGTATTGTTCAATCAGTTATTTAAGTATTCATTGTATAATAATTTCAATATAATCATGTTTTCAAATGTAAATTATGTCCATTCATTGAAAATACCAATAGTAACGAGTTTAAATTGTTACTGTACATAATATGTAACAATTTTAATCTTTATAGAAATATTCAATAACTAGATTGAAAATGATCAAGTTACGATTTTTTCATAACCTTGTCTTTCAGCAGTATAATTAAAAATTGCATTCTTAAATTAAAATGTTTATTTCAGATGCCCGATTACGAAGTAACTTCCGAGATTTATTCGGAATGTAATTATAAAACTGCTAAGAATCCGACAATAAGTGGAAGTAAGGAAAGTTTTTTTATAAGTCACTTTATTTGGAACATAATTAAATTCTTTGCTTTTAGATGTTGTTTCAGAATTTCCATTTGAATATCCTAGAAATGAAAAAAATATTGAACACGATGAAGATGGAGATCTGATAGTCGAAAGAGCGTGCAAGGGATCAATTCAAATAGGTAATTTCAGCTTGATAAATTATCTACGTTGATGATTTTTGTATTCACTATGAAAATTTATTCTTGTAGAACACAGCATTAGTACAGCTTTGCCATTAGTTGGATTGCAAGTTTGGAGAGGTGCGTTGCTTTTAGGTGATTTAGCTTTACATTGGGGCCATTTAGGATATTTGAAAGATACAACGTTATTAGAACTAGGAGCCGGGACTGGATTGTCTTCTTTCGTGGCAGCTATGTACGCCAAAAAAGTTATATGTACAGGTAAATGTTACGGTTAAACATTGACATTGGAAAATAAATGTGCCATATTTTTATTTGGTTTCGTATGAGCAAATATGATTGTAAAAACGAATGTTTTTTCCAGATGTCGACGTTGGAGGTATTTTGCAACTAATCAAAGAAAACGTGAAAAGAAATAAGGACATAATCAAAACCGATATATTGGTCACAGAGCTAGATTTTACAAAAGCATTTTCTCCAATAATTGAAAAAGAATTACCGTCAATCAACCTAGTTTTTGCTGCAGATGGTAAACCTAACACTTATTGAATAATATAATATCTTGTAAATATACCGTTAACCGTTTTTTTTTAGTCATTTATGATGACAGATTAACAGAATCATTTATGAACGTATTGGAAAAAATTTTGAATAGACCTCCAACTAAAAGTGTTATAATCGCATTGGAGAAGAGATATGTATTTACTATGGCAGACTTGGACTCCGTTGCTCCATGTTACGAAACATTCCTTAGTTTTTTGCAGCAGAGAAATATCAAAAATAAATGGACTTTAGAACAAATTCCTATTGATTTTCCACAATATTTCCAGTACGACAGAGTGAAGGAGTTTGTATTATGGAAGATACAAAGGATTCATTGAATGAGTTATTTATATTTATGATTCATGTTTGAATTTTGTGCAAAAACATAATTTTTGAGTGAATGTATCTAAAATAAAACTGATTTGAATCATGTATGTATAAAATTTGAACGTTTTGTGAAAAAATATAAAAATACAACAGATTTAAAGTAATATAAATTATATTATGATAAACAAAGACAATGCATCAAAGAAACATGTTTATATAAAAAAAATAAAGGTTTGTTCAGTATTTGACAATAAGAAAAAATATTTTTTGTATTCGATTCACGAAAATCTAACTAGAAAAAGAAAAAATAAGTGTTTCAATAGATTAATACGTACTCTATTTAATACACTAACAAATGACTAACAATATTAAAAATTTTGATATGAAAACAAAAACAAAGAAAGCCACGAATAAAATTATTTTTTCCTATAAAGAAAAAAATGATAGTCATTAAATTTCGAAAATTTAACATAAGTTGGTTAAAAATTGACTAATCCGACAATATTTAGATAATATTCAATGTTAAAAATTAAAATTTTACATACTTAAAATATCAAGCACTTTTGATCAAATGCATATCGAACACATCGAACACATTTAAATAATCACATAAGTACATAAAATAACTTTTAAAGAAATAAGGTTTTCTAATAAAAACGTCACTATTGATAGAATTTCCTATGATATTTGCCCAAAATCACAAAAGTGATTAAAGGTTAATAAGAAAATTGTACTAACAAAGATGAAAACGTTAACTGCATCAGTCCATTTCTTAAAAATTCTATGGATTTATAAAAATAGTCAGAGCAATTTGCTATGTTCAAAACCTTTCGAATAACTGAGAAAAAAAACATGGTCAAATACAAGAATAAATACAAGTATACATATATATTGAAATTTATAAAATATAAATAAAAAGCACACAGTGATATATAAAAAAGATTCATACGAGAGTTACGTAGAATTTTTTCGGTCTTGAAGTGATAGTCTTTTCCTACTTAAATTCGACATGACAGGATTACTGCCAGCAGATTTTCTTCTCAAAGGCATTTGACTCGGCGAGATGCCGTTTCCTTTACTGTTAGTAGGAGTGGAATTGGAGTTTGAAAGGATGCTTTTTCGCCGTTGAGGTATTTCAAAGATGACATTCGATGAAGTGGATGGTGTTTCAGATTTTCTTTTAGATTCTACGTTAACGCCAGAAGGTTGACTATTGTAACTAGAAGCCACTGTTCTATTATTTTGAATCGAAGACGTTTTTCTTCTAACCGCTGGTGAAGAATCTCCGCTGAAATTTGACTTAGTAGAAATTTGGTGTGGTTTCTGCTCAACTAAAAGTGTCTGCTGATGGATCCCAATCGTTTTCCAATTTTCTCTTTGCATCAATATATTTTCGCGCATTTTTTGCTTGGCGATATTATTTTCAGCTAACATTTGTATAAGGATTTGAATGGTTTGATAAAAAACGACAGATGTAATTAGACCAAAATCATGTAGTGAACACATGTGCAAAACAAAATTACGATAAAGATTCTTCTCTAGAAGTTCTTTCCCTCTTAATTGTAAAAACATTTGGCATGCAACTGGAATTTGACAGTCTCCGACGAAATTATATTTCATGACGTGAAGATTCCACATTTTCATCAATTCTTTTTCGCCTTCGTTAACATCAGTGAATTCGTCGATCATCATCATGGTTTTTTGTTGTAACCACAACGGATCAGTTTCTTCTTCCGAATCGAGTTCTAGTTCTTTGGGATAAATAGGTAAACAGGTGATAGTATGATGATATAATCTGAAATATTAAAATAGGAATGCAGTTTTCCGTATTCAAATATCACAAAAGTATAATAATAATACATGTTTTTGTGAAAAATTCGTACCTATTGTGCCCAGTGATATAAGGTCGTTGAGTATCGTTAAGCTCATTGTCATCACTTTCTAAAAATTCTGCTAGATTGTTAGAAAGGGTAGATTTTTGTGGTCGTCGGTTGAGCGGTCTACAGACTAGGATATTTGTTAGAGGAACACGTCGCACAGGTCCTCCACCTGTACTTCCAGCACCGTTTATGCTACAAGCTTCATGAGGAGATCCAGCATATGAGCCATCATATTGTTCATTAATGGATACATCTATTCTAGCACCTCTCGGAATAGGCTGTTGATATAATCCATGTTAATTTTATACGAGAAATATAAATTTATCGAAAAGATAATAATAGTAATGTCACAGTTCAAGTGTTCACTTTTGTTTATTTACACTCAAACTAGTTATACCTAAACTATCGATTTTAGTTTGAATGTCAACTGTCAAATTTTACCTACATATAATTGCATCCAAACTAAAAATAGACGTCATAAGTATCATGCTTGGGTTAGCGTTTAAGTTGTAAAAACGTATTCAAAATAAGCTCTCGAAGTTTAAACTGACATAACGGGTAGACATTACGCATATTTCTCGATCAATAGTTGACATACCAATTTCTACCTTATTGATATTTAGCATAAGAGTGTTATCTGAGTGCACACAACATAAATTGTCGTACCATATTAACAATTGGACTAGAGCTGTTACAAGATGTATAAACAGACTAGTTTGTTCGTGCATAAACAAAGTAGACACTCAAACTGTAGCAGTAATACATACTAAATAAGCAAACGAAAATCTTGAATGACAAAGTTTCAGATGCTTCAATAAGGCATAAAGTCGTCCACAATCTAAAGAACACCAGGGACAATGGAGATCTTCACAAGCTTCAGTTTGTTGTCTTGAATTATTATTATACAGGAACTGGTAAATAATTTGCAAACCGTTTGAAGTGTCACCTTTCGAATTATTTGAGACTATTTTATCATTAGCTAAAGACACAATTAGATTTAAAAAAAAATATATATATGACATGAAAATATAATTGATAAGTGTTAAAATAATCTCACTCTTTGAAACATCACATCCATTATGTTTATTGAGAATATTATTCATTTTGGACCCGTCAGATGGTCTATTATTCTCTTTATTAGAATTACATGTTTCAGTCTTACTATCCTCATTATTTTCTATGCGCTGCTGGTAAGGTCGAGGTCTGGTCACTAAACCGTTTAGTGGTTCTTGACTCCAACTCAGTTTTAATTTTAGCGTAGGTTTGATATTAAAAATTTCAAAAGGATTATTTTCTTCAGGTATATGAATATCCTGTAATGAAAAATATATTCAAAAAACGCTATTCCCGTACAACATTTATGAAAAAAAGAACTGAAGAATTGTTAACATCAGAAATTGTCTCCCAATGGGCAGTTAAAGCTTTGTGAGGAGATCGAATAATAGGCACAGTAGGTGAGACATCGCGCAACACTAAATCATACTCTCCACCAGTAAGAAGGCAGCGATTGTACTTATCATAAACTATAAGTTCACTCCCTAATAAACGCATATCTTCTGTTTTCAACCTCTTATGAGCCGGTTCTAACAATTTAAAAACGTGTGAAGTTTATTTTTTCATATTAAGTAATAGTCTAATAAAAATAAACCAAATACCTTCATTTTCACCATTTCGCAATTCATTCCTGTTGATATTTTGCGGCTTTTGAACAGTCACTCTGAGTAACAACATGTAAGATTTAACATTAGGACCTTGCGATGGCTTGAACGTTTCGCCGGATATGCTAACGGCTGGTGCCATAGTAGGCGGTTCCGACGACGAAGGGTTCAGAGGTACCGAGCAGCTACCGACCTGGAAAACGAAACGTTCATAAATTCTAACGTTGGAAATGTTTAAGAAAATTTAGTATTCAAATTACTGACAGACACTTCGATGATCGCAGACGAACTGTCCTTCCTTTTTTTGTGACAAATTTTTAAGAGTAAAGTTTCGACCTTTACTTGATAATCCTCCGTTGCGTCTAGAGTTTTATCGTAAAAACCTAGAAAAGTCAACGTCATATACGCTCCTAAGCAACGGGGTTGCATGTTGTTGCGACTCTTATCTAGAATGTCTAGCAAAGAATCAACTTTGAAGCCGTCTCTAGATTTGTGACTGCGAGACATCCGTTGTTTCATGTACGACAATGTTCTATTTAAGAATATAGGCTGAAATAATACAGTTTGAAATGTGTTTAGTTATGGTTGCGAAGGTGTTAGATTTTCAAACGGAACACAACTTACCGATAACATGTTGCGAGTGCGAAGGAATCTGTATATTTGTGTGGGCTCTGTAAAGAAAGTTAAAAATGGTTTGAAATAAGCCAAATTTGAGCTATTACTAGAATTGAAAATTGAATTTTTTGTATCGTAAACGAGAAAGATGAACAAGTCGAAAAGTTACCGTTGGAAAAGCTTCAGATTTTTAGAAGACTGTATCGACATAATTGTATGGAGTCTACAAGAAGTCTTTTAAAATGTTGCTCAATTTTGGAAATTAATTCTTATCATGTATATCTTTTGTATAATAATAAGGTAAAGGTAACTCGATCGACTGAAGACTAAAAACATAATTGTGCACATAAAGGGGTCACATCTGTTTAGTTTTAGACAGAATATTGTTTTACTTTGATTTTAGACGTGTGTTAATCGTTAATTTTGAGATATTGTCCACGGCAATAGAAGATATCTAACATTCTCCGAATGGACAGGGAAGATTAAAACCTATAGAAAAATTTCCCGAAATATAAAATGAAGATCGAGCGAGCGAACGAAAGTAATCATTATCAAGTTTACCTCTCGTATATAATAATAAGATAATAACGCAAACGGCCGAAGACTAAAAACACATATTCACACAAAGCGGTAACATCTATTCGACTCCTAGACGTCGTTCGATTCTGAGACGGGTTCGATGACACCAAATATATGTTGACATGCATAAACGATCAACTGTTAATTTTAAGATACCGTTCACAACGAGATATCGAATATTTTCTGAAAAAATTATAAAATTAAATCCATACAAAAACAAGAGAGAGGCTCGGCAGGGAAATAGTGCTGAGCGACGTTTGCCACTTTCGGAGATGTTAAGAAAAACAGTTTACATGCAAATAAAATTAGGAACGACCCGACACAGTACTGTCATCTTTTGAGAGAATATGGAATTATTTATTAAAAGTATTAATTTTTTTAATAAACAAAAGAAATTTAATTTAATAATTTTGGCGCTTGGCACTGTTTATATCCGAGCCTCTTCGAACACAAAACAATAAAATCGAGCGAATTATGAAAATATTCAGAAGAAAAAGACAAAAGGGGGGACGCCCGACTAAAGTCCAGCGGGGGGGCATTGAACGTTTACACGAGGAGTTAACACGAAACCGATGATACTGACTCTCGAAGGCCTGAAGGAAGAGCTCGTGGTCGGCGTGCATGGGATGGGCGCGCGCGTTCGTCGCCCCCGCGTCCGAGTGGTGCCTCCTGGGGCGCACCCCGTTGCCCCCGGCGCCAGAAGCGCCAGACGCGACTCCCGAGCAGGCGGCGGCCGCAGCCGCGCCTCCGCCCCCGGCTCCCGCGCCCCCCGCCACGGCGTCGCGCGCCTCTGCCCTCGCCGAGACTCCGCCCGCAAAACGCGCGCAAACACACCGGCCACCAACCGACGGCGACAACAACACGCTCTCGCCCGCCCAACGCGCTGCTGCCAACCGGCGCCCGGGTTTTTAACGGCGAAAATTGAACGGTCAGAGTTTTTGTCGAAAGCGGTCGGAATACGGCGGCGAATTGTCAGAATAAAATAACGAACGGTCGGAATTTGATAACGAAACGGTCCGAACGGGTTGCCGCGTTTCCGCGAAAATAAGACCCGGTCTTATATAATATTGATTTTACACTCGAAAATTGCGCTAAGTCTTGTTTTTGGGGTAGGTCTTATATTAAAACCATCCTTTGAAATCATAACAGGTCTTATTTTCGGGGAAACACGGCAGGTTAGGTTAGGGATCTTAATATTATTCTGACCATTTAATAAAAATTCTGACCGTTCAATATTTATTCTGACATTTTTGACTAATATTCTGACCAAAAAAGTGATAAAAATTCTGACCAATGTCAAATAAATTCTGATAAGTGGGATAAAATTCTGGCAAAAATCGTATTTAAATTTTGACCATTTAAATAGTAGCGTTTTTTTAACGGTTCGGCTTTTTTTTTTATTTGTTGGAGCGGTGTGTAAAATTTTTGCTGTCGCATTTGGAATGTTTGTGAAGGTTTTCGGTCGGCGGACGGACGCGGTGTTGTGTTTGAAATGTCAGCTCGGTAACGGACTTCTACAGCTGTTCGATATTTTGAAGATGGAACGTTCGACGTTTGTGTTTGGACGTTTTCGCGGAATTATGTTTAATTTTAACATTTTCGTGGCCGATGACACAAATATGTGTCATAAAAAAATGGCGAAAAATTGAACGATCAGAATTTTAACCATGTATATCTTGGTCAGAATTTTAATCAAAAACGGTCAGAATACAATGATGAAATGTCAGAATAAAATAATAAGTGGTCAGAATTTAATAAGGGTTTTTAATATTATACTGGCTATTTAATATAAGTTCTGACAAACCCAGTTAAAATTCTGACCATTCAATATTTATTCTGAACTTTTTGATTAAAATTTTGTCCAATGTCAAATAAATTCTGATAGGATAAAAATTCTGACCCAAGTCGTATTTAAATTCTGACCGTTTAATTTTTTGGCATTTTTTACGACACCAAAACCAACTAAACCAACGTAAACCGAAATTTTACAAAATCTTGAGTTAATTTTGGGACACTTTATGTCGTCGACTATTTGTATAAAAATTTTCATGACACATATTTGTGTCATCGGCCACGAAACTATTAAAAATTGATAAATGTAAACGTTACAAAATAATTGTTTAAATTATTTGCTGTCGACACTGATCATCATCATTAGCAGCCTATAGTTATCCACTGCAGGACAAGGCCTTGCCAAACAAATGCGGCAGTCTAGGCTA
>JAOXNN020000020.1:2854619-2889800 GCA_028571205.2 Hydropsyche betteni | reverse complement strand
TACGAATACAATTTAATAATTTACCATACATATAAAAAATATTTAAAAAAAAAAAACAATAAAGTACACAAACCCAGTATGCAATGATGCACACGTACAATAAAGTAAAAATGCCCGAGGGGCGAACTCGCCCAGACCACTGCGTTTTTCATCCCATGCCAAACATGAAAGTAAAACGTGCAAAAGAAAAATGATAAAAAAAACCATCTCCTTCACCAAACCAAGACTGTATTCTCCCATGTGCGACTACACAAGAGAAAGTGTCGCGTTTAGAAACGGGGAATTCGTAAAGTGGCGATATTTCGTGCACGAAACAATGGATTTTGTGCGCGATGATCGTTCCATCGCATGCCCAATAATTGATGATGGGAAACAATGGCTTCTTTATTTCCGTGCGGGGCTTCTTCTTCGGTCACCAATGGGTTGTTTGAATTTTATTGTCCCTAATGATGCTGGCCGGTGTTGTTCGAGCGCGAGGACTTTTGTGGAAAATGGGTTAATTGTGTGCGAGGTTTTTGTTCTCGATTTTTAAACATAAATTTTTGAAATTAAAATGTTTGCTCGAAAATGAAAAAGTAATGTGTGTACAAAATGTGGGAAATTCCTATGATTTTTTTTTCTCAGGATATATGATGTGGAATTTGTCAAAAGTTTCAGAAAAATGTCGCGCATGTTTATCATAAAAATTATGCGAAATATTTCACCGAAAAGGAAAAAAGGGTCCGACTTATACAATTTACATGTTGACATAAATATTAAAATATGCGGAACGTGCTAAAAAAATATACATTATTATCAAATTAAAAAAATGGCATAATTATTAACCTAATCAAGTATGCGTACACGATCGAAAAAAACACACTTATCAAATTGAAAACGTCCAATTCTAAACGGCCGTGTGCAATTTATAATTCATCGCGTACGTCCATTGAATAACAATTTCATTACGCGAAATATTAAATTTACATAGCGAATTCGAGTTAAGTTTAACACGAACGTTTCACAGAACCAACACGCAAAACAATTTCTGCTGCCAACGACATGAATCAACGTACGTGATCAATTTTAAAACGCATCACCATCAAATTAGATCGGAATATTGTAATAATATTGTATTAATATACACGTAACGAATTACGTATGCGAAGTTGAATAGTCTGTTTCCGTAATTAAACTGCCCCTGTATGGAGTAGGCCAGACAGTTATACTCGTGTCGTTTTCATTAAGATACGTCTACACTGTAGTTATAAATATAATTTAAAAAATCATTCAATGAACCATTACAGGTTGAATTAAATATATCTGTGTTTTTTATTTCGATTGTTTGGAATTTTAAAAAGATGGTTATCGAATCAAAATGTATGAAAGGAAGACATACATGTATTGATTAATTCAAATAAAGAAGGTGGATAATATTTTCAATGAAAACAGGACATTTCAAAATAAATAAAAAATACTTTTCATTATTAATATTTAAATGTTAAAAACTAACATGAATATTCAATAATTTTTGTAGAAATTTATTAGGCATAATTTTCGGATTCATCTTTTTTTGCAAAAATGTTTAATTTTTTAACAGATAATTATTAAAATTAATGTCATATCTCTAAAATTGTATTTAAATAAAAAAGACATCTAGAGTCAATAAGGCCGCTTTATTTTAATAGGAAAAAAGAGAATATATACTGACGGTACTTTGAAAAAATGTTGATTTTCAATAGTCAATTTATTATGATTGTGTGGTATGCTAAAAATTTGTATATGTCACTTGACTTTGGATCGTTTTAGTATTCAATTTCTTATGAATTACCTTACCTCTAAGTAATGAAACATGGAAGAAAAATATTAGAAATTCCGATGTTATCAAAAAAGTTTCGTAACATGCTTTATGTAAGATTATGTGTGTTGAAAACGACGATAAGAAAAGTTTGAAATATCATAATATCGAATCAAATCGACATATTGGATTTTCGAAACTTGAAAATTGTGCTAAAACGCTAAGCGCGAGCAACTTTAATGTGCCCATCTCATTCACTGCGATACTTGTGCACTTAATTAAACCGCTTTGAAACAATATACAACAGAAGAATGTAATTTCAACAACACATTGTGGCGCACGTGCAGACGTTCACGTTTTTCACATTCAACACACGAAACCTCAAGAAAAAAATATTCGTCATAACACAAATACGAGTCGACTTTTCTTTTTGACCTGTCACGCGATGCGTCCACCCCGAAAACATATCAGTAGTACAATTTCTTAATTAAAACTCGCTCAAGAGAAAATTTTTCTTTCAATTAAGGCCCGAAACGTTTGCCGAGCTCACAGGGTGCCTTTGTTTACGTGAATAATACATTTTTCCGTACTAATTCATACGTCTGGAGTACAATTCGATCAATCGCTGTGGCGGCGGGGTCTGAACAAGAAGGCTCTCCAGCTGCTTTTGGAGGCCGCAAATCGTTCGATTTTCGGATATTCTTCTACTTAGATATATAAATCAGTCGGGTGAGTGATTCAATTAAGTCGTTTCGTCGACGAGTGCGCGCTTTTGCGGGAGGCTCTTCCGCTTACGAGAGGATTCTCGGGTAAATTTCTGTTTGACTAAATGCTCCGATTCGGTACTGAGTTGGTTCCGTTTGAGCTTTCGTTGGGTATAATTTTATGTTTAAGGAAGCTCAACGTTTAATCAAATAGAAGTGAGCCCAGATCGTATTTGAAAATGTTCGATTTCGCCGAAGAACCATTGGTTTTCTTTTTTGTTGTTTCATGATGGAAAATTTTAAAATACATACGATATTTTAATATTTAAAAATTATTATTAGTCATTAAAATTTGCATAGATATTATATTAATTAATTTCTATTTTTATATAATTTAAGTCGTAGATTTAAATTTAGTGATTTTGTAATAAGTAGGATAATTTGAACGATTCAAGTTAAATTATTTTCTAATTTTTCAGAATTTTTAATTTTATTTATCATAACATTGGTTTTTCATTTAGTTTAATTAATTAAACGAGCTAAATGAAAAAAGTTTTTCATTCTTTTATAAACCTAACTATAATAGAATTGAGAACATTTGACATTTTTTTCAAAGAATCCTGTGAAAAAATTAGTCTCAAACGTGGAAACATTTATTTAAAAACCCCTATAAATATTAAATGGAGCACTAAAACGTGCCTCGTTCATATTTTAACGGAAAAGAAAATGGTTTTTCGAGTAAAGCTTGCTTTACGTCAAATCCCAAATACGATGGATTTTCAAAGCGAATTTTTCCAAGCGGAAGCCGTAAATTGAATTTCAATTCAACGTTGTCCGAGTATTTAGCGATTTTTCAAAAAATTTTAAGTAATCTTAAAAGGAAAAATAAAAACGGGTTACCATACATTTTACAGAACCTGGATGATGTACGACGTCGTTAAACCAAAAAACGGTGTCATTTTTCGACACGGTCGATACATTATGCGCGAATGAAACGTCGAAAATGTTCAAAGGATACATTCATCGTTCTATATGTTAAAATAATGTATAAAAGTATCGTTTCACTATGTTTCAAATAGAAAATATTCGAGAATATTATATATGGCATATTTATTTGCAATATGACAAAAATGTTTTTTACGTATTTTAAGGATCCATAGATTTTTTTCAAATATTAGTATTTTTTATAAATTAATAAGATTGACACGTTTTAAAACTAATGGTAAAAATGTATTTATAATTAATTATAGATTAAATAAATTCTTTAAACCAATGAATATTACAAGTCTTGTCATAGTATGAAAAATAGTTCAATTTAATTTATTTTAAGCTTCAAAAAAACAATGCTCTGTATTGTATTTATCAGAAAATGATCGATTGCCGAATCCACATTGTATAAATTTGAATTTTCGATGAGTGCGTGTAAAGTTGTTCAAAATTAATATTCTCGACACGAAGCCTTGTTAATTAAAGGAGAGCGTGTAACTTGGCAATATTTGGGAAAGGTCGACTTGCGACGTCTTGAAATGATCCGATATGACAAAACAGTCGAATTTTCCCTTATCTTGTGAATGCAGACTGTCTAAAAATCCACCCTATTAAGTTCTAACTGGAATTTTTCAAAATTGTATCCAACGTCATAGCCTTCTAGGTTTATATTTAGTTAAGTATTCGTGAGGCACACTCGCCCTGATTTTTCTCAGAAGAAATTTAACAATCAATTATTTTTTTATAATTAGACATGTATTTTTGATCCGAAAATATCAAGCCGAATTTTTCATATGAAAACCAATTTGTTATGTTATATTTAAAAATTATTATTTTCATCCGTTTTTCTCTAATTCTAAAGCAAAATACATAATACGCATTTCTACAAATTTTCTTTAAGAAAAATCTATTTTTAATTTGCAGACATAAATTGAATTTTTTGTATTAATATCGAATCAATCGAATTTGATGAAACGGAAAAAATCATCAATATTTCAATTCAAAGATTAATTCAATATTCATTGCTTTAGTGAAAATTTTCGCTACAAGTTAGTAAATGTATTTTTGAAAGCTAGCAAACTTTTTACACCTTTTTCCATTTTATCGTTTTTCCCTTCCATTTTCCACGATGGATTTATTTCATTTTGAGCGGAAAAGTCACGAAAATCTGCGAAGTGTTTTCGCAGATTCACTTTCAGTCGAAAAAACGTTTCCTTTGACGTTTATTCATCCACGCGCAATATATAAAAAGCAGGCATACGACAAAACAAATATCAAAAAACACTAGATTCTATTGTGCTATATCAAAAAGTTTCCGAAGTGAAAATTTATTTTTCTTCCATATTTGGCGTTAATAGCAAACAATGGGCCAGATGTTATCTGAGTGGAATTATTGCCAAAGTTCGCGAAACGGGTCGGGACCTAACATTGACCCGATGGAACATTTTGCAATATTGGCCGGAAACTGAACACACACATAATATTATAGTTGAGTTTCTAATTTGGAGAATTTTCATCGATGGTTATTATCGAATCGGAACTCGCAGAAGGATGACATTGTCGGATATGCAAAGTTATTATCTGTGTGCCGTCATAATATAATAGTATTCTATTTTCCGGACTTGGTTCGAGTTTCAGTCATCAGAGTTATCGCATATCAAATCTTTGTAATTATCTAAAATTATGTTTTGAGATGTATTATGTGTTTGATGTCATGTGGATTCAAATTTATAATTTTAATACATCAGTTATGTATTCGTATTGAATAGATTGTGATATTCGATCCTTCAAAAGAAATATTCAATTATTTACAATTTAATCTGAAGAGAATGCATCGAGTTGTTTATACCCATTAAAATGATAGACTCCATTGTGGCCATTGTGTGTCCTTCACAACCTCCGTTTTCCCATAAATTTTCACCAGGGACGTATTAATCATCAAGATTTTCCCACGACTGAGTTGCACGTCCCTCCTTTTCGAGGTCCATTTTTCTCGTCCTTAAAGCCACTCGTTATGGCGACTTTTACATTCGGGCGTATTATTTTCCACCGTCCGAGTCGTGCCACGTCGTATTTTAATTAAAATAAAAAACAGATATGTTATACTTGATGTATCGCATAGGACATTTTCTCAAAAGAGAAGCCGTACTGAAAAAATCGCTCAAATAAACGAAAAGCTTCGGAATAGGTAAAGAGTTAAGGGCAATATATATTCAAATGTGAGTACGGGAAGAAATCCGATTTTCGTTGTTACTTCTGTGCGTTGAGGAATTTTGAATCTTTTTGTTTTATTTCAAAAGAGAAATTCCGTCCGGATGCATCCTTGATTTTTTTATTTTGATGGGTTTTGTTTTATTTTATGAAACTCTGGTTTGGACTTTGTAAGCGCTTTTATATAAAAATTTATCAGCAGAAGATAAAATAATGAAAAGCCTTATCTTGTGCGTTGTGAAAGCTTGGAAAATTTATTAAAAATGAGAGGAGCTATTTTGACAAACGCTTCAAAAAGGTCGCAATATTATAAATATAATTAAATAATTTGATATATTATATTTAATTTTGACTGCCGGAAGAGTTTTCATATAAATTTAATTGAAATAAAATGAAAATTGACGAAAACGCACAATTTATATTCGAATTAAGTCAGCTAGAAAAGTTATCGTTTATAAACTCGAATTTTGTATAATTGACGTTCTTTGCCATCGCTTTGAGTTTATATGGACAATTTATACATTTAGAGTTAAATCGGAAATTGAATTCAAAATTTATTTGCACATCTCAATATTCTCCATTAGATTATAGTTTTGTTAATACGCCGACCTTCCACGAAAATTCAGGTATTATTTCATCACAGTTATTTTGATCAAAAAATCATTAAACTTTTCATGCCGAATACGACATTTTCTTCAATAGATTTTTTTATGATTTTCTCCGCTCGATCGAGCGTAAAAATCTCAAAGCCACATTGACGTATTACATAGAAACGAGCTTGTTATTATCGCCGTTTCCTATCAATCGCTGAGAAACCTCCGAGGAGACTTCTCCCTTCCTAAGAATCCAGGATTTCTCTGATCTCATCTTTATTGTCTTTCTCGAGATAAACGGCATTTTATGCCGAACAAGTCTCAAAGGAGACACGATCGAAAGGAAGACTCGCACGTCGGCTTATAATATATAAAGAAGTATTCAAAAGGTTCAAAACTGTGCGAAATTCGTAACTCCGTTATTAATTCGATGCTGTCGCCAAATTGTGCCGCCTTTAATTATTCAATCTAACTTTTGCGATCAAATCGGAATTTGCGAAGGTTTTTGCCGTTGGAAAAAATCGCATTATATAAATCAGTATTTGTTCGACGTAACTTTATATCGCTTTGTTCTATATCGTTATTTTTTGGAAGGTTTTCTTGCGTATGCGAAAATTCAACAGGTTTTGTTTACGCTTTCAAACGAGACGTATTCAAGCTTCTCATATCAGACAATATATTATATTGTGGATATATTGACATGACGAGATAAAACAACGCAGCAAAACAAAATGGGCGAAAACGCATGAAAGCTTGGCCTTGATGTGATTTGTTGGCTGATTTTCAGTGAGAAAGGCTTCCGGGAAATTTTTCATTTATAATGTTACATATCAGCTCGGATCTTGAGTGGCCTTTTCTGTTGAGAAAAATATCCTTCAAACCTGATTGGAACGCTTTCGCTTTCCGCGAAATGTGTATACGATTTTGCGTGGGGGTGACGCGATTGCTATCGAACCTGTGCGAAAATTTAATTAGATGTTTTTCCATGAGAAAATCCTGAATTTTGGGTTGTGCGATAATTTTTTTGTTGTATGTGTATTTATATTAGTCTGAATTTGTTATCGAATTGTTTGTTGATGTTTAATTAGCGATGATGGAAATTGTAAAAGTAATTGCGTATACGAAATTGTCTCGCGGTTAATTCTCTGTTAAACAACCCTTTACAAAACGAAATTAATTTATGCACGGAAAAAATATCATTTCCATTTGGATAATGAATCTCTCAAAAGCTAAGATAATTGACTATTTTCTTTCGGTTGAAAATACAAAAATTTATCCAGGGTAAAAATACTCGTAAGACTAACCAAACGAAAAGGTCTTTTGATGCTTATTTAAAATTTAAATTCAAAAAGTATTTTCGATATAAACTGAATGAAAAAAAGCGGGTATTGTCATTCTCGACAAATTTTTCCGTTTAAAATAAATGGAAAGATTTAAAAAAAAAAACCTTGAAAATTTTTGTACATTTTCATATTATTATATATTTTCATTCTGTCTCACTATACGATTTTTAAGAAAAACTTGGATTTTTACCATACATAAAATTAATTTTACTTACAAATATCACACATTGATAAAATTAACAGTACACTTTGTTTTTCCGGATTCACTACGTGATTAAGATACAAAAGCAAACTCTCTAAGGACATCTACATTCGGAAGGATTTACCAATTTTTTATCCAGTTCCCACCCTATTTTTTTTCAGTCTGTGAAAAGTACGTGATCAGCATGTGCTTTCGCGAATTTAAGCGATATGCATTTTTCATGAAGCCGATCGCTTTCAACCCCGAAAAAAGAACAATACACCATTTCCATCGTACGGCATTTTCCAACTAAATTAAATTCGGAGGAATCTCGATTAAAATTTCGCTCCTTTTGATGGTTATGGTATATATTTATAGGACGAAGTGGTATTCGGGGAGCCGTAATTCGGTGAGTTCTAAAATAAAGATTTACGTGAAAACGTCATGCCCGAGGAGTGCCTTATGGTCAATTATCCCAGGTAGGGCCCTAATTCGGGACCCGCTCTGGGGACCTCATTAATTATTTTTTATTTCACAATTTGCGACCGAAACAATTTTTAAACATTTTTCAGGTAAAATATGGTGAAAGGTGACTTTTAAGTTCGATTCGGTTAAATTTCTGTTTTGAATTTTATATAATTACCGAGTATAGGTACTGAAATTAAAATGTAATATTCATAACAAGGAGGCAAAATTTTTAGAATTAATCAATATTCAAAATTTTTATATTATATAATATATAAAACATATTTCTATTGAGAACGATTGATATTCCATTTCGATTCAATTTATACAGAAGATAAAAATTTATTTCTTAAAAAAAAATTTGAAAATTTGAATTTAATTTTCAAACTATCTTCCATTTGGAAGAGGGTACATTTTTCTGAAAGCTCTATCGTTTATATACAAAGTTTAGCTACAAATAGCTCCGGTTATCTGTTGAAGCGAAACTATTCTATTGAAGTCTTCACAAATCCTAAGAAAATAACCACTTCTTGTGTAGGTCAAGTGGTTTAAAAGTCAGCCGAATTCAGAATCTCGATCGCCACGAAATCCCTAACTCTAAGCTTTATTGCAGTAAATGGAGCCAAAACCATGAAGAAGGTCGGAAGTCCTCGGAACACAAATAGATAGGTTAAGATTGTGGAATTGTAAGTTGAATTGACACTTTAGAAATTCCATCAATCTTACGTAAGTTTGAATGTTGCGAAAATGACATCGAAGAGGACTTGCCCATTTGTTAATTGGAAAAAGTTCGAGATGGAATCGCGTCAGTTATTTCTAGATTTTATTATAAATTTATTAATAAACGTTAGAGCAATATCTATAATGGATCACGAATATAATTTTAATAGGGCGTGAGCATTAAATCGTTCTGCACTTTGAGGTTGATTGGTTTTTGGAAACTTGGTGAAAATTGCTCTATGAAATTTTAATAGCGAAAAACTTTGAATACGTGAAACTACAGAATTTGCAAGATTATACAATAAATGAATAAACTACAAATTAACATTTAACTGTAAAATATAAGCACCGATAATTCAATTCCACTGTAAACTAATAAATACGAACAAATCTTTTCTATAACGATTGCCAAATAAGATAGATTTAATAGGGAAATAAAATATCTTAAGGTTTGTATTCAACATGAATATGGAACAAAATGAGAAAAGCATGGTTTAGCCTTTTGGTACCATCACGGAAAGATTAGCTTCTTGTTTTTGCTTTTTGCTCTATTTTTTCTCCTATAATAAATAAAAAGGTCGAAGAATGTCTTTAAATCAAACGTCGTAAGAATTTTTTGCTCGAGTCCGAAATGATTTATTTGACAATCAAAAGAGATCGAAATACTACGAAATGTATAAAAGTTAATTAAAGAACTCACCTCGAGGATCTAGTAGAGTTTTCGTTTTAGTTTTTCGCCTGTGGACGGGGAAACTTCACCTCAGAAGTTTGAAAATGCTGCCATGAGATTCGGCTCTCGATTCAACTTCATTGTGAATTTATTTCTAGTTCATTTTTAACGAAGTCGTGTCTTCACACAATCGTGATTTATATTTATTTGAAATTGCATTGTTCTTCGTAAGTTTTAGGGACGGAGATGCGTTTGTGTTATATGAAAAGTTAAAAGTGCTTGCGTAGTAAATGTGGACGAACATAGGAGACGCAATTTCGAAAACTTTAGGTTAGTGAAACTATAATATTTGATGTCTCCTTAAAAATGGAACTAATTTTTTTTATAAATTAAGTGCTTTTTTCTAAAATATTATATAAATATAAAGTGCTTAAAATATTATTATATAATATATTACTAATGAAAATCTCACCAATTCAGATAATTAAGATGGCCAATTTTATTGAAAGTATTATAATATATAAATAAATAACTTTCTCAACAAAATTCCACTTAATCTTAAAAGCGATCAATAACCCATCATATTAAAACGCGAAATATTTATGTTTGGAAAACAAAGTTTCGAAATCAATTGAATTAAAACAGTACCCGAAAATACAAAAACATAAATATTTCCATTACCAAATCCCAAGATTGATAAAATTGAATTCTTCATGTCGAACATTCGAACGAATACACGAAGCGAGCATATTATATAATATTTAATTGCACAAAAATTGATTGATCTCATATGCAAAACGACACACGAAATTTTGAAACAAATAAAATGTGACACGCAAAGAACTTTTCATATAAAATTTTTTTACAAACATAACATAATTCGGTTTACATAATGAAATTCGGCTTACCCGATTTCCCAGTAAAACGGCAGTCCTTGACCTCAAATTAAGGATAATTCGTGGTAGGTACGTGCGCGCGTTTCATATCATATTTTCATCTTTTTCGTATGTTGCTTTTCACGCTGGAAAATCATCTAATTTTATCATTATGTTTATGGGATTCTAGAATAAGCTCAGACAATATATGTTCAAGCGCCATTTTTTTTCTAAGAGTGCGGCAACCACAACAAAGGCGACGCGAAAAACGTAAATAATAACATGTATCGGTCGTTGAAAACGTTATATTATATTATCTGAAGTTTCTTGAGAAAATTTATAAATTTAGAATCTATGAAATTCTCGATGAGAAATATTTTAGAGATCTGCGTGTTTTGAACCAATTATTATTTTTATATATAGCAGATTTATTCTATTCAGTATTAAAATCAGATTTCGTTGAAGAAATTCGAGATTAATCACTCTTCAAAATAAGAAGAAAAATTTTGATAAAGTAATTGAAAATTTATATTTTGAAAAATAAAAATGAAATTTATATTTATGTTTTCTTTGAGAATGTGCACTTATGAGCACATTCTCAAAGAATTAAAAAAAGTATCTTTATATTTCAGTCACTCAATGTTATTGTTTTTCTTATGAAAAAGGAACGTTCCATTTCATATTATATATAAAGGAAAGCTTCCACTTCGAAGAGATTGACCATCTTCGAGCAGTGTTTATCCGATTCCGCTCAGAGGATATGGAAAGATTATTCAAAATTCAATTTGTCCACTTCATTCGTAATCGAAATCCAATTTGAAAGTCATCGTGTAGGAGGATGTGATTAAGCTTTTTTGCATACACATCAAATTTGTACGCAAATATAATATGAAAGGAAACGATTGAGTTCGAAGTGTAAACGATCCGAGTTCCTCGTTCGTGGTGTAGAAACTCGATTCGAATTGAACATAAATCGATATCTCGTTTCGCTTGCATTCGATTCTTACTCATTTTTCACACATGAATATTAAAAAGATAATAAAATTATTTGAAAGATAAATTATTTTAAACTTCAGTTTTGTATCTGGTTATCTAATTATAGTTTTTATGGCTTCGATATGTAGATTTTATCTGAAAAACTTGTAAAACGAACTTTGACGTTTATTATTGATAATAATCGTATATTTTGAAAGAATTTTACTTTTAAAGATAATGGCTTTTTTACAACTATCGAATATTGGCAAGTAAAAAAGGATAATGCGAAAAATAACGTACAGTTTCGAACTAGATAAAATTTAATTATGGTTGTTGTTTCAATTTTCTTAAAAATTTTATTATTATACTGATAAAATAATATTAATCTATTGAAATATTTTTGCTTGGCGAAAAAATCAATTTTTCAATATGAATATGGAAATATAATTAAATGAGTATTGTTTTAAGCACTGCTTATTACGTACAAGGCTCTCGTGAGTATTGAATAGTTATGATAAAGTTTTCAATAAAAAAATCATAAGAAAACATTTTCATACAACAAAATAATACATCTCTTCAATACCAGAGAACACTGAATCAACTTTTACAAAAGTCCAACAATAAAGAAACAAATCATAATCGAAAAGAATACATCTCACATCAAACAAAATACCAGACATTTGCTACAACAAATCTCACACAGCGCACTCGACAAATCTTCATATCCTTCTCCACCCACCACCCACATTTCCACCGCCAATCCACGAAAGGAAAACTCCATTCCCGCAAATGAACCAGGCCAATTTTCCAGGCTAATGTAATTGATGCAATCAACAAAAGCCCTCGGAAAAACGCGTTGCATCGATCACGGGTGCAGCCGATGCACTTCACCTTCAGAAGGTTGTTGTAACAAAGTGGCGTTGAATGTAAATTGGACGTATTGGACGGTATGAAATGTTGCGAGATGTATTGCTATTGGTAAGGAGTGTTTGTGTTCGAGGTTTGTCAATGTTAGTTGATTGTTTTTTGGATCGAGGCTGTTTGAATATGTGAAAGGCTTTCGTGCTGTTTTAATGGATTTTGTGATGGTTCGATTTGAATATGTCGAAAGTTTGATTGGTACGTGTGATTTGATTATGTTTGGATACGGTGAAGTTTTTGAGTCGAAAGAATATTTGTAATATGAAACGATCTCTCGTTTCTGTAATTTAAATATTTATAGCTTCGATGAATGTTTTAAAAGTACAATTGTGGATGATATACATTTCAGACGAGACGAGTTACCACGTATCATTTTACGATGGAAAAAGTATTTCATAAAAGTTTTCATCACACTTTATTATTTTTTCAAATAGAAAATTTGATATAAATATGTTATATAATACATACCATTTAGAAGGTAATACCATTAATTTCACCTTCACTTTTACATTATTTCTAAAAACCGATATGAGAATTCCTATTCAAATTCAAATTGGACGCAAAATCGACCATTGGTGATAGAATTTTCCATCTTGATCAAGTTTACATGCAAAAAAATTTTCTGACTAAATTTTCCTTCGCGAAATTTCCCGACGATTTTCAATTTTTCGTCGCACGTTAAACCACGACGTGAGCAAACTCTTAAACGCAATATCTTCGATATATACACACACCGCCCCGAGATCGTGTTATTTTTAATAAAATGCAACAATCCGTTTGCGGTCTGCGTATTTTTCCAGCGGTGGAAAATTCGAATTTTCCCAACGGAAAGGAGCATCCATTTTTCCGCAGCCACGAAAGACTTTCGCCGGCGACGTTTGTGCTTTATACTCGTCTCATTGAAAAATATCGATGGGTATGTCGGATATGCATGTTTTATTATTTGTAGAATATTGCCTTTTCACCGGGAAATAAGATAAGAAATATTGGAACTTGCGATAAGATAAAAATAAGTATTTATGATTATCAAACTTTGGAAGAAACTTTCGTTGGAAAATTGGATTATTAAATAAGTTTTTGAACATATGCCTATTTATATCTATGCTATTGTAATTTATCTTAAAAACCACCTGTCGTTTTCTGAAAGCGTATTTCAGCCGAACCTTGCTTTGAAACAAGATAAATTTATATATAAAGGCGAAAATCTGAACACGAAGAAAACCGAACCAAAGCCGTAAACTTTATGACGTTTTTGTTTTATTGTAACCCTATTTCCTATGTATAGGAATCTTTTTTTATTAGGTTTCGTCTTTCGCGATAATTTTATTATATATCCTTGAAAGTCAATAGTTTCGTTTATGTTGCGAAAATATATTAAAATGATCATGAAAAAAAACATAAATTATCATGGAAACTGCTTTTGCCTTGAAAAATGTAACGAATGCTCAAAGAGAATTCTGCTTATTGATTTTTGTTTGTAACGTACATATCAAATGAAAACCAAAAATGTTATTTTGCCAAATGAAACGAAAATATTAATATATTGTAATTTTATGCATACGCATGCTTTCGAATTATAAAATCAAACAATTTTATGAAGAAATTTGGTATAAGAGCGAAATCGATATTTTCGTGCTACGCTTGACGAAAATTCAGTGGTAATCTTTGAATAGACAAATTAATTTGATAGTGTATCGTAGTATTCATAATAAATACTAAAATATTACGTACAACGTTAAACATAATACGAATAGTTTGTACGATTTTATGAACTATAAACGCGAACGACTCTCAACGATTTTCTCACATTTGGAGCTTTTATGTTTCCTACGAGCAATGAAAGCTTTGTGTGTACATCGACTTTGTAAACTAGTTTTACAAACTTAAACGTGATTCTATAATAAGATTGAATTATGAAGTGAAGATGAACTACCGAGGATGAATTTGAAACGCTAATTAGATAAGTTGAATCTGGGCATGGAAATTAAAATACATATTAATATTTGGATAAATAAAAATTCCAAATAATATTATGATTAAATCAAAATATATAATTGAGTAATGATACCATGTTAACAAGGCCTAACTATAATAGTTTGATAATTATATTATAAAATGTAGGCGTAACATACTCTTAGTATTCGTTCCAATGATTTGGTTCGAAGTTATTCAAATTTAATTATGTTATTTATCATTTTATCGTATTTTAATATACCCTGAAAGATAAAAAGAAAATATGATATTTATTCGAATGACTTTTGTGACATAGGGCTATCATAAAATGATGCTCTAAGGAAACGTTTTTATTATTTACTGCTTTAATAGCACGATAAAAATCCGCATTATATATAACAGATATCTGTAACAAAATCTCTAGTGTTAAATATCACTTTTAAATAATTATCAACTTTCCAAAAGTTTCATGTTTTTAATAATGCGACATTTAACCCCATTTTTTTAAGTGCCATATATTCCAGACGTAAACATATTTTGCAAATGAAAATTTTCTCATAAAAAATCAACATTATAAACGACAAAAAAACGACCATTAGTCGCCATCTGCACCATAAACCAGTCGCACAATTCATCTCGGGAAAAAATACAAGGAAAATTCCAACATGGAAAAATGCAATTTCCACGACAATTGGGTGCGTTAGCGGTTAATTTCCCCGAATATAAAGACAAAGAGAGTCGAAGGCATACATTTACATGTCTCAGGCCTTGGTGCTAAATCTCGGTAAGCCATTAAATTTAATTATGCGAACAAGAAGTCGGTCGGACGTTGAACAATTTGCTGAAAGTGCGATCGAACGTCGGGGATCCGAATTAATTTCGAGACGTTCCTGAAAGGGATCTATTATTTGTATTACATATATTAAATGCGCAGTTATTTCTTTTCAAAAGATATTTTATGCTTTTGTTGTATTGTTTCGCGGATTTGTTAGGGGTTTATAATTCAAAATTAACGAGAATATTGAATTATGTATTTTTATATCAATCTTATATTAATCATAATAATTATTGAAAAAATTCATGATATTTTGATGAATATAAATATTGAGTTGAATTTCATATGAATATATAATATTATCAAAGTTTTTTTGTTTTATGTACAACAAAAGAGATGTTACATACTCTGATGTCGCCTGGAAACTATGTTCTCAAATATAGAACTTTCTGAAAATCACAGAACATGAAAAATATTCTATAATATTTTTATGCAACATGAAAACAATTTTTATAACTAAAACCTTTCATATAAAAATTTTGAAAATTTCAAACTTTAGTAAAAAAACTATACTATTTCCAACAATCAATCCTCAAACCTTCAAACAAATTTTCCCTAACCACACCAACAAAAACTCATTTAGAACAGAGAGAGAGAGAGAGAGAGAGAGAGAGCCCACTTTCCAACAATTAGCCGCAAATCCATCAAACAAACTGAACGCTTTTCCTAGTCGGACAATGCTGAACCATCTACTAAACTTCTTGTATTATTACATAGAAGATAAAGGCTATGCGTTTAATTCGAGTGAGCTCGCATTCTGTCGAGTCTCTGCTAAGTTTTTCTATTAAATTTTTTCCGACTTGAATTTGGTTGTCGTCTTTCTTTTTCGGTCTTTTTCGCGACGTCTTTCAAGAGAGTGTCGCAGACAGGAGGTTAGCAATGAAATGAAAAATGCGCGCGAACCTTAATGCCCGACCAAATTAGCGAATACATTTTATTGCAGATACTTTTTTCTATTATTTTTTGGTATTTTTAGTCGAATGTATTTTTCTGTTCGTTTTTGCGCTGCGTTATGGATTTTTTGCATATTTTTATTTGTAACTGGTATAAGTTTGTTCGTAAGTAATTGTCTGTGTCATTGGAGTTAACGTATTCAGAAGAATATGAGTCTGAATGTAAAAAGGTTTTTTATCTGTAATCTATTTATTCTGTTTTCATTCTATTTTCAAAAGGTTATTCAGATCATTCCTACAATATTAAATTATAGTCACTGAATTATTCACCTTTTGTACAAGTGTCCTTTTTTGATAATATGACTTTGATATTTTTTTGATATACAGCACCTACTTTGTATATTTTTTGTTTGATGAAACATAATTAATATATAATAACTCATTGCTTTGATTGTTGAATATGGAAATCTAACAAAAGATATTCATTTTAAAAATTTTCTTTTCAAAAATTTTCATAGAAAAATTAAAAAGATTCAATTAAAATTTCTTATTAATGCTTTTATGAATGACTTAATATAAAATCGAAGAAAAACTCAATTAAATCGCTAATTAGAAAGTGTATAAAATTGTTTAAGTTAAAAGGAACACGCAGTCTTATGCAATTATATTATACCTACATTATCCAATACCTCACATAAAATAATTAAATTACCCAAGCGCAACATTTCAACATTCACTCCCCAGCAAAAATTACAACTTATTCAACCACTTCTCCCAATAGCATCTCCATCCGAACAGGCCATTGAACTCAGACAGACTCCGAACTCAATATGCGAAATTAATTCGACATCCGACGAATAATTCAACCTAAAGCGGCATACCTTCGAAAACGTCTTTCACAAACCAATCCTCGACTTATCGTCTCAAGCACCACAGACAAATCGAGGTTCAATACCATCGATGATTCCATATAATATAAACCATATGCGTTTATTAAGGTGTAGCAGCCCGACGCGATATTGGATGGCTCGTTAAAACTGGGTCGTTCCCGGCTAAATTCTCATTACTTAATGACGCATAAAGGCAACTATTTATTAACATTAACGCTTTCGTAACGATCATCCGAGCAAGATTAAGGCTGTTTTACAAGCGGGGAAAGTTTCTTCGTCTTGGTGGGCGATCGCGACAAATTTCGCGCATTATTTCCCGCTCGCCGTTTGGTCCTCCATAATATAATGATGATGCACACAACCCGCTTTGAATATTCGTTTACGTCATGAATATGTAATTTTGTTTGTTGAGCTTAAATCTTCGATATCTCGTTCGTATGCGGCGGAGTTTATCGTTATTAAATATTCGCGCTTTGGGTTTTTGGGAGTGCTATAACATTCCATTACTCTAGTGAAATTTTCGCAGTTTTCAATATGAAAAAGTTAATCAATAAATAATTAAAAATATTTTTTTTTTACATAATTTGATCCAACAATTGATCATACTTTTTATTGCTTAACTTCAATAATCATTAGAGTGTTATCAAAAATTTAAATATTGAATTTCTCTTTAGTTAAATAATGAATGAAAGATTTATCAATTGATCTTATCACATGTCATTTAGCTTTAATCGATGTATTCAAGTGTTGATAATGACTCTTTTGATGAAACTAGAGTGTATTATTGAACGCATTATTTCTTGTTAATCACTGAAGTTAAGCGAAATTTGGTTTGGTTAACAAATGGGAGTAAATGTGTGCAATTGACCTAGAATCGTTTGATAAAGGTTGATTTCAGTATTCTGCTCCTAAATAGTTGAGTACTAACCTTTCTCTTATCAATACGTAGTGAGTATATACGATGAGGAAAAAGGTTCAAAATTCCGATGGTCTTGGAAATGCTTTGTCCTAAAATGAACATTGTATATGTTGTATTATATATGATGTAGATTTAAAATAGAGAATTTAATTAAAACGATCTCTTCAAATATAGAAAGGTAATTATCATTCATTGATCTAGATTAAACAAAAATTCATGTTGAAAGATTACTTGAATGAATTTGAGATAAAAGTCTAATTTGATCGCGCAAAAGTTTACTACATATAAGTAGAGATAAAAACAAAATTTCCAGTCGACTTCTGTAGATATTTCTGAGTATGCTGATTTTGAAAATTTTATATTTTTCCGCGAATAGTGATCGTTTCAATCTCAAGTTATTTATTTTGAAAACCTTTGAATCGACTATTACACACAAGGGAAAAAGTTGTCCAGAATGATTCATTTATTTCCCAGATATTTTATATTTAGAAATGATATGTTTCGTAGTCGATAAATATATATACATCGGCATCATTAGAGTAATTGAGGAGTTCGATTGAAATATATGTTACGCAGTAAATCCTACTCTTGGGGAAAATTCGGGTGCTTTTTTCCCACGTAGTTCTCGATAAAGAAGTGAAGTTTTTTCTCATTATACCGAAGGACGAATATAAATAAAAGTCTGACATCGGGAATGTATGAATTTGTTCCATTTGTTTCTACGCCAAATTTGAGCATAGAAATATTGTTTACAAATATTCTTCTTGTTTGGCCGAAACGCGTAGTCTATATTACTTAATATATAACGGTACGAAAAAATGCGTAATATATTGTTTTACGATTCTCATATGCGACGGAAAAGCTCAGAGTTTTTCCATGTAAAATCTATATTCGACTGCATTCCGTAGCTTTTTTCAGCAATCCATCATGTACAGGGAACGTGTACAAGATAAATAGCTTGCCAAATAGAAAGCACAAGCACTTTGAGAGGCAATATATACGGAATAAAAGAAAAACCAGATTAGTTGTTTAACAAGGTTAATGTGGACAGAGGTTTTTTTTATTAAATAAATCTCTACCTGTAAAATAATATAATAATTTTCTATATAAAGTTGAAGTTTTATAACAATATAAAATTTTAAGACGATCACAAAATTATAACCTCCATTAAAAGTAAGAAGCAATAAATTTCCGTATTTTGAATGAACAAGTTCTGCAAAATCCTTAATTCCGTGAAACAAGATCGCTGAGGAAAAATGCGCAATAAACAAAGACGCGGCTCCTTTTTTTTCATCCCGAGTATAAAAAAGGGACGAAAGGAATATATATACATTACACATTTTCGCACTCGGATAGCACATAGTTCGCCTAGAATTTTCGCTAATTCACAATTTGAGCTCGTGCGCGATTATGAGCACGAAAAATGGTGGAAGTGCGGTTTAATATTGCAAGGTGGTCTACCCATTTAAAGTTGGGTCCAGTGGTTGTTGGCTTTCACTTTCGCCGCACTTTAAAAAGTAAGTTAAAATGAAATTTATTCGTGTTAAAAGTTTTCAGCGATCGCGTTTCGCATCGAGAACGTTTCGGTGATAAATTTTAATGAGATTTAGTTTAATATCTATATTACGGCTGTGGATGAATGTTTAATGAAGAAACGCGCGTGTGAAAATTTCATAAATTATTTTGAAATTTGTTTGATTAATTTGCGATGTTCGAAAAATATATTTTTTGACTTTTAAAATTATTTAAATGATATTATTTGATAGGCAATTATTACATAATATTTAAATAAATTTGACACTTCAATTTTAAATTTTAATTAATTTTAAGAAACATTTAGCTCGATCTTTTAATAAATTGGTTATCTGACCGAAAGTAAATTGACAGGAAAAGGTATCAATTTTAACTTTTAATGTAATGATGTTTGAATATTCAACGGTATCAGAAATTAATAAAAACGGGTGACTTAAGAAATTCAATTATATATGAAAATACTCTTATTTATTCAAAAAGAATTTAAGTAATACGTATCCGTATCCGAATTTAAATAATACGTATCCGTACGTATACGTTTCGTTAAAGTAGTACGTACGCACTGTGCCATTTCATATTTTGAATATGATATCTATTATGTACAGAGATCAATTCTTATGTATTCATCACCTACATTAAATGACGCTTATTTAACTGACAGCCCGAATATTGTTGGCATGAGATGAAAATTAAATCTATTTATATCATTTATAAATATTCAAGAAGATGGGATTTCATCTTAATATTTTCAATAAACAAAACTTTCGATATTGGTCCAAGGAAAATTGTTTTCATCTTCAACAGCAATCGCTTCAAAACAAACCAGTAAATATAATATGTTATGCAGATTATTTTGTATAAATATCATCGTACATATTTTGTGAAAATATCAAAGAAAAAAATAACTGAAATAGAAATATTGTAGTAATATTTTAGTAATATCATATTGAAAAAAAAAATTTTTTCATAGAAAATCGTTCATTTATCAGACTGATTTTATATACGTTACATATAATGAATACGATTCATTAATAATATAGCATATTTTTGAATAAACATTGATGAATATCGATTTTCCCAGAAATGGGTTGCTAACTTTTAAGGCTTATGCGCGCCAACGATGCTTCTCTTATCAATTTGTTCAACGTTGTATTAATCGATCCTGAAGTAATGAAGCGAGTGAAATTGATTTAATTAGCGAAGGCACATGTGTCTGCAAGCCTCTCTCTGTGGCTTAGGATTTAATTAAAACTTTCGCCGAAAAGCCAAGAAAAGTTGAGATGTTTTTCACGCAGTCCTGAAAATTCTATACGCAGTTTCCGATCACGATTCGGTCAACGAGTCAATGTCGTTTACGCGCCCGGAAAAAAATGCAATTAGAACTTTTCGGATTCCTTTTCATAATAAAAATTCATAATTAACACTTCCAGACACTATTATGATGTTATCGTGAAAAATGTTAATTAAACCGAAAAAAACGTTAATTGAAAGAAACCAAAAAAAAATTTTTCGGCTGTTTATAATGGAAGTATTTTATTTCATGTTGTTTCTTAGCGTCTTATTGCTCAGAAAAAAAGATTTTTTTTCATGTTGAGTTTTTACCCAGTATTTAGTGATATTGACGGATGTCTTTCAACAACAGAAACTGAAACAACAACTGAAGTAATATGATATATTATACATAGGAAGGAGAGGGAACGAAGACTGGTTTAGATGCACATTTAGTACACACTGGTGACCAAACGCCGACGACCAATTGTAATTATTGTCAAAATCAATCGCGACACCGGCACATTATATTATAATTTGTATGGCGATCGACAGATAGGGCTTGTAATCGGAACCATTTTTTGGAATCGTCTCATTAACGGTAAATTTAACTCTCATTTTTCTGATCGTTTGGTTAAATACTAAATTTGAGAGAGAGTAGAGGTTAAAAACGAAATCATACTCTAGCCATACCCGCAGCTTGAACCATCATTATCACGACTGATGTTATCCGTAACATACAGTTGGACCACGGGCTGGTTAAAAAAATGAAATGTAATATAAAATTGAAGGTTAGCGACACATTTCGATGAAATCAAAGTATAAATTAACCTTTTTTGAATATTGGGTAACTATCCCTATTATCATTAGCGAAATCACTTTTGGAAAATTTCCTCCGACAATTTATCGTCGGTGCAATGAAGCGTTAATGTTAACGTTGATTTGTTTCGGAAAATTTCGTAGAAATCAACTTCTGAATATTCTTAAATTATTTAGGAAAAATTTAAGAAAAATAACGAATATATAAAAGAAAATATATACACAACCTTGGGAATTATTTAATTTAAATATGTATGTATTATATATATGATTTGTACGAATTTTGTGACAAACCACACAATTGAGGAACCTTAACAAAATTAGAATACAGGCAATAGGATCCCATAAGTTAATCATGAACGCAGAAATAAGGATTATTCTGCGGAAATACTTCATAATTAATGTATGTGTTTTCGTTATATAGAAATTTTCGATGAATATCCAAATTTTTTTGGATTTATTTTGGACAATCATATATAATATTATATTTAGCTAAAAATAAAAAGAAATTTGTATGATTAGCTCATATACATACTTATTATAGTAATCAAAAATTTTTCAAACGATGCATAGAACTTTCATAATAAGCGAGCATTACTTCCACATTTTCTATAACTATATATACAATGTTGATAAAAAAACGAATTATTCTCATATCAACATTTGATGCAGGTTAATTACCGATTCAAAGCATGCATATATTATAATAAATTTGAATATCTTTCGTGTGAATAGACATTGAAAATCGCCGGTTGAAATTAAGCGTGAGCTTCGAGCTCAAAGGGGTTCCTATTTGTCACAATTTCGTATGAAAAGCGGCGTCTTGAAAAGCAAGTATGCTTCAATGGTTCAAACGACACGCCTCTGAATATTTAATTCCAGTCTTAAATATCGAAGGTATAAATATTTTTTTTCGAAATGAATTGGTTTTCGTTAGAGATGGTTTGAGCGAAATTTGATCGAGATCGTGAGTGAGTTGTCATGAGAGTTTGAATGGTGCATTTTTGGGTATTTATTAATTATGTTTTAATGTGTAAATATTTGAATTTGAAAATTATATTATATTTATGTTTATAATAAAACTTAAATTTGAACTTTTTTTTTATAAAATTTCATCGATTTTCTTTCATAACAAAATTAAAGCAATGAGAAAAATTCGAAATAAAAAATTCTATCATCAAATAAAAACTATTGATAAAATATGAAATCAATATTAATTTACATATTATAATTTCAAGATCAAAAACCAATTTTCAATTCAGCATTCCAACGTAAGAGCTTTTCAGATATGAATTTAATCTAATAAACAGCTCTTTGGCGCGTTGTCTTTCGAAAGTCGAATATAAGCACGCCCTTTGCCTTGTTAATTTCACAAGTTACTTCGCTAAGAAAGTTCTTCTATTAAAGGGTCAACGAACAAGAAGGTGAGATGGTAATTGGGCAGTCGTTTTGGAATGGTAGCACGTGTACCTGATGGCCGTTCAAGTTTGTTGTTCGTCCATTTTCTTGTGAGCCTTTTCATGTACACCGAAACAATTTTTTCCGTTTTTCTTTGCTTTTTATTATGTGGTTGCAAAATGTTTCAAACTTTCTATGTGATTCTAATTGATTTATGAATGTATCAAAAAGGTTTGATTCGAAAATGGGTCAACGATTTCAATGTTTCTTTAGAGGTTGTATAATGATTTGATTCTGTATTTCGTATTTTTGAAGTACTATTGCAGTTAATACACTTTGTTGCTGATGTGTTATTTATTTTTCACGAAAAACTGAAAAAAAGGATATTTGTGGTATTGTTATAATTTACATAATATAATTTGTTAGTTAATTTGACTCACAAATATGTTTTAACACAATGGTTTGAAATGTATAGATGTGTATCGAAATCTGTTTGGTTTGCATATATTTGAATAAATTAGGAATACTACCGTTAATATTTGAAGCTTAAAGCAAATAAAGTTATCTAAAGTTGATAGTTAAAAACATAAGTGGATAAACTTTATTCTGTGGTTTGAAGGACACAGTTACCGTTTTTAAAACATATAATTGAATTCGATCACAAAGTTTATGCATTCTGGAAACGAGTTCATGTATGAAAATGATGATCACACATAACATTTTATATGTAAAATTCAATTGGAACATTCGACTTTCCCGAAAGTGTGTTCAAAGGTTAAATCTTTATCGAGGTCACTGCATACTGTATGAAAGTTCTATTTCACAGTCTTTCTCATCCGACAACCCTCATATTCACAAATACCCTTATATTACATTACAAATTTCAGTACAAAGGACGACTGACATCCAAACGTTACTTACTAACCAACTTGGGTGATAAATAAACCAAATCTGCCGCAATAACTTTTAAAAACTTCCTTCCAAACTTCTAAGTCGAAATTCGCCGTCGTATATTCGCTTTTGGTATTTTGGTTCGGTGTAAATTACACGCACATTTCTCACGGGTGAATAATGTTTTTAGAGTCTTTGTTTTATACAGATTGACACTCAAGTGCTTTTGTGAAATCTGTGCAATTCGTACGAAGGTAGACGTTTGACAAATTGCGTTTTCAGATGTCAATTTATGTAAATTATAATATATATGGAAAATGGTACAGTTTGCTTAATGCTCACAGATGTGTTTGAATGTCATTTTCAAATACGTTTTGTAATTAAATTTGAATTGTGTGCATTAGTAACGGCATTGTTGTTGATTTTGATTTCGAAAATTTTGCAATTCAATTTGTCAATTCATTTATACGAACAATACTTATGGTTGAAATCAACTCAAAATCATTCTTTAATTGTGTTTTAATATATTCAAGTAAAATATAAAAAAAATCGAAAATTCCAATACTGTAATGTAAATGTATTTAACGTTTCAGTTATTAAACTATAAAAAAGTTTAATAAAAGTCCACCGATTGGTTATAATATAAAACAGAACCAATAAAAGTTCATATTGAACTAACAATACGACCTTTTATTAGCGAGTTTATCGACTTGCGTAAGTAAATACAGACTTTCACCCTCTCGCGATTCTACGACGAAAGTTCAACGAGCCCCATAGCAAAACACCCGAAATTTCCAAAGAATATACACACGAACTACCATCGCGATAAATAAACATTTATTAATTTTCAATACCAAACAAAGCCGCCTAAGTGGAGTATGCTGAACACAATCGATGTTTGCTCACCACCCGGATATCTCGCCATCCAAAACAGAGCCATGCTTTGAAATTTTATCTGCAAATATTACCATAACAATGCCCTCATCCGCGAAAATATCGCCGAATTTCAACCCGTTGAGTGCCGGTGGGAAATGGCGAAGTGTCGCCGCAACCCAAATGCGTAAACACGCCGCGTTTATTATTTTGTTTCGCCGTCGTAATTTTCGCACTTTTCTCGTTCTGGGATTTCCCCACATTTTCGGCGATTTTCCCCACATTTTTCGGCGGCTGTTTTTCACATGACAAGCAAAAAAGACTGCGAGGTTGTCAAACTATCGATCGCGGTCCGAGCTTTCGCCCTCGTGTTGTAAAACTGGCTTTTCGGAAGCTGGAAAAGAAAAATAAAACATAAAACAATGAAACGAACGTTGAAAGGTTTGTGTTTTATTTATTTTTTGATATTTTTTCTGGAAAGGAATGTTCGAATGTATGTATTATATTTTTGCGGCGTATGGTTTTGATTTGGTATTGTTTGATACGCATGGCGTGTGTTGATGAATGATCGCTTTTAAATTGAATAAAATTTAATTTCGTGTGACGGTATTGAAAAAATACGTAAACTATGATATTATTTTATATATTAAATAATTATATTTATTTAAAAAATGTTGACTTGAATATTTTTTATATTTATTATAAAGCGCTTTTTTCTTATATATAATATAATTTTATGTTTTTCGATAAAAATCGATACACAATCCCAATTTTTTAGAAATATAAAATATGATATATTATAATATATGTTAAGACACAATCTTTTCATTATATAATACTAATTAATAACACGAAAATCCTCAAATATCTAGAGCACAGCCAAGAAAAAATACGAAAGAATTTCCTCGTCAAGAAAATTTAAGACCCTTTAATTATGTTGAAGTTAATTTATGCCTTTACGTATATTTAGTACGTAATTCAATGACGCAAACGCAGAATCGGCCACGTTTTCAGCTGAACAGTCGAAATGGAAATAAGTCGAATATGGGTTTGTTCATGTAGTCGGTTAAGTACGATTTCCCACACATTCAGGTCATTGGTTTTGCGGTAAAATTCACGTTCCGCAACGCAGAATGCAGTTTCAATTCGATTATAGTATAGATGAAATATTTGAACCGATTGTATTTGTATTTTGAGTTTTGTACGTGATTCAAATGTTGATTAAGAATATAAAATTGGAAATAAATTTTTAAAACATTGAGTGCATTTTGAGTAGTTGAACTGATGGATTGAAAAGTAATATTAAAAATATGTTCTATGAATTAAAATTCTGAAATCGTATCTTATATAAATCACTTGAAAAGATTTTAAATGGCGTTTGAAATATGAAATAAAATATTATATTAAGGAGAAGTACTAAGTAAATTATTTATGTTCAAAAGTTATTGAAAAATTATTTTTCAATTTTAATGTTTTTTCAGTATCAAAAGCTATTATTCTCATTAATTTTAAATGTTCCCTTTTCTGAAATTCAGCTTAGAAATATTTCGAATTGAATTAAATAAGCACTGAAAAAAAAATTTTTTTAAAATAAATAACTCAAAAATTAAAATTCTTTTCATTCCAAAACACCATATCACAACACTCTCGCGCACAACGCTCGAATATCTTTCCAAGATAGATCCTCGGGAATTTAATGAAATTTTTCGATGAACATTTCGGCGATATAATTTGAATTTACATCGTTGTTCCAGGCTTCAAAATGTACGGACTAATCCTGGAGAATATGGCCGAATTCATCCGTCAAGTGTACGGCGAAGACAAATGGGAAGACATCAGGAGACAAGCCGGCGTGGATCAGCCCTCGTTCTCCGTACATCAGGTTTTTCCGGAAAATTTGGTGCCAAGGCTCGCCAGGAAGGCCCAGCAGGTATGAATTTTATAAATTGATGGAATGGGGACGTTTAAATTTCGGAATTTCCGGGCGAAAGTGCGGCCGTAAGCCACCCGCTTAAGAGACGTAATTGTATTAAAAACGGCCGAGGAATGTCTGATATAATGTTGCGCAATTTTTATAAACGGATTTATTTTTATGGGCTTCATAAAGAATATGATTCGTATGGGTATATAAAAAAAATGAAATGAAAACTTGCCAAACATGAGTTATTTTACTCTTCGGATGTTCAATGGAGATGTTAAGTTTTGAATAAAATTTCATTTTGCGTAGAGCTGGGTTCTATTTCCATACCGTTCGATGTAATATGCTTTGATAAATGTTCAATTTATCGTAACGTCGTATTCTTCTCAAATGTAAACTTTCAGTATGGAAATTTCAAAAAAATTATATTTTCAAATGTTTTGAATGTTATTATATAACATAATAGGGGATCTTGTTATATTTCTGGAGATAAAATTAATCTCCGATTGAGTATAATATGAAAATCTCGATTTATGCTTTGAACTAGGGAGAGTATTTTGATTTTCAGTGGAAATTTTGAAGTGTTTGTTTTCATTGGAAAATTTGTTTTCACTTGTAACTGAAGTGGAAAATAAATGTGGAAATATAAACGGAATAGTTCATGGGTTAATTATTTTCGAACCATATATGCTAAAGTTTATTAAATAAAAACATTTGCTTAGAAAAAGTTAAAATATGTGAGCTAGATTTTTTAACAAAAAGTTTAAAATAAAAAAATATAACTATCAAGTATTTTTATTATTGATTATTTTGGTTTATTGGTCTTGTTAATATAATTAACTTTGATAGAACAAAAAATTTTGATACAATTACGACCGATTAAGAGCAATTAGAATCCTTATCTTTTTACGAACTTTCTTCAATATTTTATTATTGATGATGAATAAAACTCCATTGTCTCTCGACTATAAAAAGATCATCAATTCTATTTAATATGCTACAATTAATTGTTTTATCAATAACACGAGGAATATACATTTTTTTTATATTGCATTTACGACAATAAAACGTTTTATACAAAACCAAAGTCGTAAAATATATTTAAAACATATATTTTTTAAATATCAAAATAGTACATTTCACTTAATTTCATTTGATCGTCAGAAACATAAATCAAAGCATCGGATAATCTTCTATCGGAACAATAATCCAACAACACCTCAAACTTTATATAATAACGAAACTGTTATAGATCAATCTATTTCACAATATCACTATTCAATCATGGAGAATAATTCAAGAGCGGTTTTCTAGACCCGGATCTCGCATCATGCATTAGAAGGGAAAACACCATGTGTGTATATTATATAAAGCACACGTCCTGATACACAAAGCTCACTCATGTGTCCTGGGACTAATCTAATTCAATTATACGAAATTTCCAGGTACTGGGTGTCAGCGAGAGGGAATTCATGGACCAGATGGGAGTTTATTTCGTCAGATTCGTCAGCCAGTATGGGTATGACAAGGTGTTGTCAGTGCTAGGAAGACACATGAGGGATTTTTTGAATGGTCTGGACAATCTGCATGAGTATTTGAAGTTTTCTTATCCGAAGATGAAGGCTCCTAGTTTCATTTGTGAGAACGAGTCGAGGCAAGGATTGACTTTGCATTATAGGAGCAAACGTAGAGGGTTTGTTTTTTACACCATGGGACAGATAAGAGAGGTGAGCTATTAAAATTTTTTATTCATTATTCCTCCTGATCCAAGTGTATCTTTTGTATACTAAAATTTTTGCCCATGCAACGTATCAAAAAATAATTCGATGTAACAATAATATAAAGAATGTCTTCAATAGTTTCTATTGGAAATTAAAAACACAAATTTAATTTAATTGAAATAAACTATACAGAATGTAATGATTTAGAAGACAATTTTAGATTGGTACGCTATCGTTATTTCCAATAATTCTTATTAAGATAAATGCGTTGGATGATTCTATTAAGATTCACATTAATCTTAAATATAATGTGTTTTCGGTTCATTGAGCTCCGCATTAGATTTCAGAGGTCGCAATTCCGAGAAAAATATTATCAACCTTCATAAACTATCTATTGATCAAATGCTAGTTAAAAAAATGCAAATCAACCTACCGACAATAAAGTTAACGTCATTCGACTCGAGCGAACATTAAAATTCAAACCACGCGTCCCCAAATTACCGAGGGTACACTGCACTAGTGTGTATATGTCATAAGTTTATTTGAGCTACATATCAGAAATGTCAAATTTACGTTTTCAGCAGACGTATGCGATCCGAAACATTTATGACACTGAAGTATTATCTACGACACTAAAAGGGTTAAGCATTGTTCATGTCGTGAAAGAAGTTCGGTTTTATTGCGAGTTTTTGCTTGGTATTAAAAATATGTGATTTTTTTATAAGGTTTTTTGGGGAATTTGGTTTATCATGTATATTATATCAGAATTTTGATAGTGGTTCAATGTACAAAAGTTTGTTTGAAAACTAATTGGATTTTTTTGAAATAAAAATATATATATTTTTTTGATTGAAATGCTGTTGAATTAGAAATTTGTAATATGTTCATTGTTTGAGAAAAAATAATTGGTTTTGCGTAAGAGAAGAAAAATACAAAGCCTAAACAGTAAATGGATTTGATTGACTTTTCAAATAAAGCTTTAAGTGATTTTTTTGAAATTTTTTGAAACGTGAAATTAAATTCCTAAATTTTCAAGAAAAAATTGATAACACAGAAATTTCGTTCGACAAATCAATCGAAATTTTCTATTACATTCTCTTGTATACTTCGAAATATAATTTCGTTCGTCTGATTGAATTTTTCAACAGGTGGCCAGACACTTTTACCACAAAGAGATGCACATTGAGTTGGTGAAGGAAGAACTACTCTTCGACACGATCCATGTGACCTTCCAACTAACCTTCGACAATAGAGCCTTTACTTTGGCTTCATTAGCGATGACAAGGGAGGAAAAACATCTACCGATCAGTGCAGCCGTTCTGTTCGAAATATTTCCATTCTGTATAGTGTTCGGGTACTAAAATCATTATTTATTTAATACAAACTTTATTATATTAAAAAGTATGAAATTAAGATAATATTGAATACACGATAAAAAATATTGATTGATAACATTGTTTTGAACAAGTGAAATCAGATAGAAAACTGTGATATTTTTATGTATAAAATTTATTGTGAAAATCAAATAATTTGGTCACAGTCTGGATCTAGCCGACATTCAGAATGACGTTTCATATTTTCTTCACACTTTTTTGTCTGAAATATTTATTATTTTCGTGTTTTATGTATCGGAAGTTATGTGATGGTGCGTGAAAGCCGTGCGAATTGGCTGTGTCTGAATTGGAAGGCTTTGAAGCCGAAAAAAAAATCCACTGGAAACATTATTGCCCCAATAGAATCGAAAATCTTGTTATTTCCTTTCGAGCGTGATGCTATTTGTAAGAAATTATATTTTTTTTCCAGTTCCGACATGGTGGTGAGAAGTATCGGAAACTCACTCATGGTGATCTTACCGGATTTGCTGGGGAAAAAGATAACTAATTGGTTCGATCTTGTACGACCTCTCATAGCCTTCAAATTTCAAACTGTGAGAGTTTATTATTAATATTTTATTATAAAATTAATATTTTTATTTATAAAATTCATTATTTTTTAGATATTAAACAGAACTAATAATATATTCGAATTGGTTACTGTTGAATCTGCGATGGCTACTAGACACATCGAAAAACATAAGAAAAAAGATCAAATATTATTCAGTGATGAAATAGAATCAACCGAGAAAACTTTGAGACTAAAAGGTATATTTAGAATTTATTTTACGTAATATACAAGAGATATTCATCGAATCTATTCTTACATCTCCTTAATCAAAATTAACAATGAACTTCCGTTCATACGATACATACTGTAGTTAATAGAATAAGTTTCTATGTTGGCACCCACTTCGTTGTAAATTCCTGGAAATCCGCATCAGTGCTTATAACAGAAGTTTAGGAGTTCAAAATTTTCATTGTTACAATTATATAACGAACCTAAGACTGGTGTATTGACTGATTAATCTTAAAATTAATTAGAAAAAGGTATTGTGTGCCTGCGGAGGTTTTGCTCCATATGAAATTTCATATAATACGTTACAGGGGATGAAAACAAAGACGCTGAAAATCTCAAAAATGAAAATAAGCCTCAGGGAGGTATGAAGTTAAAAGGTAAAGAAAAAAATGTGAAATTCATTTCTCGCACAACGCTTCGCACTCGTAAAGTAAAATGAACTATAATGTTGCGTAATTTTATTTTTTTTTGAAACATAATAAGTTGCTATTACCACGAACACCCAAATCATTTTTTTTTTTTGAAAAAAGTCATTACATATTTGTGTGTGCAATTTTAATTTCGTCACTCATGTACATACACGAATTGATGCTTTCATTAGACACTGTACAGCGCAATTTTTTATGGTTAATTTTTTTTCAAAGGTTTCCCTGAGGATATTTTGCTTAGAAGAGCCATAATATAATAATTTATTACAATCAATATAATTCATGCGAATAAATTATTAAAGTATGCTTGAATATTTATTAAAGTATAAATATCCATATTAATTCATGCAATAATATTACGATGATGTAATATATGATAAAGATTAAAAAAATATTTTCAAAAAAAAACTACTATTTTTTTGTGTGATATAATAGTATCGTTCTATACAAATAATTTTCAGTGCACTAAAAATTATAATAATAATGGAAAAATGTCAAGCTTTATATGTTTATTTTTATATTCTAGAGACATTACACATATTGATTTTACTTCATTATTAACGAATTATTCATTTTATTTAAGGTCAAATGATATATATGGACAATTGGAAAATGATGATGTATTTGGGTACACCTGTAATGCCTGATTTGACTTCTCTAATTTCTACCGGTCTTTATATTAATGATTTATCTATGCACGACTTCAGCAGGTATTTGAAACTAATATCTAAAATAGAAAAATCATTTGCCAATTAAAAATCGTATTTAATTACAGGGATCTCATGTTGGCTGGTACACAACAATCGGTTGAATTAAAACTTGCTTTGGATCAAGAACAACAAAAAAGCAAAAAACTTGAAGAATCCATGAGAAAATTAGATGAAGAAATGAGAAGAACTGATGAGCTGTTATATCAAATGATTCCCAAACAGGTCGCAGATAGATTGAGAACGGGAGAAAATCCTATCGACACCTGCGAAGTTTGTTGCAATATTCATTGAATTATCTTAAGTAATTGATCCATTTTTACAAAAATATCATTATTTTCCAGATGTTTGATTCTGTGTCAATTTTATTTTCTGATGTTGTTACGTTTACTGAAATCTGTAGTAGGATAACTCCGATGGAAGTCGTTTCCATGCTAAATGCTATGTATTCTATTTTCGATAAGTTAACAGAAAAAAATAGGGTTTATAAGGTAAGAATATTATTTGATATTTTCGAAATATGCAATAATCACTAAATTATTTTATATTATAAGGTTGAAACTATTGGTGATGCTTATATGGTTGTGAGTGGTGCTCCGGACAAAGACAATAGTCATGCTGAAAAAGTATGTGATATGGCTTTGAATATGGTAGAAGCTATAACTGACTTAAAAGATCCGTCAACAGGTATTTTAATTTGTTTTACATAAATTTCAAATAAATATAATCAAAAAATATTTTTATAGGGTCACATTTACAAATTAGAGTTGGAGTTCATTCAGGTGCTGTTGTTGCGGGAATTGTTGGCTTGAAGATGCCAAGGTATCTTATAATATTTTAAAACTAATAAAATAACGATAACACTAACAATGTTAAATATGTTATTCAGGTATTGCTTATTTGGAGATTCTGTTAACACAGCATCAAGAATGGAATCAACTTCAGAAGCAATGAAAATACATATATCTCAAACAACAAGAGAACTTTTACCTGACGGATATATTGTTGAAGAAAGAGGAGAAATTGTAGTGAAAGGAAAAGGTATTAATTTGATATAAATTCTTGATTCTTGGTTCAGATAGATGAAATATTTAGATTGACAATTTTGTATATTTTTAGGTAATATGAAAACCTATTGGTTAAAAAAGAGAAACACGAGAACTCCAGAAATCAAAAAACTTATTCCGATTCAAACAAGTATTGAACCTATTATTAAAAGTGCAACTATTCGTGAAAAATCGGCTGCATCTGATGATCGCTCGTCTTATTCTCCAGTTACATTTAACGAAGTAGCCAAAAGGAGTAACACTAGCTCACCTATAAAAATTAACATGAAAGGTTTTCAATAAAAAATTAATTAGATTTACGTTCTTGAATATTTTATTTATCGATAAATTTAAAACATTTCAGGATCTAGATCAAATTCCATTGGAGGAATGTATGCATATTCACCGGCGGAGCTTTTTGGTTCATTAATTTCAGAAACTGATGAATTTCTTGATCTACATAGTCAGATAACACCTGATGATAATTTTTCACCGACAAGTACACAAGTTTTTAGATTGCCCTCAGCTCCACCGAGAACTAGTGATTGTAAAAAAAATAATGTGACATTTGAAGACGAAGATGAAAAAGTAATTATCATTATTTTTTTTTAGTATTCTCAAAAAAATCATTTAATTTAAATAAAAAAAAATATTTTTAGGTAAGAGTAATAACTCCTTCTCATTCAGCACCCGCAATAATCACTAAAAACAAATTGGAATACCTCGAAATACATTTGTCAGAAGCTAACAGTATAGGTTGAATTAAATTACTTTTCTTTTGCTAAACAAGGTTAATTTTAATGTAAATAATTTTTAAATACTAATTGTAGATAACGATGCATATAATGAAAATTACCAACACAATCGTTCAGCAAAATCGTCAGTCCCATCTACATCGTGTTCTGATTCAAATTTGATGTCACACTTGGATTTGAAAAGTTTATCCAAGTTTTCGTCGGGAAACACTCACAAGAACAAAAACAAAAAGTCGACTAACAAAAAGGGAAATTCCACGAATAATAAAGATCATGAAAATCAGTGTTGTGGAGGTTTTGTGAATTCACATCCTAAAACTAAACATACAAGTAATTCTTGTAACATGTTTTGAAAATGCTTTACAGTGAGATATAGAATCACAATATGTTATTAAAATAAATTCATATTTTCTGACATTTTTAAGAAAATAAATGATATTTTTCTATTCTTAACAAACAATATTTATCGCATTAACGAATGCTAAACGTATTAAACTGGGGTAAAATTAAATCAATTAAAAATTGAAATTGAATGTATGAAATCCTTAATATTTTTCTTAAGCGTATTTTTGTTTTTATTCAAACCACCTAGAAATGTTGATATTATAAAAAAGTTACAATAAAGTTAAAGTTATACCAGTATTTTTTCCTGTGATTTTAAAAGTGAATGAATGTATATTTTATGATAGCTATCGAATAATATATCACAATACAATAATATGATATTTAGTAAATGCAATGTGTTGATAAATGTTTATATTTATTTTCATCGTCTCGTTGATAAGCCAGTGAAACAATAGGATATGTTAAATGTGTTAAAATTTTATGTTTTTAGAAAGAAATTTATAATATATTATATAATTAATGTAGGTTACATCAAATGGATTATTTTTATAATTTTATCAATAAATTATGAATTTTTTAAATTCTTATAATCATTATTTTATATCTGACACCAATCGTATAAATTTTAATATGGAATACGTCTGTAGCAAAGCTTATTGTATTACAATATTAATAATTTTATCGAATTATCAGCTAAATTTGTAAAATGAACAATAATTTGTAACATCACGTTATGATAAAGTAATGGCTCATATTTTATCATTTCAGGTGTTACATATTTAAGTAACAATTATATTTTTGAAAACAGGATTCAAAACAATACTTTATTTTTAAGTAAAATAGAATTGAAAAAAAATTAATTTGAAAAAAGTAAGAAAATGCACTGTGATATAACAATATCTTATATTTATGAAAAACAAGATATAATTTCGAAAAGAGTTTTTGAAATAAATATTCATAAATGTACATAGATTTATTATATTGTATATTGTATTGTAAATATTTAAAAAAAATGTTTCCTTATAACTTAGAATGAAAATTCAAAATGTAAATGTATTTAAATTACCAAAAAAAATTAAAATAAGCGCAATTAATTTTGTGAATACACAAAAATTGATTTATTTATTAAAAATAAAAAAAAAATATTTTATTAAATTATTTTTTTTATTTTTTGACATCCTTATCTGTTAACATAAAAAGTTTAGGTGAGAACAAAAAACATTATTTTTAGAATTATTATTTAAAATAACTGAAAAAAATTTTAGTGTTGAGAATTGTCTAATTTTTTACAAATGATCATATATGTTAGTCCTTTTTAATACTTGTAAAAAGGTAGTAACAATAGCAAATTTTTGATATTATATAATACTAGTGTGTTGGAAATGGCGACGCCC
>JAOXNN020000020.1:2841926-2854519 GCA_028571205.2 Hydropsyche betteni | reverse complement strand
TTTTCAAGGTTTTTTTAAATGAATAATAGTAATTTTTATTTTAGACATCAAACAAAATAAGGGTATTTTTATATCATTTCATTTTTGTAACACTTTCATATATAATCCAACAGCAAAAGGTTATAAAGAAACAAAATTATTACTATCATAAATATATGTTAGAATTAGACTTTTTCCAAATGGTTTAGTCAATAAAACTGAACCACCACAAAACTATTAATTTACTTGTTTTCTTTGGGTTATTTTTTAATATTTCCACAAAAATTATTTACATATTAAGAAAAGTGCCGGAACGCCGTTCCGGTCCACCCTGACTCCTCTACACCACTGGCTGTGCACATATACTGAATTTGATTGTCTGATATATGAACATACGAATCTTACAAAGCTTAGAGTATATGAGTTTGTCTGTCTAACTGTAAATCTTATTGTCAGACAAATTGATGCAAAAAATCTTGAACATTATTACACATCTTGGTACATTATATTTTACGTCCTTCGCATTTGATGCATTCAAGGTATGTGAATATCCACAATCAAAAAATTGGTAATTGTTATATTTTTATGTTAGAAAATTGAAAATCCACTTGAACGATTCAAATATTATCAACACATATGCATGTCCTAAGTATGGCTTTCGAAAGTGCTTTATTTTTAGATAAAATATAAATTTATCAATATGTTCAAATTCTTTATATACTTCACTTTATTTTGAGATATCGAAAAACCACAAAAAAATTTCACTACATAAATAATTGAAATTTTACCGAGTTATTGAGATATAAAATGTGTGTACTGATGTATGAATTGTTTAACTGAACTGGCGATGCAAATTTTTGTTTGCGTGTGAATTTTATCTTTCGTATTCATGTTATCTACAGATTAAATAGATACTGCAATAATTTATCTACAAAGATTGTTTATGAGTGTGTTGGTTTTTATTTATTGTTAACGGCATTCACACTGATATGCTTTCAATCATTAAATTCTTTCATGTGAAATTCCAAATTTTATCAAAATAAAGATTAATTTTTTAATATATTATGTCTGTTTAGTGATAAAATAATTGTGAATCTTGCTTCAATTTATATTTTTTGCTGAAATTTATTCCTTCATTATATAAGAAAACTTAAAAAATCACACAATAAATAAATTTATTTTAAAATATATGCATTTGAATACAAATTACATTGCATAATATTTTTTATTTTTTATTGCACTATAAATGTATAATATCAAAATGACGTTGCATTTGAAAACCTTATTTTTTTGAGATACGTTTATCTTATTTACAAAATGAAAGCCGTTAAATTTATTTTTTGCCAATATTTTTGCAAACCCATTCCATTCCCTCCTGAAACAATGAAATACAATTATTTAATATAATTATCAATAAATCGTTATTTTTACAATACCTTCACGCCAGCTCCTTCTATCGCAACACATGATTGTATTTGCCAGGTTCGATCTCTTAAGAGATGTAATCCAAGTACTTGAGCAATTTCACTAGCCGGTAATGCTAATTAAAAAATCAAATTATGTATTAAAACTATGTATTTTTTTCAATACAAATATTTACCTGTGGGTATATCTTGCTTATTTGCATAAACTAATAAAGGTACTCCTTTTAATTTTTCATCGTTTAATAATTCTCCCAATTCTGTGCTAGTTTCTTCAAGTCGTTTCTTATCAGAGCAGTCAACAACATATATCTATTGAAAAATAATCAGATAAAATATTTTAATATAATAATATCTTCTGATTAATTACAGTTTTCTCACCAGCACGTCTGTATTTTCAAAATAGTTTCTCCAATAAGGACGTATTTTCCTTTGCCCTCCAATATCCCATACATTTAGTTTAAAGCCATCAGACATCACTGATTTTATATTGAATCCTGCTGTAGGTGTGATATGCGTAACATCTTCCGATGCCAATTTTTTGAGCAAGGTCGTCTTACCAGCATTATCCAAACCGAGAAGCAATAAACGGAGTTCTTTTTCTGGCACTGATCGCAACTTTCGCAAAAGAGCTAAGAGACCCTTCAATTTCAAAAAATTTTAATAGAGAAACACGTTTAATACATATTTTTTATAATTAAATTTAACTACCATGCGCAATTTATTGTTTTACAAAATATAATAGTCTAAAAATGATATTATTTTGAAATTTCGTTGGAATTAAAGCGAATTTCTGAAATATCACTGATATTTTAGTTTGTGTGAGTTGTATTATCTCCATAGTAACATTGGAGTGCCAGTCATTCTCTGACTAACAGGATTATATTTGATCGGTATTTAATATCGTTTGCAATAATAAATTTTCTTCATTATTTATATGAACAAGTTTTAGTATAATCTTCTTGTAAGGAAGGTTTTAAAAGTATATTTTTAAGGTTAATAAAAAAAAACTAATAATAATATTCATATTCGAAATGCTTCGATATTAATAAAATGGATACTAAAAATAACTTTTTGAATGAGAAATATAAAAAAAATACTTTGCAATCGTTCAAACACGCATCATTTCTTCGCAATGTCTTGATAGCAATTCAATCTTTTATGACCACTTTGCAAATGTCAAATCTAATTGGAAGTGAATAAACAATGAGAGTTTTTTATTGTGGTTTTAATGCTTTCAACCAGTGGGAATCAAATAATAATAGTGATCACAATTTTAAAGAAGTTCAATTCGATGATTTAAAAGTCGATAAAGACATAAAAACTTTTGATATTCATATTGGGTGGGCACATAACCTCATTCTTTTGAATTCAAAAGTTTTTATAAACGGTTTTCATCTGGAGAGTACAAACGTTCGTCAAGAGTTAATTAATCCCAAAAATGAACCCATAACAAATTTCACATCTAACGATGAATTTATACTTTTCTATAATAACAAAAATACTTTAGTTTGGAAATATTATTTAGATAGTGATGTTGAGCAGAAATGGAAACGTTTACCAGACTTTGTAAAAGTAGATCGTAGAATATCTTCGGATAATACCAATAACAGTTACAAAGAAGATGAATGTATTTTAAAAATAGTTAGTAGTGATCGAATGAATATAGCTTTAACGACTACTGGAAGAATATTTAATATTCCTTACGAAATAGATAGTCTATGTATAGGTAAAGTAATTGATATCGAATGCGGCTATGAACATGGTATATTGCTGACTAATTTGGGTAATGTTTACACTTGGGGAGGAGGAAGGTAAAATGAGATTTGAATCTCGATAATGAAGGTGTAAATCATATTATTTTAATGTTATTTTTATTCTCTTGTAGTCGCTGTCAATTGGGTCATGGTAATACGCAAAATTATGACGAACCAGAACTAGTTGAAGCATTATCTGGAATCAAAATCACAAAAATAGCAGCTGCAGGATGGCACTGTTGTGCAATCAGCGAACATGGAGATTTGTATACTTGGGGTTGGAACGAAAAAGGTCAGCTCGGTATTTATATTTCTAATGAAAAGGAAGTACCACATGTACTTGAAACAGAAGAAGAACATTCAAGTGAAATTAACAAGGGAGCTAGAAGTAAATTGAAAAAAAACAATGATAAAAGTAGCTCTATTGTATTGCCTAATTATGCATTGCCAATGTTGATAGATATTTATGATTCAGAAAATGATTGTGTCATAGAAAATAATGTTGTAGATGTTAGTTGTGGCTCGAAGCACACTATTATAAAACTGGACGATGGATCAATTTGGGGAACAGGTTGTAACAAATATAGTCAATTGGGTTTCAATTCTAATGAAATTGAAAATATATCAAATTTCAAAAAATTAAATGTAAATTTAAAAGATGCAACAATAAAATGTGGAATATGGGCTACAGCCTTAATAACAAATTAAAATAAATAGTATATAGAATGAAACATTAATATCTTTTTATTGATTATAACTTTTTCAAACCATCAGTGGAGTTTCGAATTCATGGATATAAAGTTACCGAATTCACCAATAGATGTCTATACATTTTGTTGAAAATCAGTCTTGTAATTTGTCGATGAGTCGTATTTAACATTTTCAATCACGAATTTTCACAACTTAAAAAAACTTTTCATAAGTCATATAAGATTTATACACAAATCGAACAAACAAATATTCTATTTTAAAAACATATCATATTGATCAAGAAAACGTACATCATTCAATACATTTTTCATCTTTTTAGTAAACAAAAAAAAAATAATGTACAATAAACCTAAAACGAATTTCCATTCAACAACAAACACAAGACCCAACTTCCACCAAAACCAACATAAACCCACAACAAAAACATTCAACATTTCTCAACGACAACCAGCCACGACACGCCAAAGAGGAAACGTTTCCGACCTACCCCACCAGCTGTCACATGGCTAGGTTCTGGTTTCCAGGGGCTCGCTTTTCCTCCTTTTCTCCTTCGACAGCGAAATTTATTTATTTGTCTTCGAAAGCGAACGGCTTCGGCCAGCACCTGTCCCCCGCGAGGGCCTGGTCCTTCCTCCCTCCGTTCCTTTCAGCTGTTCCCCTCCTCGGAGGCTTGACATGAATATGTGCGCGTATTATGTGTACAGTTCGCAATTTAGAGGGTTCATCAACCTCCCCTTCGAAAAAAGGTCGATTACCTTTGCCATGGCGATTTGCCCTTTGCCTACCCCTACTCTAGGTCGGAGTGCCCACGTTTCGCCTATTATGCTGAATAAACACGAAACGAAAAACGTTTTCGTGCGTTGATAATTATTTTTTTTTTGCTATTTGTAGTATCTTAATATTTTTATTTCTTTTATTTATGTAGATTTTTTATATTAATTAAATTCCACTATAAGACGATGTCTTATCAAAGATAAAGATTGATTAATCCATGTAATTAAAAATATTTTTATATTGATTGATAATTCATTTGATACGACAAAATATCATAGAATATTTTATTTTTATAAAGCCAATGTTCTATCGATATCAACGTAAAAAAACTTGTCTAAATCTGTGATAGTTCGAATGAAGTTTTTTTTTTTAATAATACCAACGTATTTTCGAGAACAATATTTACTGGAAACTTGATACTGAAATAATTTAATAATTATCAACCACTTATGATGCCAATATAGACACTTTTTGAGATGATTTTCATTTTTTTTTCATCAATTTTAATCGCGAAATCTATACGATCTCGAAAAGTACATCCAAAGCTCAAATTGTCAAAATTCCAATACAAAAATCCCAAAAGACACTCAGACTCAAGCCGTCGGTCCACCTTCAGATTGATTGGCTAACGGGTCGAAATTGGAGCCGACGACGACGGGGGCGAAGTCCTGGTGGGCCCCCATCCTCGCCAGGGTGAGGGGGAAGGCCGGGGGCGTCCGGGGGGCGGAGGCCGACGGGGGCGCAGGGGACGGCGCTGCGTGCCGCCGTAAAAATGTATTGATTTTAAGGAGGACTTCCTACTCTCCTTCGGCTCTCTCTCGCGGAAAAAAATTCATTACCCCCCTCCGGTTTGCTCTGCCCTGCCCCTCGCCCTTCGCCCCGTTTCCGTTTGGACTACGTCGCTCCGTATACGCCCATTAACTGCAGTCGACTTTTTGGCACATTTTCGATTTGTTCAAAACTTTTTATCTAATTAATTAATTAATTATATTTTTATAATGTATATATTTGATAAAATCATTTATGTTTTTTTTTTTAATGTGAAGTTTATTTATAATACAGATTTTATAAAATAATCTTTACACATATATTACATAGGATCGGTTTAATTACGAAATTAAATCTCATATTAATATTCGGAACTATGCATATAGTGCAAAATCCCGTATCGATCTTCCCATATTGAGAAAAACCGTTTACTTCCGTTGCAGTGGAAAACCGACGCACATCAGAGCGACAACAAAAAAATACTTATATGTAGAAAAAAACGAGCACACGGATCAAAATTAAAGGGGAAAAAAGTAGAAAAAAACAGGGGTTGAAACTCAACGTAAATACACACACACATATGCATATATATTGCCTTTTGATTGGAAAATGCGAGGCTTTTCCGTGCGCTTCCGTCAAACGCGTAGCGAAACTATGGCCGCACAGTTGCCCGCCATTATTTCCGCGTATTATTCCCGCGCATTGCGTACAGAACGAAACAGTGGCGTATTTGAATGGTCACAACCACTCTTCAACATATAAAAAAATTAAATATAAAAAATAAACACAATCCCCGTACAAAAATAAAAATTAGTTCCACTCAAATTATACGGGATCGATATTTAAAAAATTCTAAAAATCTGGATGCGCTCCTGGCCGCTATTAAGCCGCGGACATTTTATATGCGATTTTATGTGATAGTTCGGGGGACGATGATGATGGCGATGACGGCGACTGCTACTGCGATATCCCATTGTTTATCGTTGGGGAGAATTTCGCAATTAAGGCCGTATAAGAAGCGAAAAAAATGTATACGGTATGTGGGTAAACAATGCGTGCGGGTGCGTAGGGTTGAAAGTAGCGGTCGTAATTGCGTTGTGTATACTTATGGGGGTTCGTATCGAATTTAATTATGTCAATCGTTCGGGTAATCTACTGGATGAATGGATGAGCCGTTAAAATGAGAAGATTATACGGTTTGAGTGTGTCAAATGCACCGATTGATTTGAATTAGATTTGACGTGGTCAGTAGATGAATTGTTTAAGTGTTTCGCGGGTTCTTAGAAATATTCGAAGTTATAAAATAAATTGCTTGGTTTATATATAGATTTTTGTGTCTTGAGATAATTTTTAGTATTTAAAATCATCAAGAGATATATCATCATTTTATCATTATGTATTGAGTATAAATTTTCGAATTTTTGGATTTTTTTTATTCTGTATTAAAGATTGTATAGGTTACAAACGATGATGATGATGGTTCGGATATTTAAAAAAATATTTTTCAAAGAAAAAACCTTCAAATTTCCAGTAGTATCAAAAAAACTTCATTTCGAAATAAATTGTCCTTTAAAAATAATTTCTAATGAAATGCTTATCATTTTATTAAATATAACGTACTTCAAACAAACAGTCATAGTTCGTACAGTATCGAAGGCTTCGATCGCTGTTCAATAAAAAATAAATAAATAAATAAATAATGGCACAAATGTTGTTCAACAGGTTGCTCGCAATTCCGGACTATACGTGCATCCGACGAGAGGCTGAAACATGCACACGGCAAATACGCAAACGCTCGTAAAAATTACATAAGATTTACGAGAATTTCTAACTTATTCTAGAAGGTTAACTTCACTGAAAACGCTCAAGCGTTTATGATTTACGAAGTGTCCATTAAGCGTTGATGGCGCCTTTCAAAGCCTCCCAGGTATTGATTCGATTTTGTCTGCGAAAATTTATCGTTTATCAATCAAAAACGACTCGATCCGCTTTTATTGGTTTCGTGCTAGTTTTGTTTTATTTCGCCTTGTAAAAAGTGGGACACTAGTTAATTTCTTGAGTATAAAATAATGAGTGAATTGTGATAAAGTCATCGCATGGTGTACAACGCACGCAAACATTCATGAACGGTTCACTTTTTGCACATCAATTCGATTACAGCTGTTTAAAAATATTATGTCCATTTTAGCGATTCGATATGTTTTTTTTGCAAATTAAAAATTTTCATAACTCGAGCGACAGAAATTGATTACTTCCCGTCCTAGTTAAGATTCTAAGTTTTTTTCTGCGGATCCGAAAAAATTATATTAATTGAAAAGAAAATTTCCGCTGAAAAACGTACTTGATTATGAAATAAAATTATTATATTAATTAATAATATTTTCAATTTCATACTTAAAGATAATCAACATCAATAGACAATATCGAATTCATAACAAAAACACCAATCAACCCACAACGACCTCGATTTTCCCCGTTCAAAAACGCCCAACCGCCCAAAGAGCACATCGCCGACAACCTGACGGTCCCAACCAACACATCCACCGGCCATACCCTGAGGAATGGAGTGCGTGACACGCGTAGCACGCGGTTCATATCGATCAGAGGAAGGATGTTATTTTTGTAGGCGCGGTGCACATGTCCCGCGCTAGGGCCCCAACGTAGGGCAGGTCAGTAACCCAACGGTTCACGCACACGAGGAACGCAAAAATGTACGTGTATGCAGTGTGGTGTGTGTAAAACGATCGTGGTGTAGGGTGGTTGGGATGTCGTGTTGATTTCGTGACGATTGCGGAAGGTTCTGTTTCGGCGGTCAATGGTTTTCGATGATGGGAGTGTTGTATGCTATGTTGTTTATGTGATGTAGGTAGATTTGGTGTTTTTTTTTGAAAAAAGTGCTTACATATTGTTGAATATTAGTGCCATATAATAAGTCAGGCGCTCACTGCGATCGTTTAGTCGCGAAAATGGAACGCATTGTTTTAGGTTGAAGTGCGCCCATATACCATATGGGCGCATTTCAACCTAAAAAAATGTTCCATTTTTACGATTAAACGATCGCGCACGTCAAAATCGCAAGTGGGCACCTGGCTTTAGTGTCATAGATTATTAATCGATCAATGTGTCAATTTTTGAAATTTCTATCAAAATTTGATTTAAATTTTTCGATTTTTTTTGTTATTATTTGCTTAGAATTTCCCATTTAAATATATCTCCAGGTTTGCTATTTGATTAAACGAGTCTTAAAAAGTTTACTGATCTCTGTTTAAGATAATAAAGATCGGAAAAAATGTGTAAAATATTAGATTTTTTTTTTAATTCATCGATGAGTTGCTTTTAATAATGCAAAAGAATAGGATGAGTTGTTTTTAAAAGTCCGTATATTGATGATATTTATACGTCGTTTAAATTGTGGAAATTCAACGAATACTCGAATCAATATGTATTTTTTTTGTATATTACGTGCTGCGCAAACATAAGTGAACTTTATAATGATGTACTGCAAATTAATTAACGTTTTTTTTCATATGAATTTATAATTAAGATTGCCGGTTATGTGAATTTTATCAATTAATTGTCTGAATGTATAATTGATTTTTAGTACGCGTTCAACAGACCACCCGGTACTCTCGTATTCTTCCAAATATAGTCTGGAAGAACGAAGTTTCGAAACCGTACTAAGTAAATCTCCACAAAAGGTTCTCTATTCGCCTCGAACAATTAATTTCCAACAATAAAAAAAAATTACATAATTATATAATACTTATGTATTCAACACCGAAAATATTATACATTTAATACTCGACCCAAAAATAATTGATAAATCAAACTTTTCAAACATCGATAATTCCTATGTACATACAAAAAATAATAGTTTTGTATTTATTATTATTATAAAAATTCAAAGATGACTCAAACAGAGTCCAAATAAATGTTAAATGGACTGCGTCGTCCGTCTGTTTCGGGTGCGTCTGGACGCAGAGCCGTCCCTTATTGACGGCTCCAAACGCCTTCTTTTTACTCCCACCCCCTCACACCAGGTCCTGCCACCCTCCGAGGACCACCCTCGTCGCTCGCCACCCACTTCCTCCCCCCGAATCCTCCCTGGCGTTTTTCAGGCGCCTCCCGGAGACGAGACACCGCTCAGCCATCTCGCTCCATTTCGGCGAACCCATCTGAGGGTCGCCTTATCGGTTCATGACCCGACCTCGTATCGAAAATTGACCTCGGATGAACTCTGAGGGATTGTTTTGTTGGGGTTCGGCACGGGGGATGGGGGTTTCAATTCGATGGGGAAAATTGCGCTGCTGGTTGATGATTGGATGTGTGCGATTTATGTATGAATATTGTATGTAATTAAATGTAAGTTTGAAGTTATTAAAAGTTTCGGTGCTAATTTAAAGTTTGGAGGTTCATATTTTCATGTTGGAATAATGGGAGAAATGGTTTTGAAAGTTTATTTGGAACAGTTGTAGATGTGTGTGTTTCTTTTTGAGAAAACCTCCAATGCTTGTTTTTAATAACTTTAAGAGTTTAATTGAAATTGAATAATAAATATAATCGCAATAGGTCACTCACATTCCTAAGAAGTATTATTTTGCGAAAACACTTATTCTAAGAATACCTTTACAGGTTTTTTTTCGGACAATTTAACTATTCATTATTATACGAGAACTCAATTTTTAAAATTATAACAAAAATAATCAAATTATTCGTGTAATCAAAAAATCATTAAACGACAAAGAAATCCGCACAAAACCGTCATCCGAAATCTCATTATCCGACAACGTCCACTTTTTACACGACGTTCTTTTCAAGAGAGGCTTCAGTCGAAAACGCGAGTCATCGCTCTTTTAGCGCATTTCATTAGCTTTTCAGCATTACAATGCGTTTGGCGACAATGCACACACACCCACATGCACACAAGCCCATGACACTTCACTTAGATGCATCGGCGGTAATTCGAGAAGCGCAAAAGATGGAAGAAGAAGAAGAGGAAGGCTTCTACGGAGCGTTGCGCAATTTGTCACTGTCGTCGGCTTTTCTTCTTCGAAGAGACAAATCTCGAATGCGACGCGTCCTTTGCTCGTCTGAAGATGACTGTCTAATGTTCGGGGTCGTCGATGGATATGGCGATAATCTTATTTGACGTGATAAGTGTAATGTGGAAGATTATGTTTGGTATTGTTACCATTCAAGGTTTTTAAATAAAATTAGTCGCTTAGTTGATAATCAAATGTGGCGAGTCAATAGATTAGTATTGAGAACGTTTTATTGTTAATAAAAATTGAAATGGGATTATATTATAAGGATGTTATATTATAGGTATTGGAAAGTTCGTTTATTGTAGCGTGCAGTACTTGTTCGGTATAGTTCGGTAGTCGAATGGTACATGGGATTGGTACACGAGTTACAAGTCTCGAGAACATGCTCGATTTCCTGTCGGGACATCCTTACAAACAGGCCATTTGTTATTTTGTCTTTAAGAACGGAACCGACTTTCTTCACGTCTTTTTTGAACCGATGTTTGCTCTCGAAGATAGCATAAGCTCACGCACGCTACACGTTTGCACTCCAATTGAATAACAATTCAATATTATATCAACTATTATATTTTATGCAACATTAAACTCTGATCCATCATTCGATTAATATATTTCGAAAAATATTCCCATTTCCACCAGACTTTCCCCTACAGATGCACACCATAATGTATATGGAATTAAGACCGGTAGAGTCGTTCGTTATCGATTTCTGATTAGCTTGAGTCTTGTTTGTCCCGCGGGTCTTCAACCTCTTCAACTTTCGGATACGTCTCTTTGCCTCGAACTATATAACATTGTATATCTAAACCTTTTTCGCTTCATTGCATTGATTGCGCATTGTACACGAAACATGTACCGAAACGAAATCGTGTGCGCAGACATTTCTGTATGATTTATTCGTCCGATGAGTCCTCATTGCGTCAATTTTCGAACGAAAACGTGAAACTTTCTATACGACGATCTCTGAATATGCACACATGTTTATTACGGATTTCATAATTTTATTCGGTTAACGTTTCGCCATCACGAAAAGGACGATTCGGTGCGCTAATTTCGCGAAACGTTTCGGTGGTTTATGGCGTCGAAAAAACATCGCGTGCACGTGTACCGTTCAACATTTCAGGCATCGCACACGTGTAGCGACCTATCCCAAGTGGTCGATTGTTGTCGCCATGGATTTGCGTGTCCTCCGAGGCCCATGGGCTTGGGACATGGGAAATTTTCGAACGCAGCGAACCGAACCGGCTGAAATTTCATCTTGGGCGTCGGGTTGTGCGTGCGTCAAATGGGTGATGGCGGTTTTGAGGTGGGTCTGTTTTGTGCGATTGGAATAATCGGAAATTTTGTTCGATGTGGGATGAGTTTATTTTTTTATGATGTTAAGGTTTGTGGGTATCGGTTTTTTGGAAAATCTTTTGATTTTTATGTGTTTTTTTTTAAATGAAATTAATTATTTTTTATGATGTAGGTTGATAAATATATGGACAATATAAAATTCAGGAAATACTATACAATATCTTTATATGAATATAATGAAATTTGTTAAATTTTGAGTCTCTGAATATATATAGATTAAATAACAAAAAATACATTATACAAGTATTAAGTGCATTTAAATTTAAGTCAGTTTATATGTAAACTAATTCTTGTAAATAGGGTACGAGTGATATATTTTCTGTCACACTATAAAAACTTTCGCTCAATTCTAAAATAATTCCTTCTTGAATGTACGGTTTTGTTTCACAGCCATTAGATTAATCAAATTCAAGATTTTCAATGTTTAGAGATTTCGTTCCAAGTGAATTTTTTGTAAGCTGTCATTCATCCATTAAATAATTTATTTAATTGATTTTTTTAAATAAATCAAAACGTATTTACGAAATTGAAATAAAAATTTTCATTTCAAATCATTCATTTTCATTTTTTTTTTCATTTCAAATTAGCAATTTTTCATTAAAAATAACACTTTTATTTCAAATTAACACTTTTTCACTTCAAATCAATACTTTTTCAATTCAAATTAATAATTTTCGTAAATTTTCATTTTTGAAAAAGTGTTAATTTGAAATGAAAAATTGTTAATTTGAAATGAAAAATTGCTAATTTGAAATTAAAAGTGCTAATTTGGAGGAAACCTG
>JAOXNN020000020.1:2812081-2834405 GCA_028571205.2 Hydropsyche betteni | reverse complement strand
TATTTATTGTGCGGCACGAAACTATTCGACATGTTCGAGCGTTTTATTTACGCGTTTATTGTGGCGCGTTATTCATTCGGTTTTATTGCCGGCGTTTTTCCGCGTTCGGAGACGCACTTTCTGGTCTTCGAGAGTTGCCAAGTGTTTCGTCATTGTCTGGCGATGGGTTTATGGTAATTTTTCGGTATTTTGTTGTCGGTTTGTGTTCCGGGAAGACTCGTGAGTGTTGGGTTTTGATTTTTATATGACGCTGATGGGCGCTTTGTGAGATTGATTCGAATTTGATGTGTCGTACGAATAAGGGTCGTAGAGTCATATTCGGGGCTCTGGGAAAAAATTGTTCGAATTTTTTTTTTTAAGTCTAATATTTCACAAAAAAAGCTACATTTTTTAAAAGTATTCGGAAGACCAAATTTTTAAATATCGGTCACGTGTCCTCAAATAATTCTTGTGCCCCTTTTCAACGGTCCCTTACTCGCACTGTATCAATTTATTGAATGTTTATATGGAAAGTCAGGAAAATTCTCCCCCTTCAGTGTGTAATTATTATTATTATTATTAATATTAATATATTGATGATTCTATGAATTTATTTAAAATGTTATATAAATTGAAGACTATATAGATAATACATAAATGCGGATGAAGAACTTATGAAAATTGTCGGAAAAGTTTTTTTGAAAATATTAATTGATTAGAAATATATATAATGTTATTCTATTATAATGATCAATACATAATCGTTATTAATTGGTTAATAATCATTAATATCAATGATTTTAATTTGTTTGATAAATAAAATATTTATTATTTTTTTTAGAAAATTGCGAAAATAATTTAATAGATTTATAAATTTTTTTAACGATATTAAAAATTACTTTTGAGAATAGAAATCAAAGTAAAACTTATAGAAAAGCTTTCAATTTCTTCAAAATTTATAGGAAAAACAGTAAATTTCCCAATGATTTTATACAAAAACCTAATTTTATATAAACAAATTTTAATATTCTGATTTCATATAAAAAAAATCAAACTTATATTCGGGCACAAAATGAATTTGGCAGTTCAAATGAACAGCAAAGTTTACATTTATCTCGAATTGCAATGAAAATTTAAAATCCATCAACGACTCACAACACTGGATAAAAACCCTATCCAACGAACCCCAAGCAAAAAAATCAAACCAAAACAATCCCACCCGCATAACCAACAGAAAAGCTTCCAGTTTTTTCAAATCGAAACGAAAATTTCAACACGAATCCTACCTAACGAAATCCAACCAAACAGACCAAACCAAAAACAACCCCGCCCATCACAAAAAACAACGAATCATCAAACATTTTCAACACCAATCCCTCAAACCGACATCCTTCCGAACACAACGAAAAAAAGGATCCCCGATGCGTGCGCGGCGGTCGTTTCGGTCGAGGTCGACAAACCGCATAAAATCGCATCTCGTGATTTTAAGATTCCAAACAACTTTTCATCATCATGAGCGGATGCTGTCGAAACCGGTTGCCACTCGGCGTCCCTTGTCCGTCTAAATCGATTCGGAAAAATTGCGTCCTATGTGGAATAAACGAGCGGCCATGGCGTCATATGCGCGCGGCCATCTTGGCGCGTTTTTGTCTTTCCCGCCGTTTCGCGTTTTTTGTCGCTTTTGGCCGCTCGCGAAACTGGTTCGAAAAATGCCGGCAGTTAACGTCCTCGGACCGGTTCTCGGCCGAGGGTCTTAACCTAACCTAGCCCAACACGAAATTCTTTCGCGTCGCCATTTCGGACTCGTTCGCGGATACGATCGGCGTACATTCGATCGAAATGCGCTCGAGAATTTATAAAAGGGATTCGTGTATGTGTTCTGTTTTAAGTGCGGATATTATCGAATTAATTTTCAATTTGCTATATAAATTGCCTCGTGCATAAATCTAGTTTTTAATGTGTGTTTATTATTTTATATTATTATTAATCGATTAACTTATCATGATGGCATTTTAAGCTCAATGAATCATCTATAATATAATTACGTCAAAAAATAAAAAAAAGTATCGATTAATCATAATATAGCGGAACTGGTGTACGTAAATAATTATTATGTTGCATCTAATACAAATAAAATGTTCGTTACTGCAGTTTTTGTATTGTTTAGTCGTTTGTTATGCAACTTGAAGGTAGTGCAATTTGCACGAGAGTTGCGTGACCTTGAATTTTTACGGTGCGGGTTGCCGCCGGGCGCTTTCCAGTTTTGCTTCCGTACGGAGGTCGCTGCCGGTTCCATCTTCCGTCGAAAACTTTTTGCGCGATTCATGAGCGCACGCATTTTCGATACTGTGACCATGATTTGGTATCTTATAATTGAAATTAACAATCTGCACATTACGATAATGGTATTAATATCTATTGAAGAACATTTTTTTCCTAATATCAAAATTTTTAATATTTTTCTTTATATCACGTGATAAAACAAGATAACTTTAAAGAAAATTAATTTTCATTATAATATATTGTTTATTCTAGCATTTTTTTTCCAATATTATCGAAAATTCAAATATACTTCCATAACACTTAGTTACATCTATCGTATAACATTACATATTAAGAAAATTTATAACATATTTACATATTTCAGAGCAATTATGAATTAATATACACTCAATTATCTTTTTACATGGGTGATACGTTCCAGAAAATACCATTAAAAAAAAGCATAATGACCATATAAAAATTGTAGACAGCTTCCATCAGTATATTTGAATAGAACTTCCATCAAAATCTACTTAATAAAAAATGTGTAATGTGAAAACATTTCATCGAAAAAACATCGATTTTTTTATTTAATAACTATAATTACATGCATATAATTATAACAGTATACTAACTTGCACCTAATCTTACAATCGTGAAATAATAATACCTTTTTAAAAAACATTCATAATATATTTATCACAACTTTTATTCGACCACCAAATTCAATCAGTCCCATCCACACAATGGTGTCCCGAGCATTAATCCCATACACCCAAACACGCAAGACCGCGACATCCACGGCTTCCTATACGCACACACACACGCTTTTTGCCGTGGTAGGTTGTCGAGGATGAGGGCTAGTGGCCGCCACTCGAAAAAGCAGTCTTTCAGCTCAACGTCCAACCAAGAGGGACGACACAACATCAATAATGCCAGCGGCGATTGTTTCTCGCGCGACAACAAATTGCCAACCGCAAGCCGCCGAGATTGCTGAAACGCGGTGTGTGTGTGCACCGTTTCGTTTGTGTGCTGAATTTTGATGAAAATATTGGTGAAGTGGCCGATGTTGACGTTCATTATGATTTTCATCGAATATTTCGTTATATAGGATGAAAATGTATTATTTTTCTTTAAATTGAAAAAAAAAACCTATGATAGATCGAATAAAGTTATTTAATTAACAAAATTTATAATATTCATTATAAGCAACATAAAACATTTTTACGATCGATTCGCCATTGCGAGGACTTCGTAATGGGAAAACCCACAAATTTTCCAACATCGAACCCGAAACTAATCAACCCACAACATCCAAATACCTCATCGTGATCGGCGAAACACTATAAAGTTTTATATTAAGCGATTTTGAGCTCAACCTTTAACCACAATATCGAACGGTCATTCTTGGATCGGGAGTGAAGTTAGAGAGTGTGAGATTTCTCCAAAGGTGACGCCGGGTCGTAAAATTCCGGTTAATGCGTTATAATAAATGTAGTTTTGGACTTTAGAAAGTGGCATGTGTAGTTGTTGATCTCTCATACGATACGACCACCATTTTGAGGCCAAATATCCTCTCGAGATGGCCCAAGGGTTTCGAGTTTATCGCTTCGTAATAATGAACGATCGTTATTCAGTGAATATGCGATTTGTTTGCGTCACATAGTTTTATTTGATTTGAATATTCAATGTAATAAATTAAAGATTATTATAGCTTGTTTTTAATCCTTGTATTAATCGTATCTATTTATTTAAAAGATTTTTTTTATGTACAAATATAATATAATAATAACCATAGGGAAGATTTCTCCAATTCCGTTTGTTTGTTGTCTTGTATTCTATTGTGAAATAATTTAAAAACATAAAACTTCAGAAACCGTTATTTAGATGTAGTTCATTACCAATTTTCGAATCTGAGACGTCTAAATCCGTGGTATTATTTGTGTAATTTCATGATAGTATACATAAATTTGAGAAAAGCTTCGAATTTTTTCTTTTTTTAATAGTGAAAAGATATGCAATTGAAATTTTATAGGTTTACCATTAACATTATTTTTTCAAGATATTATATAAGCAGATGACTACTAAATTATATCAGAATGTATTCATGTATTTACTGGCAAGTTTTTATCAAATATAGTCCTCGAAAATATGTTGGCATTATTAAAAAAAAAAAAAACAACTTCATTCAAACTATCACAGAATCATCGAATTTAGACAAGTCTCCACTATTCGATTCAATAGTAAAAGTGATCATTTTTTTTTTAATTTTTCTTCAGCTCGACCTTTCAGCTGTCCATTATCAATTTATACTTCAGTGCAATTCGCATGTACAACAAACGAAAATGTGAGTGTGCGTGTTCGGGTCTGAACTGACCCGCACACTCGAAACGCTCTTGCGGCATCATGGCAGGGCCGAGAGACCACTTTTTTGTTTGGTGCACATACACACTCGGTGCAACGACCGATCATTGCTGACTCTTGGGGCTCTCTCTTGGTGGTTCTTCAACGCCATATTATATGCCCTTTTGGTGTGTGTGTGCTCGGAGCAGTTGGCGGTTCTCAAACGACGCTAATCTGGGGCGCTAATTAGGGTTTCGACGGTTGGATATTGTTGTTGTCAATATTGACTTTTTCTAAGAAAAATGACGTAATGTTGTTAACAATATATAAACGTGATTAATTATAAATGTAAGTATGATAAATTTAATGAAAGTTTTATATCGTGTGTGTGAGCTTGAGAAATTGTAAGCTAATGGTATATGAGTGTGTGAAACTTATGATGCGATTTCACGCTTATGTCTGCTAAAAGACTATCAGATCGTATACGGATTCAGTGTATGGATAATTTGTGGTTTTTGATGATGTGCGATTGTGAAACTGTATATTCTTCACATGTTTTGTTTTCTAGGAACTACGTTTGAGTATTTGATATCGCATACATTGTCGGATAAAATCGGTACTATTAGATTTTTCGAATTCTTTAATACGAATTTATATATGTAATCGATTCAAATATTTTATTTGCATTACATATACGATTACTCACGTATTCCCAGTAAAAGAACGATAATATATTCAACATAAAATTTATCATTACAAAACGGCAGAATCAATACGAATAATCGATTCTAATTAATTAACAACTACCGACCTTAGGACTCAATAGCAAAAATCATACGACAACTGACTCATAAAAAAACCCGAACAATATTTATTGCCCTCCATATCAAGTAATTTCATCATTAAAAAAATCAAAACTACGACAATCGAACCGCTTCATCCATCAAAGTCTAATTAATTCGAGTCGCGTTTACGACACGAATCATTTCACCTTTAACACTCGCGTTATTATCATATTACGTCGGGGTCCTTGTCGATTTTACTCGGCCATTTTTACGCAACGTCTTTATTGGCCGATAAAAGCGGAATCCGACAATGAATAAATATAAAATGATGAACGCAAAACGACCGTTTTAGAACGCAACACAATGTGACATTGCAACATTTTGACCTCATCTCGATGCAAGGCCACTCGTTTGCATTGCAGCCGTCACGAACCGAAGTGCTGCCCTTTTTTTCATGGGGACATTTTGACATTCGAAAGTTCGGTCTGCTTCGAATATCGACCGTTCGATCAATTAAAAGGTCGTTAATGGGTTGGTTTGTGGAGGAGTTGTTTGCGCGGCCCGAATTGGGGACAAGATGGAATCTTTGGTCGATGAGTTACGCGTGCGGGTTTGATTGTTATTTGTTATGAATGTAGGAATCGTTGTTGAATTTTGATTTCGATAATCAGGAAGATGGTATGATAAATGGTCAAAAATTTGAATTTAAATAAATCGATGTCAATATTTGTTATTGAAGTTTATGTAATTTTTCGAAATTTACTAATCGGATAATGCGTTTCAGAGCTATAGGAATTGATTGTTATTTATTGATACAGTCATAGAAATCATCAATAAATTCGATTCTGATAATCGAAGGCTAGGGTTACCATATAATTCCCAAAATAAAGGCTTGTCTCTATTTGACTAGTAAAATTTTGATTCAATATGACACAATTTCAAAAATTTGGCTTTCATATTTTTAAAGTGAAAAATTTTCACTAAAAATAATAAATAAACAGTTAATATTTTTACTATTATATTATAGAAATGTCATTACAAGTAAACTGGTTAACCACTAAAAACATTTTCGAAAAAATTGGTTTTTGTAGGTGTACGCCATTTTTTGGGAACGTATTTTTGGTTCTACGTTTCTTTCAGTTTTTTGTTATTTTTTCCGTTTTTTTTTTAATTTAATTTACTGGTAAACCAGTAATTAGAAAAGATTTCACCGGATTATCGGCTAATTAAATTTTCCAACATGACGATGACATCCCTAATTGTTACTATGCGATAAAAATATTTTTATATTAATTGTTTTATTTTGTAACGTAAAAATATATGAAACATTTATTTTAAAACATCGTCTTCTTTCACGAAAATTCAACAATTTATCCATTTTCACAATTTTACATCTGGTATCCCTAAACGAAGCTGACATTATAAACGATAAAGAAACTATAATAAATTCCAACGCAGCACTGCAAAATTTATGCATACGACAGAATTCCCTTACACAGAACGTCGGTCCTTTTCAAACATTTGCAAGTGAAATTTATATAATTTTTCATATATATCAATCGGAAAATGGGTCGAACGTATCGAAACGTCATTGATTTTTCCTCAGCGAGCTTCTCAGCGTGGCTTCTTGTAATCATAATGGACCCGAGAGTTTAACCCGCTCGGCTCCATTGTTTGGCGAAAATCAGGTCGATATCGACGCAAATACGAGAAAAACTCGACTGTTTTCAAATTCAAAATTCATACGAAGCCAACCGAGTCGTTAATTAACTGCAAACACTGAAAAAATATATGAAAAATGAATCTATTGTGCGACTTTCCTTAATAAGGCATAGACGGAGCAATTTCGATGCTTTTGCCCATATAAAGATATCACAATAGATGCGTAGGGAAATGTATTTTATTATTATCAATATGAATTGTGGGAACCCATTCGATAAGTATGAAATTTATAATGTCTAACCCTTCAATGACCATGTAATATATTTTTATTTATTCAGTTGAATTATTTTAATTGATTCCTATTACGGACAAATTAAATGCAAGAAAGGAAATAGGTTTCTTTGTGACTTTTTTTGGATTCGTTATTTGTTTTTGTTTGAACTATGCGTGGTAATTAATACGAATGATCGAGATGTGCGTATTGTAATCGGTTTGCTCGAAACGGGCAATTATTATGTTAATTGGACGAAACTACCGTGAATGCGCAATATTGAGGGATCAGATAAAAAAAGTATTTAACACGGGTAATAAGTTTTTAAAACGCTATTATGCGCCATATTAATGCACCATATTTTGCATTATGCATATCATTAGTTTTTATTCACGAAAAAAACGAACGCTGTTGGTGCGATTTGTGTCGAATATTATCATTATTTTTTTCAAATGTCTCTAATTTAAAAGATAATCATATTCACGATAAAAATAAATTTGATATTTTATTAACATCATAAAAATGTATAAGAATATATGTTAAATTTTTATAAAAAAAATTTCACACTTCTCAGCTTATGAAGCATTTATAAATGATTAAATAGTATTTGAGTAATACATGAAAAACTGAAATATACAATAAACATTTTTCATATCTGACACCTAATAAATTAGCTTTAATATTATGAGAAAATTCCAACGATTTAAAATTCTCGAAACCACCATTTCAACTTTGTACGAGTGAAAAACGCGTCTCTTAACCCCTTGTAGTCATCGAAGTGTTGCGAAACGATTTCGAAGCGTGTGCGAAAAATCCAACATCATCCATTATTTTCTATCTTATTAAAAGCTAAAATCGCTCGAAGCGAAAAGACGCAGCTCGTTCGCATTAATTGTTGAAATTTGAATAGACATTTGCAAGAAAAACCGGAAAATCATGTAGTTTTTACACGGCAGTCATCACCTTTGGTATTTACGCATCAGGCCACGGAATAAACAATGCCAGAACTGGAGTTTCAATGTGATTAATAATTATGCGCTTCAAATATGATATAACTGCCATTTAAGTACGAAAAATATATATAAAAAAAAAATCGATGCTTATTCAACGATGTTTTCATTATTCGCAATTTTCCCTCTTTCGGATCGCCTGGGCAGCATTTTTAATTGCGCAACATTGTATGGGGCGGTGCGGTTTTCTTTTTCGCTTTTCATTACGTTGATGGGGAGGCTTTCATAGTAATAGATACGTCGTGCTAAAGTCTCTTAATAAAACAAACAATGAGAAATGTCCGTTCGAACGTTGTCAATTTCGTTTCGCAGTCGAGTATAACGAAATATAAGCTTTTCCGTTGACAATGCAATATAGATCAGAATCTGCATTATTGCATTAAACTGATAAGACATTTCAACGCATGAAAGTGGGACGTTAAATGCATTTTGAATTATGCATAAACTCGATAAGAAAATGCTTATCAGTATTAGGAATCGATCACACAATCGTTCGTGTTCGAATTTCTTCGATTTGGTATTGAAAATTCCGAATTTTTTTCGGAAATGGGAGCTTTATTGGCTCAGTTCTCCCCTGTAGCTGTCACACTATATTTTTGTGTTCAAAACTGACATATTTTGCGGTTAGAGTCGGTTGCGGTTTCGAAACACGACCGAGCCTTTAATATGTAATATGCACTGGGCACATACGTGTCCGTTTGAGTACTCACGCGCGAATTTTAAATACCCTATGCTATTGAACTTCTCACTGTACTTCGGGTGCATTTTGATTATATTCAAATTTAAATGAATTACTTTTTAAATATAAATTTGTGTTTTAAGACGAAACTATTGTGTAATTGAAACTATTGATGTAAAGATATCTGATTGCTCGAGTGGAAATGCTTTTCTTTTCCTAAATTTCCTGGAAGTTATTCCTTGTTTTCTTAGAAGTGGAGAATTATCCATTTCATTTTATGGTATGAATAAAAGATCTTTGAGCGTTTGGATTAAATAATATTAAAAAAATGTAATGTGATATTTTCTGGAAAATTAATATCATCACTATGGCGATGAAATAATTAAATGTATTCATAATTTTATTATTTATACAATAATTCAAATTAGAATTATTAAATAGAATTATTTTTATTATAATCACAATAATGTCTTCTTTACTGTTTCTATCGGCAATACAAATCATACGAACGATTCAATTATGAATTCAAACAAATATATGCAAACACAATTAAACAAGCTTTCATTACCGTCAGATAAACACATAAATCCTACCAACAAAAGTCCAGAATCTCATAAAACATACAATAAAAAAGCAACAATCATCACCACACACAAAAAAAAAAAACACCCATCATACATTTTCGGGTATGAATATGAACACACCCAAAGTGGACCACTCTTCCACCACAATACAACTCGAGAACGCTCGTGCACATTGGTCAAACCGGTTACACCGCCATTTTGTTTAGAATTAGATTTGATTGCGCACAATAGGCCAAATGCATATGCATTTGGCCCCTCTCTTCTTTTTTTTGTCCATTTCGTATGGCGACGACGGTTGGAGGAACGTGTCTTCCATTAGTAAGCGGCTGCCTTTTTTTTCGCGACCGGGACGTGTGTTTGTGTATAGAAATTGTTAAATATTGTTGTGTTCGGAGTTTATTGCGTGTTAATTTGAGTTATTGTGTACGTGTGCGGACAAGTGGTTCGATTGCGCAGCGGTTGATGTTGTCTATTTATTATGCAAGGAACCATTTTGTTTTTTTAACTAGTGGGAGGCGCCATTAGATATTAGAACTAGCGGTGGGGAGACCAGTTTGTGAAATTAGTTTTTGGAGCTATTGAACGGCTAGTGGGGGGGAGTCCATTGTGTAGCGGTACAGAAACTTTTTTATTTGTAGAATTCTGGGGTCATTTTTAAAATGAAATATTGTTTTTTGATAGGTACTTTCAGAAATTTGAATCTCAAATGATGATTTCAATAATATATTGAACAAAATCATCGAAAATATGTATAAAGATGCTTCCAAAGTAGATTTTTCTAAAATTTAAAATTGTTGATGGGTTTATATTTGTTATGATAGATATTGTGTTGGTTGTCGAATTCTTGTAATTTCTATATTCATATGAGCAATTCTATGTCATAAAACAACAATATCGAATTATTTTCTGATACTTTTGAAAAGTTGAATAATTTCAAAAATTTATTGAACAAAGTTATCAAAAATATGTTATTCATATAAAGATGCTTTCAAAGTAAATTTTTCCAACTTATATTGATGGATTTATCTTTGGTATTTTATGCATTATGGTGTCAAATTCTTGTATCTTAAGTATTCATATGAGCGATTCTTTGTCGTAAATCATGTAAATTAGCAGGAAGGGGAGGAACAAAAATGTTATCTTTGTTGAATATCAAAAAGTTTTATAAACTTCATGGTGGTCAACGATTGTGTGGTCAGTCCAAAAGTTTCAATACATTTTTCTTAGTATTATCATTTTCACAAATTTAAATATACAAAATTTCCCTACAAAGACTCAAATTATAAACATCAACATCTACAAACGAGTAACAACCACTGAAACGCACTCTTCGAGTCACGCATTACACACTCAACACAAATCCACACATTAGCAACATTACCGTCCCGACCGAAAACCACAAACAAACGAACACAATTCGGCTATTTCGGTCGAGACGAAACAAGCGCGAGTATAATTGAAAGCCTTATTTTTAGCACCGGACCCAACCGAGAATAGAACCAGACGAAGGGCACAACGCGAAATGTGGGACACTCGGATGGGTCCTCGGCCTCGGTCCGGCGACCTGCAAATGCCGAAAGCCTCTCAGCCGAAATGGCGAGGATCGATTTTGCGAAAAATGTCGGCCAAAGTATTAGGCGTAGGTCAGTTATGGCGGGGTGCTGACCTGCGCGAACCGAAAGCGGCGTGTGGCCACAATGGAAAGTTATTATGTCAGCTGAACATACAGAACGTGCCATTAAAACGTACACAAAACGCGGTGTAAACAAATGGATTGCGAGTTCTATTTTTGCGGGCGTCCAGATGGATATCGGCGAAATTGAATCGTACACTTTCAAAAGCGACACTTCTGAGATAACATTATTCGAAACGCCTACAGTTTACTTATCGATATCGTTGTTTGACGCGTTCGAACGAGGTCGTATGCATGTTGATTCCGAATTTTGTTTATGATATTCGTATTTAATATGAACTTATTGAAAGTGATTTTCATTAAATTGAGCAACAACGGCAAGATCTGCGTAAGGAAACTCAGCCAGTTAGTCAATTTCAAATGAATTTTTTAATTGTTATAAAATCGCAAGTAGGGAGATATTTCACTGAACTGATGATGATAAAAAATAAAAAGGTTTTTAATTTTTTTTATTATTTTTAATAAGTTTTTTCGTTTACGAATAAAATTTTTTTCTAATAAATTTTTCTCTACGTAGGTATAGGTATAGGTATAGGTACCTACCGCTCAAGGTTGCATACAAAATGGTAACAATTTTATTAATTTATGTGTCTCCAAAATAATTAATCTTACGAATAAATATTACGGTATAGGTATTTTTTGACAAAAAATTTCTTAACTACAAATTTGATTTTCAATATTTTTCCGTAAACCTGAAATTCAACGAGATATTTACAAAAAACTGTTTTCAGTAAATTTTGACCTCACGTAACATTTTGCACTAACTTCTAATCGATAATTTATTAGTTTTGCCTTATTTTTAAGAACTGAAATATCAAGCTTCATATAGTACCTAATACTAAAATTTGGTTTGACACTATTTTTTTCTTAGATAAGTCTTCATTTTGTGATTATTCTCCTAGGATCCAATCCTTTTGTCATCATCATTTCATCATCCATTCAGCCTTTCATATTTCCTTTCAAAACCTCAAATGGTCATCACATATAACATCAAAGATTGATTCATCGCAAACAACATACGAAAACATCAAGATTGTCCAAGCAGACGGACGATTCGAATTCGAGCGGTGTATTTTTGCGAATTGGGCGTTATCTCGCCATCGGAGCTGTCGTGTCGGAAGATGTGCGTGAGCCGGGCAATTTGAGTGTCAATAGCGAGCGATGAGCGTGTGTGTATGTCCTGGCGAGTTGGTGAGTTGGTGTAATTATGTTGTTTAAAAAAAATGGCGTCTGGCTCCGTGCTCGTCCTTGGGGGCGGCTGTTGACGCCGGCCCAAACGCAACCGCCGGAACCGACACATACACACACAATACGCGAATATTCGCACACACGTGGATCCGACACGAAATCAGCGATCGCCAAATTATGGCGGATGATATGTTCGATATAATGCAAAAAAATTGATCGAAATATTCGAATTTTTCATGGGAAAAACGAAGGGAAATCAAAATAAAATTTTGAAATTTTTCTGTGTTGGAAATATTTGATTTTGTTATTGAATTCGTGTTTTGCGTGGTTTAATTTTTGAAAATGCACATTTCGACATTTTGAATATTGATTTTTATGCGCATTTCGTGCGGTTTACGATCTCTGCACATGCACGTTTACTTGACCCACCTCAAACTTAACCAATACACGCGCGGCCTCGTCCAAACTGTCAACCATGCACCGCGCAATAAAACATTTCGGTGCTTAAAATTCCACGGTTCTCAAACGTTCAATTGGAAAAAATCACCATTAATTCCCTATTAATCAATACAACACCATAGTATAATACGAAATCAGAGCGGTTCGTTATCGTCGTTCGATCTCGACAACGCGCACTGAAATTAAATTCCCATGTACCAACACGTAATGCAAAATAATAGGGCCGTTCATAACAATAATAAACGAAACAAAAGAGTCCCGCAGGAGTCCTCGATAACACAACCGCGAAACGCATTCTTCGAGAGACCGCCCGCAAAGCCGATGACGAATAAAATGCTTACGAATTCCTGCTGCAGCGAACCGAAAACAACGACCGACAATAAAAGCAGCGAAAACAAGAACCGAGAGACGACGAAAAGGCGCCGAGGACGCCATTGTTCGCCAAACACTGACCTACGGGCACGAATTTCGCGTTGGGGCGAACGTATGGAGGGTTTTTTCGTTTGGTAATAAATGGCGATGGTAAACGATATTTATGATGCGTTTTATCGCCGCGGAATAATGAGCGGCGAGCTCGTTCCGGCGTGTCGAATTTCCATTATTTGCTTTCCGAATATGGACGTGGAAGTTCGTTGGGTGTGTAAAAAATGTCGGCAGTGTGTGGTCGTTTTGGTGTGGATTGGCGAAGATCGACGCCATTTTGTTTTGTGGGGAAAAAGTTTTGTGTTTTGCGATCGGGTTAGGAATATTATGCATCATTGAGTTCTTGTTTTTGTATGAATAATCGTGTTTTAATTTGGTATGGTTCTTAAACTTTTATTAACTGAATTATAAAATCTAAATGCTTTTATATCATGTGCGTCGATAGTTTATAATAAAATTAACGAATTATCAGTGATAAACCGAGATCAGAATGTCGCCTTTTTTAAAAATTTACTTCGAATTTTTTTTTGCAATTATTCAAAACTCTGCATATTACGTAGAAGGATAAAAATAAAAAGCAAGGCAAGGTTTGAAGTTTAACCGATTTTTTTTAAATAATAATTCTATAATATATTAGAATTAGTAAAAAATATAATATTTGTAGATAGATAATTTAAATTATATTTTTACATCGTAAATTTCTTCAGAAAAACAAATACTCTTGTTAATTTTTTTATCGAATATGTTTTTATGAAGAAAAATATTTATTACTAAATTTATTTTTCCGCATTGCCTTATTTGCCTATGCCGTCGGGACGTCACTGCGAATTATACTACATATTGAAATTGTGTTAAATAATCCATATACATATTTTAAATGTTTTGATATTTATATTGTAAGCCCTTATAATAAATAATTAAATAATAATATTTTTTTAATTAACTTTACAGAATACAAATAATAATTAATTAGAACAACCTTATATGCCGATATACAAATTATATTACATAAGAATTTTTATTGATATAAACTACTTCACAATCAAGATCATTTCTAAAAAAAATACATGAATAACACATCAAGCAACAATAATTTCAATTCAAAAGCAGACGCTTCATTTAAAAAAAAAAAACAAAAAAACATCACACGAAACAAAACCACACAATCAGACCATCCCATGAAAATAATTACAAAGCGAACCAATCGACTTGCACAACCGAACCGTGAATCGCGCAATTTGGACCCGCTTGTCGGCGGTCATGGTCGCCGTTTCGGCCGAGCGGGAAGCGAGCGCGCGGGAAATTCGAACCGAACGTTTCAAAAGTGCGTACACACACACACACACACTCGACACGTGCAAATTCGCCGCCGCGGATGCATTTTCGCTTCGTGTGTGTGTGCGATGGGCAAAAAAGCGGCTCGGCGAAGAACTGCGTGCGCGCAAGTTCAACGACCGCGGCCAAGGCCACCGACATCAAAACTGCAATTGGACACATACATGCATGAGGTTGGTGCAGTGTGCGAATGCACTCACACCGTTGTGGACGGTGCGAAAACCGCGGTGAGGTCTGGTCGAAAGATGAGTTGTGGGTCCTTCTTGGATCGGTCGATGTTGGGTGGCGGTTGAGTTTGGTGGTTGAATGAGTAGGTCTCGGTTTTTGGGGTTTTGAGATTTTTTTTTGTGACGAATGGCGGAGGAAAGTTTTCGAATAATGTGGCGAAGAGTTGTTTATGGATGTTGAAAAGACGTGTGTAATGATGATGGGTGTTATTTTGCCGTACGCGTAAATTATAATGAAGAGAGAAGTATTATATGTTCACGTTTTATGATGTGATTAGTACCGTATATTTATAAACTAATATTAAAAATTAATCTATTAAAGAAAAAAACTAAATTATAAATCGAAATTTTCAATTGGTTCAAAGCTTAAGAACAACATTCTGTAAATTTCTAATGCTAAAAAAATTCATAATTTGCATAATTTGAAAATACAAATATCAAAACGATTTTTTTACTACAACATAAAACAACGAATCGAACCAAACCTTCGTTGTTATAATAAAAACGATACGAAACACCGTAAAAAACTAAAATACAATCATTTTCATCTCACACACCGACCGTTCCGACCGCCAATCCAAAAACACAACCTCCAACACACAAATTAAAAACTCCCACCACCAAAGCCTCGAACTGCAAAACGACACGAACCACATAAAGACAGACCTGAAATTAAATTTCAACCGGTCAATGAGAGCGCGTACGATCCTTATAATCACAAATCGGCCTACGGCGTAATTCGGTTATTATACACGAGAGGTAGAACCTCCACACAAACGCGAGCCTAACTTTCGAATAGGCCGCTATATAATTTCTTCGCGCGACCGCGGGGCGTTAATTCTATTTTAAAGTTTTCGCTGGGCCGCCGCCATTTTGACCGCGGCAGTAACCTAACGTAATCTGACGCCATATTTTTCGCATGCGAACCACTATTTCATTTTATAGTCGGCCGAGTGGTAATTTTATACTTAATTCGCATGGCCAACGAGTTAACGCACATGTACGTTTTTGTATATGTTCATATTTTAGTTTTTTTTTGTAGCGTTCGAGTTGCACATGTGTGATATTTATTGTTGAAAAATTTACAAATAATGTTTTAATTTCGATAAATAATTGATTATATTATAATTGGTAGATTTAAACGTTTAATGAAAGACGAGGTTTTTTCAATTTCCATGAGAAGTTTGGATATTTTTTCATAAAAGAAATCGTTTGAATAATTAAACAATCTCAAGATAAATAAATTCGAATATGTAAACCAAATAATCACATAATCACAAGGCCTTCCAATGATAAGTGATCGTGTTCATTTATTAACTGCGTCACATGTCGCTTAACTTTAATTGGTGCATTCGACAGAATTAAACTGCCAACCAATTTTGAATGTATGTAATAAGATGATTGACCTTAATTTTCATGCAATTATTTGAACCTTTCTAAGAAGCTTATTCTTCTTCTGGATAAGAAGATACGAAATCTTCTAATATAAAAAAAATCGCCTTTAATGGGGTCAGCTGAAAAAATAATTCACGCACGCAAGGCCAATTTAACCCATTCAATGCCGAGGGCGCTAATTGGTGCACTCAACTACTGCAAACGAAACAAATTCTCAGAATACACACCGTTCAAATTTTAAAAATTAATTATTCAAAGCCTTATATAAGAAAAGCTTACGCACTGTGAAAAAAAAGAATCCTTCTAACTTGCTCATTATGCACTCATCACGTTACCTGCGCACTACTTTATTTACCTATTGATAACAACTTATGTAAAATAAAAATTATTACAGTACACATCATAATGGATCAATTTCAAAATGATTCACAATAAAACATTCACGCCAAATATATATATAATTTAAATTTCTTTGAACGGAAGCGTCAGTCTTCGGACCTACACCGGACGCTATAGTAAAGCGAAACCGAGTTGTGCGCCCTTCGTTTGATGTTTTACGACTTTTGTACAAGGCGTTAGCACTTTCGTTTTCTGTATTCGCTCGTAAATATTTGAACTGCAATAAGCATGGCCTCGACGAAGAAAGTGTTGTATAATTCGAAGATATATGTAAGTTTGTGCGAGCGAAAGATGACGGCCGTTCGTCAGCACACAAACATATTCAGTTGGATGATTCTCTTTGAGTAACTGAAGATTGTTTGCTTATGTCCATTTTATTATGTAATAATTGTATTTTTTTATAATTCGAACTGGACTTAAAATGTCATAAATTTGGATTAATTATTGAATTTCAGTCGTATTTAAAACGAAACGGTTATCAATGAAAGGTTTCATAATAACAAATATAGTTTATACAGATGTATTTGTAATACTACAGTTTTAAGTAATATGCAGATACTTAGAATAATTTTAATAATAAGCAAACATTCCTTCATCTCTTTAATCACCCCATTACATTTTCCAAGAATATAAGAAACATAACCTTATTCAAAGAACCAATAATAAAAAAAAATCATAAACACATCCCGAACAAACCAACCGTTCAAAATCACTCCAAACCCACCGCTAATTAACAATTAAAAATTTGCAGAACTTTCGACTCGAAAAACCCAATCGGACTGTATCGCATCCGACATCATAATCATCACCATGATCCCATATATCACCATAACGACACGCTCGGGGCTAATGAGGGACACTCGGCCAACACTGGAGAGGTACCTTTGTTCGGTCCCTTCGCATATATGGAGGACAAAGGGCGCCGCACTCGATCATCACCGCACATTGCTGGCCCACATTCGTGCTTATGCGAGGGGTGTAGTACCAAAATTGTTTATTTTGGACTTTTCGAGGGACGAAGGTGATGGAATTGATCTTTTTTTATTGTATTTTTTAATAGATTGTGTTTGCTATAGATAGTATTGTATGATTGTATTTTACGTTTTCAATATTGTGGATCATGTTAAAAATGTTTGAAGGCTTGTTATTAATCAAATTGATCATTTTCAGGTATTCATAGAAGGTGGATGGTGTTTGAAATGAGAAAAAATCTGATATAATATATAATAATTATTTGTCTGAAAGACTTATTAAAATATATTATAGTTATCGTGAATTCGAGTAACGGGTCAATGAATGATGAAGCTCTAATCGGATTGCTCAATGTATCAATTGATGGTTCTTGAAAATTAAAACTAACTAGGGAAAAAACACCAGTGGTGGAACACGTATCTGTAGTTGACTATTTATTAGAAAAACGTAAAAATTAAGGTCTTTAAACATGACAATCTTTAGGAAAAGGTGTGATAAATAAACTGCTTATTAAAACTTATTTATTGCATCATTCTCGAAAGATTATCATCTTTAAAAACCTTGATGTTTATGTTTTTCTGAGGGAAGTACAACTATAGGTTACATGGTATATCAGTGGTGTAATTACCCTTTTAATTGAATATTTAGAAGATAGAAAAGTGAAAACCATTTACAACTAACTAAATATCCAGAAGAGTTTGATTCAGTATTACGTTTATAAATTTTTACTTATTGGAAAAGATTCATGTTTTCAGTATTGTTAGTTAGGTTGCTTAAAATAAAAATAAAATAAAACATTTTATTTATTTCAGAAACAAAAAAATATTTAAAATGAATGAAATAGACACTTTAACAAACAAAACAAAAAACTCATTGATAAGCATCCGAAATTTTCAAAACTGTAATTTTCTACAAATAAACGATAAAGCCATCCAATCTGATATTGATATTCTTGAAACTAACCACCTGTACATAGCCATCATCCTACTCTAGAGTTGCATATACCATTTGCTGGGGTGCATTGTGGAAAACGCACTCATTGTGCGGTACAAATGCGCGCCGGAAAAACTGCAAGCCCTGAAGGCCGGTACGAGATCGAGGGACCGGGAAAATCCGTTGAAAAGCCTACCGATGGTGAGGGATCGAGGGCAAACAGAATTTTCAATCAGCCCTCTCGTTGATGGTGGAAAAACGGGAAAATACAAGGAAAAACCGCACGCAACGCATTTTCCTACGAGTCGGTTTGGTGCTGTGATTATGTGCGTTGCCCCGTTACTCTACTGACGTTATGTGTTTTTTTGTATGTACATTTTTTTTCATTTGTAGTATATGAAAGTTGTGTTTGAAGGGTATATGGGAGTTGCTTGGTGTTTGTGTGGTTATTGGAAATCGATACTTTTGTAGAATCGTTATCGGGAATGAGGGAATTTATATAGAATCGTAAGTAGATGTTATTTGGGTCAGTTTAATTTAAAATTTTATATTCAAATAATTATTATGGTTTAATCATGAATTAAAATATTTAATTAAACGAATAACGGATGATTATTAAGTGCATTCGTAAATTAACATGAATTGAATCAGAAATTCAAAAAATATTTATACGATGCAGTACTTGCACGGCTCATTATCATAAAATAATCGTTAATACAATGTTGTTAGTAAGAAATATTTTCGCAAATATTGAGCGATAAAAAATTTATTATTTATATAATACGTTTGAGTTATGTTTGGAATACAGAATATTCTTGTACAATGAAATTGTATTGAATTCAACTGCACCGCTTATCTTCGACAAGCTAAATGTGTATGATTATACATTCGAGTAACGTAAAAACTTCAGTTTACAATCTGGGTAGGAAGAAATTATTTCAGACTTTTTGTTTGAAGTAGTTCCAGTTCATACATGTAACGAACGCTCAGCAATCTACAATATCCGTTATAATGTGCAAACGCAGGAAACTAACTGGAAATTTGAGATTTATCAGTCAAACGGCGTATTGGTTAACTATCATCGTTTATATGGTAAAAATATTTGAAATATTCATCAATAAATGAAATAAAAATACCTTATTAGTCATACAAAATATTATCCTAAATTTTAATCTTAAAAAACTTCTGATTACCTTTCGAATATGCAGAAACGTTTAACTCCATCAACATCCGATTAAGACATTCAACTCGGTCCAGATTTTTCCTTGACATTTAATTATCAATAAATGATTGATGAACTATTAATTCGATAATAAACGCGTTTAGATATCGTTCGTTTTACACAGCAATCTAACACAGATTTGTCAGTGGTTGAATAAATCGGTTCACGGCGAGCTCGACGCGCGATATTGAACAACCGGAAAAACCTGATGATCGACTTTGGATTGATTTCGCAGTATTCTGCTGTTCTGATCTTGAAGCCAAGTCAGTGCCAAGTTGACAGTTTAAATCAACAACCTTCGATGAGTGCGAAAAATCCGAGAGAACGTTTATTTTTGTACGCAAAATGTCGTAATGCATTATAGACGTTCGATTGATATGTTTTGGTTAAATGTATGTTAAATTGTCAGGTTGTAAATTGAGGATACAGATTTATGCAGGTGCTATTATAATTTGCATTGGTTCATTTCGTGATAACTAGTTGCATGTGATGCAAATGTCATCACGTGTTTTGTCAATCTATACAAAGTTGTTCATACGAAAGATTAAAATGAACACAGTATAAATTTCATATCAGATTACGAATCATAATGCCAATTAAATAATTTGATTTAAAAATCAATACAGCGTTAATTAAATTTTCCCTTCATTTTTATACAGAAAAATAAAAACCTCTCATTCGTTCCTCAATTTTCCGAGTGCTGATTAGCTGGCCATTGTTAGTTCACCCCTCCATATAAGTTGATGTTATGCAGTGTATTTTAGCGATGCAGTCCTATACAACTGGTTACGGTGAAACGCAATGGATCTGCTTCGTGCTTTTTCGATAAAAAGCACAATCGTTTGAAAGAAAATAAAAGAATAAAATCGATTTAAGGTCGTAGCTAGCGTCGCTTATGAAGTTCTCTGTTCCTTTGTATCCTTATGAATAATGGATCAAAAGACTAAACGCAAGTATCATTATGCGAGTGTTGATTGTGGACACCTTTGATTGTTCGGAAAATTGCGAGAAAATGCGCAAAGCGTTTCCGACGTATGAAAATATAAATGCTCTCCAATTTGAGCGAAATGAAATTTATTCAGAACCATTTTTCAAATTAATAGGTGGACAACAAATTGCTTAACATTACTTGGATTAAAATAGATTCATATCAAATTTATAGCACAAAATATTTCACATCAATCAAATTTATTTAATCTAAATTTTTCGTGATCATTCTAAAAATATTTAAATTTAAATTTTTCAAAAATAAATTTACAACATCAATCATATATACAAGCAATAATTATACATGACGTCTATATAGCAATCACACATCAAAAACTCATATGATTGATCACAAAGATTGTTCACAAAAACATCTATTTCAACAATTATTTTTGAATTAACTTCATCGACACAATCTGTTTAATTATAGTTTAAATTTATGCACAATAAGGCAACAAAATTCCATAAGATATCAAACTCATCAAACAACTTAAATCGGAAAATTCCAATACTGGTAATACTTTTACCATCTTAAAATATCTCTCTTAAGTCCATCGAATTTTCCGACATTATCGTTCTACAAAGTAACATCATTCACATACATATGAAAAATAGTTCTCGGAACGCATGACGATTGAAGCCAATCTCTTGCTAATTTCGGCGGCCGCAATCTCTGTTAATACAGAGTGACAGTTAATACATATCACGGTATTAAATCGTAGGCACCTCGTTTCAACGCAGTGTTGTATATTAATGCATCACAGTCGGCAGTCACAATTCAAAGGACCCTAATGGCCGACAGTCGCAGGAGCCGGATTGCACATGGGAATCATTTCGATCAAAGTCTTGTTGTGCGATCAATTTTCGCATCAGGGAAATCGTTTATGAATCGTATTATGTATTGAGGTACTTTTATTGTATTATCAATTGATGGTCGTGCGAAATGTTGTTAACGACGTGGAATTATCTTGGATTGATTTAGGGAGTAGCAAATATGATTTTAATCGTTAGAACCGAATGAATATTTGATATAAATCCATTTTATTTTACAGGGAGGATACGTTTCTGAGATTACCGTGAAAAAAATGTATGGTGATCATATTGGAAATAAGATTCATCAGTATATTTGAATGGAACTTCCATCCAAATATACTTTAAAAAAAATGTATAATATGGAAAAAATTTTGCAAATGAAATCATCAAAAAACTTAGAATTTTTTTAATCAGTGAATTCAATTGTATATTGGCCTACTATAATAATATATTAAATTTATGAATTTGTAACATTTCCACAATTCTACAACTCAAAAACGAAAACCCGCACTACAACAAAGCAAAAACACACGCCTCAAACAAGTTCGCATAATCGTATCAATTCGACTCCAATAACGAAACGCCCATACCCCCCCACACAACCACCCCATGGATTCCGGATCCTCGCGAGGACGTATCAGCCTTCTGTTACCGGCGCCGACGACAACAACAACAACAATCGGTGTCAAAGCGAAAACGCACG
>JAOXNN020000020.1:2797366-2811981 GCA_028571205.2 Hydropsyche betteni | reverse complement strand
GCGAGGACGTATCAGCCTTCTGTTACCGGCGCCGACGACAACAACAACAACAATCGGTGTCAAAGCGAAAACGCACGCAGGAAACGACGTGTACGGGGCAGACCACCCCCTGGCCACCCGCTGGCTCGAATAATGAACGTGGCCACCCCCATGCCACCCCATGGCAATTGATCCGCAATTCTGCGCCCCCGTTAGCTTTTCGCCAAGTCCGACCTGGGCCAACGTAACGGGACACCGTGTGACGTCATCGCTGGTTGTGTGGGTGGTTGGGGTGGTTGTGGCGCGACGGGAGGGTGCTTCCAAGTTGGGGGTTTTTGTTTTGTTTTTTTTTGTATTTTAGTATTGGTATGGTCATCGTCGAGGTTATATTGCGGGATATAGTTTTTCCGATGTGTCGTGTTGGGGTTGTTTACGTATTGGTGTAATCATCAACATCGTATGTAGTCATTGAAAGTTTTGGAAATTTTTGCGTATACGTATTGTGTAATGATAATAGAAAATTTACTTATGAAGAAATAATTTCATTTGAAATAAAAGTAAGATTTTTCCGATACGTTAAAAGTTCGGAAGCTTATATTTTTTATCGTGTATAATTGTAATTTGGTTTAATAAGATCATCATCATTAGCAGTCTATTAGTTATCCACTGTAGTTATCCAAAAAAATCTGGCAGTCTAGGCTATACTTTATCGCTCTAGCCCAAGTGGTATTTCGGTAAGGGACATGTACCATAAGAGCCAGTCCACCCATGCGCTGTATATATAATATATTGGTTGTTTATTTAAATAATATTTGATTAATTCAAATTTTAACATTTTGTGTTGAATTGTTATTTTAACATATAAAGGTATAGCTAAGTATATCATAAATATTCATTATAACTGTATGATATTTATTCAAGAAATTCTTTACGTCATCTATATCCAAACATCTACACGACTTTTGACTACACGACGAAAGTCAGTTTAATTTATTCGGAAAAAAAAGTGCACAGATATTACGGAAATAAAAATTATAAAACAATCTATTATTATAAATTGCATAAAAAAATTTGAGATAATTTTTCCACAATTTTATTTATACTTGAAATTTGATGATGCAAATATTATACTTATAGATTCTGTCGAACTAAACACCCAAGATAACCAAAAATTTAATTTCAAATTGATACAAGTTTTATAAAAAAATATACATAATATTTTCCCGAATATTTACTACCCCAATAAACTAGCAAATACACCCCCTCAACTTGCAAAACTCTGCATACTCAAGTGCATATAACATACGCGTGTTAACGTGCTGTATAGCTACCGTTCTTATTTATAGCGGGCGACACCCATTAATTGGACACAATAACTTTAAAATATGACCGTTTCGAACAACATACCTAAATATTATATAAAATATTATATCGCGATATATAGAAGCAAGCTGTTCTTTAAAAATGTCGCTATTAGAATGATTAATACGCGATATATTTTGCACCATTTTAGAACGAGTCGTTAACGTTGTAGACGATTTATCGATGTGATTGATTGGACGTTAGAAACTTTTTGATATTATGAATTTAAATCGATTTTTAATGTGCGGGTTTTTCCGTAGACGCAATGACACAGAAAGAAAACTCGTATTACATTGTCTTCTTTGAAATATTATTGCACATTATTAATGTAGTTCAAGGTTGAAGTTCGTATTACATGCACAATACATATTCAGTATAAAAAAGTGTTATATTGAGTGTATGCAGTTTGTGTACAGATAAAACGATTTCGTTGCAAGACGAAAACGTTTGAACTTGTAATACGACGGATCCGGAATGTTCTCGTATTCGAAGTGCGAAAAATAGTATTGAAACATCGAATGTATGCATGGGAATTGCATTCAACACAAAAAGTATGGAACGAGGTGCATTGAATGCAGGAAGTGTTGTTGGAAATCGCTTGCAGCGCGTTGGCTTCCAAATGCATATTTTTCGCGGGTTTTCAGCGAAATCCTGCATTAGTTTACATACGTTCGCCCACAAATACATGCAAATGCGCCGGCCGAAGCCTGAAAATACTTCAGTGGCTTCTGTGTAAGCCTGTCTGAAAAAAAGCCTCTAAATCTCATTAGAAAGGACGGGCTCTGGGCAACGCGAATTAGCGATCAGATTGTGTATATGAATTACGTAAAAACAAATACAAACAATTCCACTTCTTATATAAAAACATTTTTTTTAGTATCATGCTGTTTTTTTATATCATTTTTATTGAGGCATTTTGAATGAATTGTGTGTATTTTTATGAACATCTTTTCAGTATGGAGAAATTTTTATTCCACCAACCGATTTTATCTAATTTTTTCTAATTAAGCTTTATAACTATCTTAAAAATCTTTCGTTTAAATCATATTATTAAAATATGTAATATCATAATTATATCCTAGAATTCAAATGAATGGCAACATAAATTATATTAATAATCCTGACACATTAATAATACTTTGATGACCATCAATGAAGACAAAGTATCGACGATTTTCATCACATTAATCGCACGCGCCAAAATTTATATTTATAATTGAAAATTATTCAACACAACTAAAAAAATAATCAAACAACCCGTTTATTACGAAACGGCACCATTAACAACAACACAAAATCGCACAAAGATTTTTCTCGACTAAAATATATTTATCGAGTTATGCAATGAAAAGGCTTTGTTCTTCATACGAATAATGTCAGCCCGTGGGCGGGGAGACACAAAAATAACAGCACACACATCCTCTGCTTCAACAACAGCCTTCTCATACAAACACACACAATACACATCAACAAATAGTGTATGAAAGCAGCCGAATCGGCCCGCGGTCCATCCGTTTGGCTCTCCTCTAATGCGTATCATTAAAATTCAGACAGGCCGAGAGAACAGCGGACCTTGAAATTATGCAATTCACATCATAACGCATACTAGCTTGCATTTATGTGCACAGAATATTATGCAGTCGTACGTACACACTTTGATGGAAGCAAACATTAACATATTATACGTACACGTGCCTAAAGCGTATAAAATGATCAAAATTGATAGGTGAATTCGAATACGTCTCATGGCAACACCACTGCGACAACAAAACTGGAAAATTTTGATATTCTAACCGTGGAAAATTGATTTTTCGTACGAGACATGTGCATATGTTATCGATAGCGGTTTACATGCATTATTTTCGATTGTTTGACCGATTTTGATATTTAAATGATCAGTTGAAAATGATACGAATAATAGACAAGCTGCGAATTCTTTATAAAGATGAATTTGATTGGGCATTACAGTGTTAGTTTCAGCAACTCTAAATATTTGCGAGTTTTCAAATAAAATTTTCAATTTCTTTGAATCAGTGCATTTAATATAAATTTCAATCATTTTACATAACATAAAATAAGTTAGCGTTAAATTTAAAAATTTCTCATTCATAATATTCACTGACTATTCAGAAATATTAGATAAAATCTTTTTTTTTTCACATAAGAAAAGTTCGTTATTTATTATAAAAAAATAATGACACTATTAATTCCAGCTTATGAATCCGAAACTTTTTGTTTCAATATGTGCATTAGATGGAATCGATATTGGCAATTTTTCATACGTGGGTCGTCGACCGTGTGTACGAACCACGGACACACCCGTCCATTAAAACCGAAAGGGTCCTTTGTTCGACGAAAGACAATTTATTGCCCGTGGAACATTTGAGAAGCCCTCTCTCGTTTCGCAGACGAAATATCGACGAGTTTCAGTGGGAGTGAATTTAAAATTCATAACGAATCCGTAGCATTTTTAATCGAATCCAGTTCAAATGTTGGTCTGATTGGAATCAGTGCCAACGGTCAATAAAACTTCTGCGGCGTGTCCCGTATAAAATTTACATGTCGTTAATGCTTTATTTATGTGAGAAAATAATGTCGGCGGATTCTGGCAAAATTCGCGAAACCGAATCGTAAATCCGCATCGCCACAACAATGGTGCGTTGAATTCAAATAGTTGACTTTTCCGTGAAGTGCGCGAGTTTGTTTCGCGTCCTTATACTTGGACGTTTCGTATAAATCACAATCGTTAAATCATTAGTGTTAATATATTCACATTCGAGAGATAAAATTAATATTTTGATGATGGCCGTCGTATAAAAACACGTATTTCGTTCTCTAGTCGATTTCTAGGAACGTCTCACATGCGCCACAACGTGACTCTAGTCACGGTTGTTTACAATTGCACACGAATGGCTGCTGAAATAAGACAATTTTGACACATAAAAATGATTAAAAACTCATTTTGAATTGAATATTTTAGAGAAACAAGAAATCACTTTGATAAACAAACTAGAAGTAATTTCTTAAGATAACAATATTGAAATAACGCAACGTGAAAATTAGCGCAACATTTTCGTTTTAAATTAATTTGTCCGGTTTGTTAATATTATTCAGATTATCTGAATTTATAAACAACGTAGTAAATTTAGAGAATATTTCAATATCTATTTCAAGCATTGATTAAAGTGAAACGTGGGTGGATTAATTTACAAATTATATCGCATATAACTTTGGAAGATATTGAATTAATTATCTGCCATTATTGATTTTACTTATTTTTTTATGACTTATTAATCATTTGTCTATATATATCAAATTACTGTTTTATATAATTTTACAATAAAAATCCCAGAATATCTCGGAAAAGTGTCGTTTCGGCGTTGCGTAAGCGATCGACTCGTACACGTCTTATGTACCGTTCGTCGTTGAAAAAAAGCGGTAGCCACCACTCTCTATAGCCGTTTCTCTATTTCACGATGCACACACACACATACGTAATACTTTCATGTCAGTTTGAGAAGAATAAACGGAAAAAAAGAAGTAACTGTCGAGGTGCGGGCATCTCGAACGTTAGAAGTTGAGAGAGCCCGGGCTAACGGTCCAAGAACGCCTAACGAGCGCCTATACGAGGACGCATTCGTGTGTATGTTATGGGTACGAATGCGAGTTTATGTGCTCGCTGCTTTTTATTTGAAAAAAATGTGTGAATTCTAAACGTGGATGTTGAAAAAGTGCGAGAAAACGCATCGAGAAATTAATAAGAGTGCGTTCGCACTCGGTTGTTATTGCATTGAAAAAAAAGGACGTAAAATAATAAATTAAACGCTCCATTATTAAAATTTTATATATTACATGATCAAATTTTACATATCATTTATTTTATATATGATTTAAAAATTATATATTTTTTTAATTTAATATAACTTTTCACGTGTCGTTCAAAAATAATTGATATAATCTAGCTCGCATGTATGCTGGTGCACTCATGCGATTTCCGGATTACATTCTTAACAAACTTACACATATTTCAGTTTTAATCAATGAAAAACATTTTCGCATATTCAATCTGAAACATTTCGATTATATTTCGATGCATCTAAACGCACGCAAAGCCAAACAAAAACGTTCGTTGCCGCCGGCTCCGAGCGAAACGGCGACCCAGATATTGACTTACATAAATTATTGAGGTTTTTAGATTAAGATCAATTTACCAGCCTTGCTGCCTGTACCTAGGTGCACATACACACACACAAAACTGCGTCAATTAAACTCCTATGCGTTACCTCATTATGGCACTCTTGAGAGTTTTCAGCGTGAGTAATCGTTTCGAATTTGTTAAACGGTCGTGTCTGAGGTCGAAACCCGAATATGGGATGGGATTTCAATGGTTGGTGTTTTGAAAAATATTTTTTAATTGCAGCGACGGTGGTCTTGTGGTAGTTGAAGCCGTCGGCCATTTTAGTAAACGTGTCTTCTATATTGGCGTGCGAATTGTGGTAAATGGTGATCTCACTGTTGAAAATCGTTTTGTCGGCATGATTAGTGTGAAATTATATTCGGTTAAATTTTTTGTGAAAATTATCTCAATTGTTATTTTTTTTATAATATAAAAAAAAATTACCTAACAATATGGCAAAAACGATAAAATGCATATTAAACATATTCACTTCACGGCAATAAATACAATTCATAGCTCACGTGATTTCCTCAATAAACCTTTGAACTCTATTTAGTGAAATCGAACCTGAATTTTTTCCCATAAACTCAACGTCATTGATTTATCGAAGACGTACGAATGGTATAAACCGCAAACGAAGTTTACTTAGGCGAAATAATAGACGAAACGAGGCTCGAGTGAAAGGACAAGGTTGTAAACGGTACAAATGAGGTGTGTGCACAATACTTGCAAAACCGAATATTTGCAAACGCAGATTTATCGAAATTCGGAAAAGAGAAGGTGATTTTCCCATAAAGAATACCCTAGATCCGAAACGTGTTCGTAATGAAGCTTTTTATGTAAAATACGTGTAAATTTGCTAATTAAGCGAATCTCTGATGCGATGATTCTATCGGTGTCTAAAATTATTTGTTGTGAATTTTTAGCAATTATTGGAAGCAAGTGAGTGCGTTATTAATTTAATTAGTGCAATTTTTTCATCTCCCCAGGGTAACTTTTCTCGTTAATGGCTGTAAAGATGATGGTAATTCATTTCGAAATTATTGCACTCATAAACTGTTAATATTTTAACGAACGAGAGTCGATTGAGTGGTATAATTATTAATTGCGCGTGATTCTGTAATTTATTGAGGGGTAATAAAATTTCATATGTTCATTTTTTTATGGAAAAATTAGTAGTTGCATTTTCGCAGAAATATTTATGTACTTGACTGACTGGATCATAATTTTTGCTTTGTTCCTATGACAGTTGCAAAACAACTATTACTATTATTTTATTGCTGTTTTTCCGTATATTATTAAAAAACCATTTATTAAATTATACAATTAAATTTTCATAGACGTGATAGGTATCATATTAAAAATAATTTAATATCATATATATAATTGCATTTGAAATATTATACACTATCTATTATTTTAAATTTAAAAGTGTATATTATCCTATATTTTTTTATTAGAATTATCTAATAAATAAAAATTATGTTTTTAACTTCTGAAAATTTTCATATGACTATTTTTAGACTATAAAGACAATTTGTCAAAATGAGAGATTTATATTTGACATTCGTATTAATATCCAGCAAAAGTTTTATTACTTTTTATTAGTCATTTATGTGCTCGTACATATGTCGTGAATTGATAGTTTCTTTGTTGCAATATTGACTAATAAATATATGAATAGAACAGACAAAGATTTTTCAAAAATAATTCTTATTTTATTACATTAAAACCTGAGTGATTTTTCATTTTGATAAATCTTTTAATCGAACAATTATAAATCAAACAATTATGAACGATGAAGCAGATGCCTTATATTATATTATATATTATTCACATCTTCAAGTTTCCTTAATGTGATATGTGCTCATACTGAAATTTTGATTTCCCAACAATCCATAACAAGCCCTCCAAATATTCGAAAAGCGTATTAAAACCGAACGACTCACGTCGGCGTATTACGTACAATATAAATAGTTAACTGCACTTAGCGCTCGCGTTATGGCCATTGTAAAAATGCGCGATTGTCAATCCGCCGAGGGAACCGGGACTGGTTTTCGCCAAGATCCGAACCAGAGAGCCTCCAACGTTCGCCATCTAGTTCAAGGTTTTGAAATGCAGTTTGAGAAGCGCCGATTCGGCGAAGAACACAGCACGAAATCTCGTGCGATGATCGCTTGGGCGCAATTAACGCCGCCATGGCGATTGTTACGCCATTTTGCTGAAATGACGATGGACGCACGCCACGATGATGATTTTTCTATTATTTTCAATAACATTTATAAATAATATTGATTTTGTATCGAAAAGATTTTGAATCTTTGAATGTTTAAGTTTGTTGTTATTTTATGATAAGAGATGGCGCCACCATGTATCGAATTGGATCGATTAAATCAAAATGATATTTTTATAATAAAATACGTTCATAATAATATAAAGATTGATAGAAAAATTATAAATGAACAATAAAATTTTAATTGATATATTTTTATTTGAAATACTATGTTGCATATGTCGGTTTCAATTATGGATGTCTCATAAAATCCGTTCAAAACAAGACTTTCTTCGAAGACCGATCGAGTCCACATGTTTCCATAATACGCACGCACACATCTCGCATCATGTCCAATTCAAAACGGCGTTTTCCCGCGTTTATGCGCATCCATTGACGATAGTTTAATGCGATATCGTACCCCTGTCGTCACGGATAATCATGGCGAATTAAGTAGGTATATATTTTGCGAGGCTCGGGCGGAATGAAGACGTTGTTTTAAGTAAAAGCTCAATGAAACCGGGAAAACTTGATTTGAATATTTGGATTTTGTAAAGTCGCTAAAGGTATGTACTTTGTGTATATGTATATGTTTTCCCGTTTGTAATTATTGTGATTATTTAACAGAAGCGTATAAATAATGCAGTTTATGAGACGTGATCTCGAGTTGACGTTTATTACTGTGTAAATCATGTTATAATAGTAAGCTCATCGGTAGATTGATTTTCGTACGATTTAATTTTGAAACGTCTTCAATTTGCATTTAATTAACTATTATAATACAATGAAGTGAAATTTTGTAGAAATTTCAGTCAAAAATTTAAGATAAATAGAAAAATAATAACTATGAAGGATTTTATTATTTTTATAATGTACCTATTCTGATTTTTCTCTATAAGATGAAATTTTTTTCGGAAAAATATTAATATTAATAAAAAAATATTAATAATATAAATGAATTTATTGATAGGTTTTAAATATATGCAATCAAAATTATTTTCCGAAATTTATAACTATTTATTTTAATGAAACTGATGTCACTTTGGCTACATTTTTATTGTGTTCATATTTTCGAAGATTTTTTTCTGCCTAAAATTGAATCTTTCAGCGATAAATTAGAAAAGATCATATTACATGATAGTATTAAAAAAACAAATATTATCACAAGAGAAAAACATAAATGATCAAATAAAACGAAAATTTTGCACTTCTATTGAATCTATGTGTCCTCATTACAAAATCGATTCCAACAAAACATGCGAATCAGAAATTTTCATAAATACATCAATTCTAAAAGAACATCCATTACTTTCGGAGCCGTAATTAAAATTACTGTTTGCTTACGAACGTTGTGAATTTCACGCTTTGAAAGGTACGAGCGTAGTAAACGATTTGATGTACGAGCGCTTAGGAGGAAGCAATATAAGGGATACACACGCGCGTGTGCATCTTCATTACATATTCTCCACATAAATTTCAATGTAACGGTGGTATATATTTCAACAATACTTCGCTGCCTCGTTGTGGGTCATCATCGTACTCAGAGATGACCCCAACGCCACATGGTCAAACGTCTTTCGCGCTGCCCACTTTGCCCATATTCGACTCGACCGTTTCTCTCGCGTCGATAAATTTTCAAGTTCTTTACTCAATTTCAACTTTAACGATCGCATATTGGTATTCGGAAATTTAATCAGTGTCTGGGTTTTTCGGGAAACCGTTCCAGCTATCTTTCTGCCATTGCGCGGCTGAAAGTTTCGATTCGCAAACTCCGAACTAATAAGTGCAATCGTTATACGTATGGATCTAATAATGGGCGCAAAGTTGCATTCGAGGTCGCATTAAAACTTGCGATGAAATTAAACCCGCCACGATCGAGGATGATAGTGCGAATTTATCTTCGGGTTTATGAACGAAATGTTCGGGTAAATTCGAAACGTTCTTGGATTTTGTAAATTTTTTGATTTGTATGGGTTTTGCGATGTTTTGAGAATCGTCGTTCTAATAGTTGACATTTTAACGAGAAAGGTTTTGAGACAACCTATTCTCGAGTTACCCTGACCCGTTGAAATAGTTGTACGTTATTGAACGTGGTTGGCCGTCGAAACGCAATTGTAATTCGTTTGAAATTTATAGAAAAATGGTCGTCGATCTTCAAACGCAGTGATGCTGAAAAAAAAGGAAAATACTTCGGAAATAGTCGTGAGAATGACACAAGCAAGTAGAGGTCACAGTTCAAATTTCTAAGGAATTTCCCAGTTGTGACAACAAGCTTTCGGTTCCGGTTCCCCCGGTTTCACGAAACTATCGAAAGCTCAACATGTAAGATGTTTCACTGGTAAATACTAATTATTTGAATAGGGTAATAAGTTTGTAGTTTTAATGAATCAGCAACTTTACAAAACCATCAAATAAAACTGATCGATTTGAGAAAATTAAATACACAAACTTTACAACATAAATATGCCTCGAAGAATCATAAAAAAATATTATTCACATAAAAATACCCAATCATTCAATAAACGAACATCAAAATCATACTTATCTTAAACGACTGCACCAAGGAGAGCGACAAAAATTGCCTTTTACGTCAAACATGTAAAATTTGACCGCCAAAAACCCAAAACGTCGACTCCCTCTAGTAATTTCAACGGCCAAAATTTGAGTTTTCGGATTTAGCACGTCCCTTGTAAAAGTGGGCCCTAGCAGTTCACCTTGGGGCATCGGTAGAGTGGTCCAAGTGGTTCCAACTCGTTCAGGGCCTTCGAGAAAATCGACAGGTGGAAGGAAAAATCAAGCAAATGCCAAGGTGATCCTAGACGAAACGATCGGTCTTGTTTTATGGTTTTTCTATATTGAAAATTTTCATGAATAATCAATTTATTTGATAATTTAAACACAAATTAATTTTTATACAAAAAATGAAGTTTTAAGAGTACAAATATATGAAATTTATTGTTTCAGTTTTTAAAATGAACGATTATATTATATTTAATATTTTGATATTCAAATGTAAATTTTATTCAGTGAAAAATTTCAAACGAACCCATTACGTATTCTCCGCAATCCAGCCTCGCTACACTTCCAACACAAACTCCAATCCAACAAATCCTCAACAAATCGACACCATAACACATTCCCAATACGAAATCAATAAATAATACCGTCTATACATTTTGTTTGCCAGTGATAAAATCAGTTTTATTGCCCAAGCACGCGTCTCAATAATGCGAAGCGCAAAAGCGAATACTCGCATGATCCGTGCAAATTCTGCCAATAGACGCTCGCTAGATTCGCAAGCACTCATTATTAGTGCATTTCCAGTTCGTTTGTGTGTTTGTGCTGTAAAATATATACGTTCGTGTACAATGATACGACCTTGGTCATCGCCTTTCGACATCGGCATTTAATCTATTCGCTAAATCTGCAATCGACCGAAAGGAAAAATCATCTCGGAGCGATTTTGTGTTGGAAAACTTTGCGTGCTTGTTGCGATTTTGTGGTTTATGTTTGAATGCCGTGTGGTTGTTTTGATGAAATTTCAAAATTGTTTATTAGGTGGGTTTGATTATTTGGTACATTGAAAATTCAATCGAATTGAAGTTTTTTATGGAAATTCTTAGTTAAATTCTTTGATCTGTGAATTTTAAAAATTTAATTTGAATGAATAAAAATTGAAAATATTCATTTAAATAAATCATATTTCTTTCATAACAACATCACAAAAATTTATAAATTTAACACTTAACAAATCAAACAATAACATTTAAACTTGCCAAGATTTCAAAGAGAAAGTCTCATTTTATCTTCGAAAAGCTTTCAGCGCCAAAATTTAAAGACCCCAAAATATACATTGGCAAGGTTCTCGTATATTTTTTCTCGATTCGCATCCATTGATGTTGAACCTTGCACTTTCGGCGCGTAATGAATTTATTCAAGTAGTTTTGTGTAGGCGGACTCAGGTGTGTCAAACTCGCCGTTAACCGTGGCTCATAAATAAAACGTAGTACCAGCAGTAGAATAGACGATTGTAGAAGAGTTCGTTAATGGTGTGAATGTGCACGCATTCAAATCCTTTGAAATTTGCATTTACTACACGCTTTATGGTCGTGTCCTATTTTTCTGCACGGATCTTGCTGTGATAGAATTTCCGTATATGTAGTTATGGGTCAATTTTATTTTTTATAATATAATAATTATATTTGACTTAAATTAAATTCAAAATATTTCACTAGAAAGAGAAATATTTTTAAATTATAAATATAAAAAATCATCCTTATCAAATATATAATATCAATAGGTATGCGATCATATTTATTAATTGATCAATGAAAACTAGGGATGTCAGATTTACCGTAATTTCCGTTTATCGGTTATCCGATAACGTTTTTATCAATTATTGGTTTATCGGTAAATTACCGATGTATAAAATTTTAAACAAAAATCTAGAAAAACCATAAATTATTTTTTTTTTCAAAAACTCGTACACTTACAAAAACCAACTCCCCCCCCAAAAAAAAACAATAGCATTTTTCAAAAATATTCGAAATACAAAGAAAATATTGTGATTTAGAGCGGTAAATGTTGAAAATTTACCGAATCGTTATTTGAATCATTTACTGGTAAGCCCTTTTACCGGTAAAGACATAACGAAAGCTAAAACGTTAAAACTTTGAGTTTATGATATGATAATGAAAATCATTGTATAACGTCGATCTGATTGATTCAATCTAACAAAATTGATATAAAATGTATATAAAAGACGAAACATCAAATGCAACAGAGCACACGCAACAAAAATTAAAGTATTCAACCCGAATCCGAAACTTTCATATATACCACTTCGCAAATGAATACATCACATTTCGAAAACATTTCCATCTAAATCCTTTTTCATATACAACACGTATTTACGTGTCGGGCACGTTTCGCATGCGAGAACTTCAGGTGCAAATTCGTAAATGAACTGTTTTACAGCCAACAATGCTTTGGCGCGCAAACTTCTCGACGGCAGGTGGTCGCAGCGGTGCTATTTTATTTTTTTTGCGTATTTTGCCCGCAAATGGCAGCCGGCTCGGCGGCCATCTTGCCACCGTCATTATCGATCACGAATAATTAATACATCCTCGAATAGACGCAAAGCAAAACCGCGCTCGAAATAAATTCGTGCTGAGGCTGTAATTATGCATAGATGCGAATGTTTTTCGAAAAACAATGTAATGATCGTTGCGAGATAATGGTGTGTTTTGTATGGGAGATAATGGATTTGTTTTTATTGAAATTGTATGAAAATTTTTCATGTATGGAAGTCGGTGTAGTAATTTTCGGATTATTAAGAATTCAATTTATCATTTTTTTATTAATGTGCAAGTCAATGTTAAAAATATTTTAATACAAATTTGATTATAATACAGAAGTAGAATGTTAGACTTATGACTGAAAAGTTCAATGCTCGATTCTAGATGAAGCATGAATGGTTTTTATTTTTTGTTTGAATATTTATCTGTTGGTGTCTGAAAAAAATCAATCTGTGATTTGTGCGTTCATAGAATTGTAATATGTAAATTGTGCTTCTATAATAATTCCTATAATAAGCGAACATTCTATACATTCCTTCCGAAAAAGGTAACAGATATTTCAATAGTGAATAGATTCATTTAAACCTCATAAAGTTAATTATAAACACCATTCTTAAAAAATATTATGCAAAAATCAAGGTCAAATATACATATTCGGCTATGTGATAATATGTCTACGTTTCGCAAACGATGCTGTTATTTTTTTCATTTAACGTATACGAGACGTTGACGAAAATTGAAAGCATACAAAATCATATACGAGACAAACTTTTCGGAGTGCATTTCAAAAAATTCAAGACCAAATGTGCACATTCGGTGATGATACAAGACGAAACCATTTCGCAATCGATACTGTTACTTTTTTCGATCAACATGCAAGACGTCAAAGAAAACTACCAACAAATAAAATCGCACATGCGAAAATCTTTTCGCGGAGTGCATTTTAAAAAAGTCAAGGCCGGTCGTGCCGGTTCGGCGGTGCAACAAAACGAGTGCGTTTCGTAATTGAGAATGCAGACTTGCAGTTCGTGTCTTTGACCGCCGACCGCCGGACAAGGACCGTCGTCCTCGTATCGGCGATGCTCTAAAAAAAAAAATGCACTTTTCCATTTCGAAAATGGCCGAACGGGCGTACCACCATTAAAAAACAAAAAAAAAACGACATCACTCACGCGCGTGTGTGCGGCTCGGAAATGGCCGAATTTCGAAGCGCAGGCCCGCATTCGGCCCAATTAGTATGCGTTTCGTGTCGCGGGGGGTGGAGGCAGGGGCGGGGCGGGGCGAGGGGCAGACAGGGCCGGACCTACGCCAACGCCGAAATCGTTGTGGCCGACGTGGCCGCGCAACAGGTACCTGCTTTGGTGGCGCGGCCGAATTTGCGCCAATGTCAATGTCAGGGATGTTCAATTGTGCGATTTCGGCGTTTCGTTTGCGGGTGAATTTTCGGGACGGTCGAAAGTGTGGTCGGTGTTGGAAAATTATTGAATGTGGGGGAAAAAGTGTTCGCAAGTTGTGTGTTGTTAGCGCCATCTAATTGTTACTTGGAAAAATAATCGGGGTGATTTGTTATCACTTGGAAAATCCCCTATATATAATAGCGGATTTCTGTGTGTCTGTCTCTGTGTGTCGATGACGCTCGCGACTTTTTTTTGTTTTTCTTTTTTTCGATTATGATGATGAACAAATGAACTGGTTTTATTAATTAAATATTAAATATTCAAATCGGGTACACATTTCGAGTTCACAC
>JAOXNN020000020.1:2749023-2796492 GCA_028571205.2 Hydropsyche betteni | reverse complement strand
TCACATTTTATCGTTTTCCGTTTCTTAACAAAACCACAGCCGATGTTATTAACATCGGGCCTATATACTAGTTATATAAGAAAGTTGAATGGATTTTTTTTTGTTTATTGGTGTTGGGTATCAGCATCAAATTGCTTATGTATAATATCACAGCACGACTGATAAAGACATTAAGTTTAATTAAAATATCATCAAACTAGAATAAGGTGTTAAGTTTTATTTGACATCCATTAATATAATATAATAATTTTCTTATTTTGAAATATTTAAATAAATAGCATCACAATATAGTTTGCAATAGAATTAAAATGAGTTGAAAAAAATCTACATATAAGTATAATACTTTTTCATACATGTACAAAAATTTTATTTGCATGTATAATATTAGCAGCCGAGAATTTCAATGTTATCAAATTCAAAATTGTCTATATTGACACAAGGACAGGTCGACGCTTTTAATATTTGCAAAGACGTCTTTAAAACTCTAATGGTTAATATTTACTTTAAACCAAACGACTCGTCATCACGCATCAAATAAAATTAGTATCATCGACATAAACATTTATAAACCGACCTAAAACCCCCACAATTTGATTCAACCGACCGACATTTTTCGCGCTCGTCACAAAACCTACGACATTATTTCATCACCCGACTACAATCAAAACCAAAAAAACCCCGCCAAACACTCATCTTCGCATCGCACACCAACCACAATTTCCCACAGACAAAGAGCCAACACAAAAACTGACCAGACGCAACGCACGCTCAAAAACGAGGTCGCAACCTTTCGGCGACCGTATTTCCTTCGAATTCGCTCGAAGACAACAGACATCCGATATCCGCAAATCGCGAATGCAAAAATGCACTAAAAACGCATTCGCCAGCCTGCAAAGGCCTGGCCGCGTCGGATCGACTCGCGGCCCCGGATCGAATTTAGCGGGTCGAATTCGCCATTTTCGGTCCCTCTTCGTTGCGATGGGATTCCGTATGTTGTGTCCCTTTCGATTTCGTGGACTTGGCATTGAATTATTCAATTCTGGCTTTCGAAAGTGCATTCGCAACCTTGGACAATGCGTTTCGTGGTGAGGCGGCGATGCAACGGCGCAGACCGATTGTTTCCTGATTGTGATTTTTCGTATATATACATATACTTTTTACAGAAATTACTTTTTTAAATATTTCTTTGATCTTACGATAGAATATTTTTCATAAAAATATAAGTTATTTAAAAAAATGTTACAAAAAATATCTAATACTATTAGAATTATCTGTTGTACCTACTAATTGTAAGATTCTTCAGAAGAGCATTCTTGTATTGTGTTAAAATTATGTATTATACATATTGTTAATATATTAGATATCATATTTGTTGGAAGATTGTTATATAAATTATCTTAAAGTTTTTAAGATTGCCAAATAAATATATTTATTGTATTATATAATGGTGGAAATTCGATTCGCTTTCTCGTGCGTTTTAATATGAAAGAATATCATTCGTATCTGAATAACGATTTCTCTTTCATAATTCTCTTAAGCTAATCGGTGAAAATTATTTTAGTATATATTAAAAACGTATTCCGGTCATTTTATTGTAATTGGAAATATTTTTGAGCCGATGCCCTTTCACTTTCAAAAGTTTAATATATAATGAAATTTTAAGATTATGAAGAATTTTGTATTTTCTTTTTCAAAAGATTGATTGAGTATTTTTCGTACAAATTCTCTGATTTTGAATATTGAAATATTATTTTTAAAATGAAATAACTTATAAATATACAACCATCATATGTATATGAATGGTTTTCCATTCTGGAAATCATCGCATTGCAATGACGAACTTCGGCAACCACAACAAAGGATTGAAAATTAAAAAAAATATTATGATTCAGCCAAAATCAAATTAGTTCCCATGCAACTGATTACGCATCCAAATAATTATACAAGCCAAAATTTAAAATTAAAAAATACATTAAATAACTATTCTAAACTGAAACAATATACATTTTATCTACATTTGATAACAGAAAATTGTATAGACATTTGTTTTAAAATAAAAATTCAAAATAATACACTTTTTATATATGTGATATAATTTTGATTAAGTAACATTGTTTTAGACAAAAACGATAATTCAAAAAAATAGATCAATATAGAAAAATCATAGCCGCGAATTTTTTACATAAATTAATTAAAAATATTATTTTAATTAAAAATAACATTTTTATATGATTTAAACAAACCAATATGATTTCCGAATCAATTTTACACACAATAAACAAATTTTCATAGAAAAACCCAACCGAAAATAGACCACCATAGACGAACCATACCCCAAAACCCCGCCCCGTACCCCGCGAAAACCTCCAAAAACCGCACCGCACCACCCGAAAACCCAATCGCGACCCATCCACACACACACCCGAACCGGCCGACATTGAAAAGAGCCGAGTTGAATGGGCCCCGAGTGTCGAAAACGAAAGTTGGCTGAACTCGCCAATCGGCCAGTGCACCCGGCCGATGCGCACACATGCAATGTCGCGCGCACACCGACGCGCGAAAGTGCATCCGTGCACACGGACACATGCGCGAATATTCGAAAATAAAACGCATTCGAATGTCTGCCGGGTGTATTATGCATGCGCGAACATTTGGGCGACGTGCGCGGGGAGTGCAGTTGCGAACGGCGCAGTCGCGTATGGGGATTTCGGGCGTGCGGGTTTGAAGGTGTTGATGTCGGTTTTCGTTTTTGGTTCGATTGGATGTTGAGATATATGAGAATTTGTATGTATTTTTTTGTTGTTGGGTTAGTTTTCACAAATGTGTGAGATTGAAATGTTTGATGTTTTTTGAATAATATGAATTTTAATTCAATTTTTTATAAAAATATCAATGTACTTAACGAAAAGTTTCTAAAAACTATATAAAATGATATATTCGAATTTTTTATGTAAAATATAATATAAACCTTTTTACACAGGGAATACGCTCCAGAGATCATCGTGTAAAAAAATGTATGGTGACGATATAAAAATTCGAGATAGGTTCCATCAGTATATTTGGTTAGAACTTCTATCCAAATGTAATTTATAAAAAATGTGAAATATGAAACAAAATTCGCAATGTAAAATCATCAAAATTTTATATTTTATAACTATACCTAATTATAATAGTATACTGACACGCACTGAATCTTACCAATGCGATATAATGATACATTTTTTTATATAATATCATATAAAAAATAATCGGATCTTCTTCATTGAACTTTTCAAAAAGAAGATTGGGTGTATAATGTGAACATCCTTTCTTATCTTGCAAATTCAACAAATCATCAAATAACTGAATCTTTAGCTTGAAATATTACGCAAATACACGATTGCGAATTTTGAAAACGTTCTCTCTTATATATTCGTGTTTTAGGAAGTCTTATTTCGTTTTCGGCTCAATTTTATTTCGAGGTTTCATTCAACTTTTTGTTCGTTTTCCATTTTCGCGGTCTAGACATATCCGACCGCAGTCTGTATAAATCACGCAATATGCGTATAATGCGCTCGATTCTTCATTATCATTATTCCGAATTTATCAAAAACTGCGGTTTCAAAGCCGAGCTAGGAGGTCATTCAGAGGTGATCCTGAGAATAAGCTATGTGATAAGTTAATGCGATAAGTTAACATTTTAACACAAATCAGTAATTTTTCAAATTTAATCTAAATCATTTAACTATAATGAATTGATTGTATTTTTTCTTCATATGATTTTACAAAATACATTTAAAAAATTACATACATTTTAAGAAATTATTTTTATTCATTAAATGAGCATCGTAAAAAATTTCATTTTATTTTTTATCTATAGGTCAATGATTGCAAATTTTAGTTTTGTACTATGAATAAGCCAACTTATCAACAATTTTAATTGGACCACTTATTTCGTTGATAACACTCGAATGCACTTTTAACATAAATTTATTATTTTTAAAAACAATAAACGGTTTTGTCGAATATGCTTAGATATTTTTTTTAAATATTCCATTTACTATTTATGGTTAAAAAAATACGTCAACTTTTCAATGATGAGATTACGAGATATAACTACAATATCACGAGATCACAAAGTAATATCTATTATTTATTCTTTTTTGGAAAAACTATTCATTTGACGTAAATAAAATTCATCCCCTATAATAGCGGATTTCTGTGTATCTGTGTATCTGTTTGATGACGCTCACGACTTTTTCACGAATATGATCTTTATGCGTATACAGTTAACGCATATAATATGATGCTTATTACCTACTGCCTCTGGCTTTGCCTATACGTCAGAAACAAATAACGAATGAAGTATTTCAATTTTATTAATTAAATATTAAATATTCAAATCGGGTACACATTTCGGGTCTTCACATTTTATCGTTTTCCGCTTCTTAACAAATCCACAGCCGATGTTATTAACACCGAGCCTATTTACTAGTATAAGCACGATTCAAATACGATTTTTTTATCAAAAATTTTCTTTTTAGTTTTATGACCTTTTCCCATCATGTTAAATAATCATCCCCGTTCCATTTATACAATCAATTTCGTAAATTTTTATAACTCATTTCAAAAAACAACAGTGCACTATTAAAAAAAAAACAATTTCGATAACGCCCAAACAGAAATCAATCCCGCCCATATCTCGGATCAGAAAACTACAAAGCTCGCACGTATACACAAACAGATTTCGAATTTATCCAGCCACGGGCCATGTACCACACCACGTTCGGTGCTACACCACGCCGCGGCATTTACGGCGCAATATGGCGGTCACGTTCACGTTGTACGTTGTACGAGAGCGGCTCCAACAGGTGTCGGCCGATGTGAATTCACACACAGTTTATCAGATCGGCGAACGGTGGAAAGGTTTGAACGATGATTTAATTAAATTTCGGCTCGTATCGGATCGTACACGAATTGGCCATAGTCCAGTGTTTGTTGTGGGTTCGGTATACTGGGTGGTTCTGTTGTTCGTGGTGTGGGTTTTGGGTTTGTGATTGACGGTGGTTGTTATGTGTTTTGTAGTTTATGCGACGTTCGATGGTGTTGAAAATTTCAATGTTTTTATTAGTCTAATAAATACTTTCTAATCTTAATTAAATTCGAGTATCGAACTAATTATTCACTGATCGTTTTATATTGCGATCAACTTCAGTAAAAAAAAATGATAATAATCTCAAACAATTCATTATTTTCACATGGTAAAACAAAGGTTTTTTAACTCAATTTTTGAAAAAAGATCTGAATTTAAAAATTTTGGATTGAAAACAATTGAAAATATTAATTTTCCGACCGGAATTTATGATTCAAACTGTATTTGTGCGATCAATGAACGTACTACGTCTATTTCCATCTGGATGCTGAGCGTATTCGTTATTCTTATCGTACTCGAGTTTATTCTAAATTTAATTTCGATCATGAATTTTGAAGATCAAGGTTTGTTCAATAGAAAATTTCGAATTCAATTACCATTGAATCTACAAAATGAGCTATGACGTCTACGGAAAATCACTTATCGCACTTATTATGATGATCACACATATTTTAATTATATAAACGATTTTGGTTTACACAAAAAGTGCACACACTTAAGATGCGCATTCTAAAAACATCGGGCGATCTTTATTGATATATAAAGGTCACGAAACGATTCAACAAACTTATTTCAGATATAACATATACAAATCATCAAACACGCACCCGAAACTTTTAGATTTTCCACTGATGGATTAATCACCAATTTTCTGTTGAATTAACAACGCAAAATTTGACTGTTTGAACGATTTACAACGAATAGCAACAGTCAGAGTTTTGGCAACACAGTGACTCATCGTCTGGGATTTTGTGCGTTTTGATTAAACATTTATACCCGCTCTCATTTTACATTTGAGTTTCGTTAGTGACACAGGTTTCTGTTTTATCGGAGGATGTTTTCTTTTGCAATATTTTACAAGTTTAATCTGTGAGTAAGTGTATGTTGATTATTTTTATATCATGTTTGTCTGGTACATTTTTGATTAATCAAAAAATTTCATTGTTTTTTTGTAAAACAAATGTGATTCATTGGATGTTTCTTTTCATATGCATTCTCGTTTTGTTTGTACAGTTTTACATGTTCTTTGTTTCATTATTTTCGCATTTCCTTGAATGTTTAACATTGATGAATTTTTAATAACGAACGTTTTCAATGATAGTAATCAAAATTATTATTTTCTGAATGAAGGATATAAAATTTTGTAATAAAACATATTCAATATCAAATTACATCACCAGATTATATACATAAAAAATTAAATCGTACACAACTCAATAATTTTCTGATTGTATGCACAAACCGTCATTAGAACCTCACCAATTATTTTCAGGAAACGAAAACGTATACAAAAATAAAAAAAAATCACATCACATCCTACAACCGACAATACGAAAAAATTGCGGTCTGACCGAACTATATAAACAAATCGGGGTTAACGAAACTTTATCAAGTGTCGGCGACCGCACCGCGAATAATTCGGATCTGTTATTTTTTCCTCTATCCCGCTTGCAACCGACACGTACATTTATTTGTTATGTGGTCGAAGAACTGATAAAAATGTACGAGATGTTTGCTCAGCTAAAAACGAGAGCTCGTTCACCTATGCACGTTTCGAGTCCGTATGCGTTTGTGTATGTGCAAGGCGGCCGCGATACGAAAAATGCACGCAAGTGCAACGCTCTTAGAGTGCAATGCACTTTTTGGTCATACTGTATATACTATGTGTGTGTTGCCTCTATGGCGACACGCCTAAATCGCTTAGAAAACCGAACGCATGTTGGTTGGCATTGCGGTGGCCTGAGTCAGAAGGAAGCCCGTGTTTTGTGGGTTCTGAAATTTAATTTTTGTGTATTGAGATGTTTTTAGTTGTAGATTTTATAGAAAATAGATTTTTGATAGTTGTGATTTTTTACCAAAAATCATATATAATATCATGTAATATTAAAAACAAAAAATTGATTTGGTTTAAAATAAGAATTTTTTCTTATTGTTAATCAGATAATATAAAATATGAATTTCATACTTTCGAAAAATCATGAAAAGATTTCAAACTTAAACTGATTCATACATATAAAAAAAAAAAAAAAAATTTAATATTTTTATTGCAAATGTTGTATTATGAATGAGATTAAAATTATCTTTTATAATATAATTTTGCCGTAATTAATTCTATTTTTTCAAAAACGTTTGATAGTTGAATCTTTTTGTTGAAACGTACAATTTTTTTATCTTTTATGTTTCTTGAAACCAAGTTTTATCAGTTCGGAAGTCTCACCAAGATAGAAGAATTAAAAAGATTTATGCCACTTCCTTTATGATTTTAGCCATCGTAAAATATAATACTTGAATAAATTTTATATTCAAATCGAATAGTGAATAATAAAAAAGCTGTAATTCTTATTTCGTCATCGTCAACATTCGAAGTCCATATAATGTCCATTGCAAGGGTCTTTGCAATATTATGCGAAATTTGAATGCTTTTTTATCATAAGAATTAACGAAGGAAAATTATTTTTGAGTAATTCATTATCCTACATTAGGTTTAAAGCTGTCACTTAACTTTTGGTGCTCTATAAAAATTAACGTAATGAAAATGGCTAAATTATTGACAATTATTTCATAAATAAATCTATGTATTTGTATGCTATATTGGACTCAGAGCACAATTACGCATCAACAATATGTACAGTTCACTTTTTTAAATAGATTTTGGCAAAAATTTGACATTCATTTGACACTGATTTAAGTGCAACGAACGATAATGGTAACCAAACTACATCCGTTTATCACTTTCTAAACTCGGTTAGGTGATAGCTTATCGTGCGTTTAATGCACTTTAACCAGAATGCCAATTTCGGATTACTGTTTTTTCAACATTCTTTTTTATTTTCTTAAGAAATAGCTGATTTTGGATCACGAAATTATTTTGATTTCACCGAATATGTGTATTTCACGGTTTGTTTAAATTGATACACTTTTAATATGTAAACTGTAATCAGACTAAACATATACATATAATGACTTTTTATCACGAGTGTAACAAACTTTTTTTTATTGAAAACTTTGATCGAATGTTTATCTTGCGCAATGAGAAATATCATTAGATCAAATACTTCAGGAAAAACTGTAATATATCATTTGTTGTAAAAATTTCTTGCAAGTATTGCTTAACTTTTTTCGACCTAATCTTATCGCAAATACGGCACTTAAATATCGCATATCGTACTTTTTTTTCAAATTGTCGCTTTTGAAAAATAGATTTTGTGGAACGGATAAACAAACTGGAAATTGCACATTTTCAAATTGCGCAATTTAATTTTGCGCTTTTTTGCAATTTGAACTTTCCGTATATAGTCGAACATGATTGAAAGTTCGTATTCTATGAATATTAATACATATTGAATTAATAATGGTCGTTTAACGCGTTGATCGCCGCGTAAGTACAATTTGATTTATGGCTATAAAAACCAATTATTATACGATAAATATTCATTGTATTTTATTTAATTTGAGATATTTCAATAGTAAAATATTTGTAATATTTTATCATACATTTTTTTTATAATTATCCATTCAATTTAGAATACACTCAATTCTCTATTTACGCGGTTCAAGAAAGAAGAACCGATTTTTTTTGCACGGTTTGTCCACTTAAATACGCTATATAAAATATATATTATTATTCTAAATACAATAATAAGATTTCGTACAGGCTAGTATACTGTTATAATTATAGTTATTTAATAAAAAAAATTCATATTGAAATTTTTTTTAAAGTACATTTGGATGGAAGTTCTATCCAAATATACCTACTGATAGAATCTATTTCCGATTTTTATATGGTCTCTGGAAGATTAGCCAGTTATCGTCATCATTACTTTTATATCGAGACGGAGGTCTCGATTTGTCGTCCGGGAATTTGTTCGAGGCGTGAAAACTATTGGCTTTTCTATCGTTCATGAAATCGCGACGGTAGTAATTTTCATTTTTCACCTCCCATATTATCATCGCCAAATTTTTTATACAGTCCACTTGCTCGACCGACGATTCGGCTTCGTGCCGAACCAGTCTCTATAATTTTTTTACACGATATTCTCTGGAACGTATCCCCCGTGTAATAAGGACGATTAGGTATTATATATTATTCATATTAAATTTTATAATTTCATCATCTTAACATACAACCACTTACAATTCATTCATAACAAAAACCGAAATAACCCAATCAACATCCATCATAAACCCGATCGAAAACAACTCAACATATTTTCATACAGCGCAACACAATCACACCACAAATTTCCCCATATCAAATCCGTCCGAACCCGACAAAAAAAAATCCACAAACCAAACACCACCACTCCGAAAACCCACCGTAATCCTCCACAAAACGAAACCGACGAAAAGCACGAATTCGGCAACACGATACCCGGCGCACGAACACTCGTACGTGCGTATCCAGGGGACTACGTGTCGCCGCCGCCGCGCTGCGTTGTTGTGTTGTTCTGTAGTTGTCTGTAGTTGTGTTGTTGTGGTGTTGTGGGCGTGCACGAAACACAACCCCGACCTGTGTCAATAGGCGGCCGCCTGGGACGGGTCGGACACGTTCCAGACGCACTTTCATGGCCAATTTTCGTACAGGATGCCCAAATGTGGGGTAATGGTCGGTTTCGTCGAGTGGTTCGATCGGGTTTTGTTTTGTTTTCGGGACGTGTTTCGGTCGTTGGATTCGTGTGGATGTAATTTTTGGGTGTCGTTGAATGCTCAATGGGTTTTGGGCGAGTGTAAATATGGATGGATTTGCGCTCGCACTGAGTATGGGTCGGATCTTAATCTTTAAGTAACGTTGAAAATTTTTGTGCTTGTTTTGAAAATTTGGTATAATGAGTAAATTGATATTTATCGTTGATTTAAGATAAAATTTCATGATGAGCGTATCTTATGAAGATGAAAAGCAACCGAGAATTACGTATTTCTATTAAATTTAATTATTGTAACTTACAAGATACGATTAGGCTCATCATAAATTTCATCTTCATATATTATAATTTTAATATTCAACTCTCAAAAAAAAAAAATTTCAAAATCTTATTTTTATCGGAAAATCTATAACAAAATGATACTGTAAGTGATAATTATACATTGATATGATGCTAAAGATTTAAATTTAGAAAGTTGTGTTAATAAAATGTATTTGATTGATTTATCGTTATGGATGTGCTTGAAATGAAATCCTGACTTTAATTAATATGCTGTAGATTCGGATGAGTCGGATACATTTTGAATTGAACTTTCACGGTCAATTTCCGCAAAGTACGGCCTAATGATATTATTGTACGATTTATCTTGAATAATTTTATGAGTTTATCATTTGAATTCGAAGAAAATGAGTAATTAAATAATTAAATAAGTAAAAATAAAAATGGTTTTATTTCAAAATATTTCATTTGATAGAAAATATAAAAATTAAAAGAAAATTTTCACATTTCATATTTTTCAAGACAGTTAGAATTTCAGAAAATTTTCAGTTCATTTAATAATAAACTTGAAAACATTTTATATGTTGACAATGTGATTTTATCGTTAACTTAACGCTTAAATAATTGTTTGATTTATGTGTACTTAGTATATGTTAGCGAGATTTTGTTAAATGTCATTTGAACAGTCTGAGATGAAAATTCTCCATTTCTATTCAAAAGATTTGTTTCATGTGTACATATTGTAGTCATGTGACATTAATACGCATTGATTTTTAATCACGTTTTTGATATGTAATTTACACACTTCATTGCAAAAAACATGTATGATATCTAAAATCGACGAATTTAATTATTTTCTACTTATTCAATTTTCATGCTTTTCACATCGAATCACAAATGTAAATACGCAATATTTCATTTCAACGGACGTGATTTATTAAAATAACAGAACAATCAAATTTTAATACGTGACTATACAAAACCAACGATAACTAAAATTTCTGTAAACAAAAAAATAAAATTTCAGATTAATTTTAAACAAATATTATGACATTCTGAATCTTCCTTTTGCGATTTCGCGCAAAATATTTATTAAGTTTTCCGGTGAAGCCTTTTAAAGTCGCACAACTAGTCGGACGTGGTAGGATTACGGAAACCAAATGCATTGTATTTATTTTAACTAATACGATCGTCGTTATTCAAAATGTTGACGTTGAAAAATGCACTTTAAACCAAATATTATAATTACATGCACATCCCGTTGAATCACAACTATTTAAAAGGACAATTACGCGATAACAAATACGTCAAAAACTCGTGACGATCTTCGCGCAAATTTTCCTCGAAAACATCCGAACCGAATCGATCATTGAATTTCGCAAATACTTCTCGTAAACAAAGCAAGATACCAGCGCATCTATGCATTTCAGCATTTCATCAAAAGTGTGCCATTACCCCGCCAGAGGTCAAAGGTCCGCTCTGACCCGGTCACCAGATGTTCCCAAACTCCACGCCAGCGCAATCAACGCGAAAAACGATACATTGAACAATTTTCGATTTGGAGCGAATACGCCTTATCTGTGTTTTCGATTGGAGCAGTAATAAAATTCACGTACACTTTTGCGATGGGCGAAAACGGCCAAGTGCGTTCGAAATGTGCATCACTAGTGTAGTTTGTTCGTAGAGGTGCATTGGTGCACTCGTGTTGGTGCAGCTACCGGCAGACCTTCGTGCATTTCGTACCCACGAGGAACAAGGTGTTTAAAAAATTATTTCAAATTTTTTTTTATATTTTTGTATACAAACCAAATATTCAATTTAAAAAAATCAAGCGAATACACAATAAAAAAATAAAAAACAAAACACAAATAAAATTAACAAAAAACCCATCAAAAAGGTAACAATTCAATTTTTTTTTTTAATTCAAAATACAAAAATGGGTTCATCGATGTTTTTTCTACAAGTTTTTCAACTATCGATTGTTCGTTTCTAGTCGTCGTGTGGTTGACATGACTGCATACGTTGCTATGAGTACAACCACACACAGAGGTAAATAGCGGTTACTTGTTTTGATACTATCGGGTGCATACAATGCATTCGCAAATTCGCGGTACGATCCGTTTTCATGAATGTGAATTTCGACCAATTTCGAAATTCGCGAGAATCTGATATTGTCGTCGCGTCTGTCATTTGGTTTTGTTGTTGGATTGAAAAGCGCCGTTCGACGGTTTGCATTTTAATTGTGGAGCTTTTGAGAATTGGGGATGTTTCTGGAATTATCGATTTTTCAGAAAAATATTTTTGAAGTTGAATTGAAATATTCGAATTTTCCACAATATTTTCAGTTTGCTATTTATATTTGAAATAGTAAAAAAAAATGTTTATAAAAATTTTCATTTGTTACTTTTAATTTTATTGCATAAAATCGATATTTCACAACATCGAAAATTAAAATTTCTAAATAGGAAGTGTATAACCCTGTATTTTTTTACTCTAGATATTTTCAGTACTGGGCCGGCCTAGTTATTTCATACCGGAGCAATAAATCTCAAATATTGTATATAAAATTGTTTGAGGAAAAATTTTCTCAAAAATTTGAAAACGAAAACATTTAGGTATACATAAGATATGTAAAGCGAATACTAATATATTTTTATATACAAACATTTCGCATGAAAAATGCATTACTAGACCGACCTAGTTAGTTGTAGTAAAATCAGACAAAGCACAGACTTTATATTTAAAATTTTCCTAAGAAAATTTTCCAGGAAAATAATTATACACAAAATTCGAAGTACATACTTACATATAGTGGATACTGATATATTTTTATTCATACATATAATATTGTACAAGTGTATAATACGTACTAAGCGCTACTAGATAAATTCAAAAAGTTCGTAAGAAAATATAATAATATTATAGGTATAATATATAATTCTAAGATCCAATATATTCATAATTAATTGTAAGATGTATTAAGAATGATTTTTTTTAAAGCTTACAGTCAATACTCATTTACACTAGTGGGCAGATCTAGTTAGTTTACATAAAACTAAATAGAAGTCTAGTAAAATTTTCCGGAAAATACGAAAATTTAAGCAATATTTGAAACGAATTTCGATATTTATAAATTCATTTTATCCCCATTTTTATTACAAAACCAGCATAGTCAATTAATTAAAAAAAACTATATAGAACTCGGAATCACACTGTGAAAAAATTAAAAATAATTTTGCATAAAATATGCAATATTGATATAACCATGTAAAACATTATAATTATATACCTTTGCACTGTTAGGCCGGCTAAGTGTATACAAAAATCTTGCAAAAAAATCCGGAAAATTCGAAAGAAGAGATTTGAAATATCAAATATACAATACAATTTATGTAATTATACTATTATATATACTTTTGCATTAGGTCCAGCCACTCACATAAATCTATTAAATAATAGTACTAAAAAAAATTGGAAAATTCAAAAAGAAGAAAGTTCATATATTAAATAAACAATACATATTATATTATACGTACCTCTGCATTACTAGGCCAATTTAGTAAACACACAAATCTACAATAGTGTACCTAGTAAAAAAATCCAGAAAATTAAAAAAGAAGAAAATTTAAATATTAAATATACAATACAATTTATATATTTCTTATTATATACATACCTTTGCACTACTAAGCCGGCCTAATTTGCACACAAATCCAGCACACCCAATAAAAAAAAAATCAAAAAACTTCAAATATGCAACAAAATTCACATGCACTTTTGCACTATTCGGCCGACCTAGTGTACACACAAATCTAGCACATCCAATAAAAAAAATCGAATATACATCATAAATCACATACACTTTTGCACAACTAGGCCTACCTAGTGCACACACAAATCTAGCACGCTCAATAAAAAAATCAAAAACATCAAACATCGAATATACAACACAATCCATATACACCTTTGCTTAACTAGGCTGGCCTAGTCTTCGAAACCCGCCCACTGCACCATACAATTTCGCACTACTTGGCCAGCGTGGTGTATAATACATACAAATCTAGCATACCCAATAAAAAAATCAAAAACTTCAAACAAAATATATATCACAATTCACATACACCTTTGCACAACTAGGCCAACCTAGTGTATATACAAATCTAGCACACCCAATAAAAAAAATCAAAAAATTCAAACATCAAATATACATCACAATTCACATACACCTTTGCACAACTAGGCCGACCTAGTGCACACACAAAGCTAGCACACCCAATAAAAAATAAATCAAAAATTTCAAACATCGAATATATATCACAATCCACATACACCTTTGCACAACTAGGCCGATCTTGTACACACACAAAGTTAGCACACCTAATTAAAAAAAAAATCAAAAACTTCAAACATCGAATATACGTCACAATTCACATACACCTTTGTGCAACTAGGCTGACCTAGTGCACACATAAATCTAGCACGCCCAATAAAAAAAATCAAAAACTTTAAACATCGAATATACATCATAAATCACATACACTTTTGCACAACTAGACCTACCTAGTGCACACACAAAGTTAGCACACCCAATAAAAAAAAATCAAAAACTTAAAACCTCGAACATACATCACAATTCACATACACCTATGCACAACTAGGCCGGCCTAGTCTTAGAAGCCCACCCCCGCACTATGCACTTTTGCACTATTAGGCCGACCCAGTCTTCGAAGCCCACCCACCACACCATGCACTACTAGGCCGGCCTAGTCTTCGAAGTCCACCCTCCGCACCATACACTTTTGCACAATTAGGCCGATCTAGTCTTCGAAGTCCACTCACCACAACATGCACTACTAGGCCGGCCTAGTCTTCGAAGTCCACCCACCGCAACATACACTTTCGCACTACCAGGCCAGCCCAGTCTTCGAAGCTCGCCCAACTTACCATGCCCTTTTGCACGACTAGGCCGGCCCAGTTCCCCGCCTCCTCGCCTCGTTCCCCGCCTCCTCGTCCACCGCCTCGACCTCTCCTCTCGCAAGCACCACCGCCGCACTCAACCTTGATCCTGAAACCGAAACCCTCGCCATCCGAGGACCGACCACCGTCCCGGCGGCCGACTCGGCGCATCGTCCGCACCGCCGACGACGCCAATTGCAGCAGCGCCGCGGCCCGAACGAGTGCAATTAGTTAGTCTCGGTTGCATACCCGGCGGCGGTGCATGTGTCCCGCCCGCGCTGCACCCAACGCTTGTGCACAACAACTGACGTGCATAAGCCAATAATCTCGGCGCCGCGGCTAAAAATGGCCAGTCCACCGTTCGCGCTGTGCGCAGAAGACGTCGCGGTGGTAAGTTTCGCCGCCACGTGAAACTTACCACCCCCTCAGTGCGACCACGCCGAGCGGGAACTCCGCCGATGGTACGGATTTTTTTTTCCGACGTGAGTGACATTCGCGTTGACGCTGCGAAATAGTTCGGCCATTTTGAATGTTGTGTGTGTGTGTTATCGTCGCTGTGACGCGCGGATTTTCGACGGCTTTCCGTGTTACGGGGAGGTTGCGAGGAAGTGTCTCCGGTGTTTTGTGGACGGTTTATGAGGTGAGTTTGTGTGTGTGTTTATTTTTTTATTTTTTCGAGGTTTTTTTTTCGTGGCGCGTTTAGGCGGCGTCGAGCGCTTCGGCGTAGGCGCAATTTTTATTGGCGCGCGTGCGATTTTCTTCGAAATCCGAAGGATTTTCTTATCGAGTTGGATGTTTTCGATTATGCAATGGTACACGTGGTGAATATGTCAACCTTGAATCTATATACGTTAGTGTTAACGTATAATTTCAACCTATATCACATATTGTGCGCGTTGAGGTTATATCATCACATTTAAATATCCAACCAACATTTTTTTAATTAAAAAATCAAACATTTTCATTTTAAAAATTTCTAATCATTTTTTTCAAACTTTCAAATAATTATGTGAAAGATTAGAAACAGTTCTCAATATTGCATATATGTATGATATATTTATATACGGGCGATCATTTTCTTTGGTACTTTCTCTTTAATGATCGCGGTACAATAATATACGAACGACAACTACTAGTACTGTGTCATCGTTTCGAGCGTGCGAAAAACAACTCGAACATTTCCTAGGTACATTCACTAAATACTGATGCAGAAAAAAACAACATTCAATTACTAAACGAATAATAAAAAAAGCGCATTTGATCGATAAAACGACGAGAAAACGCGTCGCCGTTGCACAACGGGGCCGATCAATCATCCCGCGGCGGGAAGCGGAGCCCATTGTTGAAAAAATGGAAAATTGGCCGGAAAAATAGTAACAAATTGGAAATGATAGAGCCGGTCCGACGTGTCGCGATTGGTTAACGTGTAATTCGATATAACAGTCTCGTCTGGTTTAGTAATTAGAGAGGGGATTGTTGACTTCCCATTGGCCACTGTTGAATTTCGTGCGGCCTCGTCGCTGTTAGAAATATGTTATGGAGAGGTACTTGCAGGCGATGGATCATGATACGGTTTGTTGTTGTGTTTTTTTAATTTATTTTCAATGAAATTTTGATGTTATCTATGAATATTGGATGTGACGCAAATCTTTCTTAAATTAAATTAACCTTTAGATCGTATAATTCGTATAGAATTTATTTGATTATCGCAGGTCATGTGAATTGACGTTGAACAACACGTGGACCAAAGATTTATTCATAAATTAGAAACTTATTGATCATTTATTAACATATTTTGAAAATGCTTTATCAATAATTTATATACTATTAAAAAAGGTTATTTATGACATTAAAATAATAAATCGAAAGATCAAATAACACGTTTCTAATACAGAATCACGTTCTCAATTTTCACGCCACGTACCAAACTATATTTTCAAACGAATCCAGATAACACTATCGAATTTTCAATTGGACGTCCTGCATATCAAATTCCGTGCTTTATCTAGCTGAGATAATATTTGTGTTTGCATTATTTCATTTTTCGCTAGTCGCAACTCGCAGCCTGTTGCATTCAGATGAGGAGGACGAGCAGCGAATCTCAAACCGTGGGACCCTCAAAGCATATATGTATGTACATCGATAATATACAATATACATATGTCCATTTCGTATAACCTCGGCTGTGCATGCGCTTCTCCGTATCGTAATGTGATTATGCATTTTTATTGCATATTTTTCAAATATGCGAACGCGGTCGTGGTATTTCCGTGTCGCTCGAATATGTCATCGCCCACGTTCATTTTTCATGGTGCATGTCTCGATGCATTACGAGAAAATTTTACAATGCATCCGCATGTGGATTACGTTTTGTGTGGGGAAAATTCAACAATGATGTGCGCTCGAAGGAAATATTTTTATGAAAATTTCAGATTGTACGAATCTTTTAATCTTGCTTGTATACTAATATGATATAATAGCCTTCATTGTATACAGTCAATGGTAAAGATTTTACTAATTCTCACTTTTTCTATTCTTGTCTGTTTTGATTATATCTCATCTATAATTGAATATTAAGTGTATTCAAAAAAAAATACTTCTTATTATTCACATATACTAAATCAAATTTTTATTTCATACAAAAATTTAAATCGTAGATTTTCCATTTTTTTAATGATTTATGAATTTCAATAGTATATTACATAATTCATGATTCATTTAAATTTTTTAAACTATGTGATAAAGTTTTATGTAACGTTCAAAACAGGAAAAACCTTTCCTAATACTATCGGATGCTTAGTCATTTTTTTAATCGCATTTGACCACCAAGTAATGATAAGGTTAAAAAGAACCTTAAGTTTCAATTTTTTTCATATCAATTCAAAACATTCAACAAAATCAAAATTATCATTATAAATCAAATCTACTCATTCGAAAACATTTCAAAACGATTCAAAAACTATTTTCACATAAACGCATTTTCATCGAAACCATTCAAGCATAACATGATCGACGCGCGTACCAATCGCATATCGTCACAGCGAACACCTTCGACTCCTTTGCGTCACACTTTGAGGAGTACTGGTCGTGAATGTGGCGTAAGGAAGTCGACTGCATCACGGTTTCCAGGTTAAGTTCGACCAAGAGTCGTATAGCTGCTGCACTTGCACCACGGAACCGGCTCCGCGTGCACTCCATTGATGCACCGGCTCAAGATCATTCAGAGAGAATTTCAAAAGCTTTCAATTTAGGTTCAATATTTGAAAATAAGTGTGTGTTTTTATATGATCTCTTTGAATTTTGAAAGTCGTTTATATAAAAATTATCGAAAAATTCAGTTTTATCTTATTGAAATATCGATATATCAATGTATAAGTCGAAAATTATGCCTTTTCAAAATAGTCGAAAACATATATATATTTTTAATTTTCTAAGATTTAAAAAATTATAAATATTACCAAATACGTTATATAATATTAGATATAACTAATTTTCACCTAAATGTGCTTTGTATCAATTGATATTATACTTCTGGTATTGATATAGATCGATGTTATTTTGAATGGTTGTCTCATGATTTATTTTCGTACTGAAAATTTGATTCGTCGACGATGTTAAGGTTGAAAAAAGGTTATCTCGATATTGAAGTTTTCTTGTCAGTAGAAAAGTGATTAAATTCAATAATACTGTTATGTCAGTTAATGCCGCGGTGCACATTATTGTAAAAGCTCTGATGCTATAACAGTATTGTTGTTTTTAATAATATCTTACTTGTTTGAGGATATCGTTTCGGGTTCATTAGATGCTGTTATTTACGATGAAAATTTATATGTTAATTGATTTAAATTTTAAATATCTATTTTGTGTAATATGTATAGGATGTGTTGAAACATTCTTGTTTATATATTATAACATCAAATGATTACATAATAATTTGTCTTTTGATTTTTTTTCATTTAAAATCAATTTTTAATTTTATCGTGATAATACAATGTCACGATCGACTTGTATCAATGAAAACGAATAAATTCAAGGTGAAAACATACGTCAAGCACTTCAATAATGAAAAAAACCCCCATGAACTAAAGGTTCAAAATATTTCTGTAAGTAAATTGCCAAAACATAAACAAAAATAACTACTATCGATATTAATAGAAAATATTTCTAATTTCAACGAGTACATTTAAACCATCGAAGGTCGACCGCAAGTACCTCTCTCAACACTCAAAGAATGGCACAATTTTCACGAAATAATTTTTATTTTCCGCAATACCCGAAGAGACCCGGCTACTGTAAATCTGTGCGATCTAGTTTTACGGCATTTTCTTATGTATTGAAGACCGTTAGACGATTTTGTGAATCTAACGGTAGTCGTTTTGCTTTATGTATCATGTGTTCCACTCATTACGCTACTTACTTTTCTCGTTTCTTTTAAGAATCTCGTTTTAGCGGCGACGTTCAACCGGTGGATATTTTAAAATGTTTTATACGGCATCTTACAATATTTATAGAACAATGTACGTTTTTCCTAAATGTACATGTACAAAGAAAAAGGCGTACATTACAGAAAATCCGTGACCTATTTACCGACGAATTTTCTCAATGGTTATTTTGTTCAACAAAGAAAATCCTCGGTACATATTCGAAATTTGAAATTGATTTTGCAATTATTAACAGCAGTATTTATGTGAGATTATTGAAAATTATTTTGTTATTGTATGATTGGTTTAATCAGAAGTGGACAAGGTTTTCTAAATAATGATAGTGAAAAATCATAAATGATAAAATAATCGGCATGAAACATAATGCGAGTAGTACATTTTATTAAAAGTAAAAAAAAAAGTTATTATATCGTTTTAAATTATATAACAGGAAGTCGTTTTTGTCGCATGCATATAATAGGAAAATTATTTAGTGGTTTCATTATATTTCCATTCGATTTTTTTTCGTCATAATTTTTTGCACGCTTCAATATCGCTCCTACACCATAAAAACCAAACAGATAAAATATTCGATTATTTTAAAAACCTTGAAAGCGGTTGCATATCCTTCCGCACGTAATCAGTTCTAGGTTGGATCGTGCTAAATCGGAAGTTCGAAAATACATATATGCATGCAAATATTTAACCGAACACAAAATATTCACACCAACATCGAAAACAATCCATCAAAATGGTTCAAGGCTCCAACACCTTTGACATCCCGATAACAAAAAATCGATTTGTATATCGAAAAAAGATAAAACGCATCTCCTCATATCGTTTCGAACCGCATTTCGTTACATATACGGAATCGAATCGAACGCAATTCGTCACAGCCGACATCTGGCCTCGTTTGGACTCAAACAAAGGGGACCTTGGCCGAGGCCCCCTTCGCGAAAAAACATGAAAAAAACATATGCATCGCATGCACTTTCGATGCATCGGACATGTGTGTTTGGTGGTGGTGGTGTGGTGGGTTTGCGCGCGAAATATTCGCGCACGAATTCGGCCGCCATTTCAAAACGCACCTGTCGAAAATTCACAAAATGGCGGCCGCTTGAGCGCGCGCTACGTTTGAATCGTTGCCACTTTAATTAGTGGTTTTTTTTAAAGGAAATATGCGTTTTTATGTATTTGTGTATGTTTGCGTGTGTGTGTGTGTGTTTTTTTTTATTAAAATGCGTATTAATATGTTAATTTAGAGGAAAATTTTCTGATTGGTTTAGTGGTTGGATGAAATCATCGATTTTCCTCATTAGAATTCATAATGCGATTTTCAAATGTCACGTATTTTTTTTTAATTTTTCTCATTTAAAATATTATTTATAACATGTGTTTTATGTGAATATTATTCTATATTTATTAAAATTATAAATTGATTAATTTATAATTACTTATTATCACGATATATTCATTTCATACATTGAATCAAAATTTATTTTTCATACGAAAAATTAACGCTCGAAAAACTTAACAATTTTCTGGGACACTTTCTGACAATATCGATTTACCGCGGTGACCTTGCAAAGTGTGCACTCGTCGACAAGAAAATGACCAACTTGAATAAAATATATTATAACAAATGTCGATCTTAATTGATTCCGATTCAATGTAAATCTGTGCACGCATTCGCGAGCCATTATTAATCGTAGCCGATCGCTAATTCCGTGGAAAATTCTGCAAAAAAAAAAAAAAATGGCGTCGCTCGATCGACGATTACGTAAAGCATACGAATGAGCGACGAGCGATTGCTGAAAATTTATCGAATATAATACGCAAACCGCACCTGTGACTAATTCGCCATTTTATTATTTAGCGACGTGCGAATTACGATTTCAAGGTTCAAATTTTCCGTCGTATCGGCCTTCGAATTGTTAATTCAACGTATATGAATTTAGCACGTATTTGCACAAATATTTGAATTTTCTATTATTCGTGTTGAATTTTCTCGGCGATAATCTGAAAACGATGCGATAAATATATATTAAGTTGCTGAACCGTTTTAATGAGATAATCACATTTTATACGGACGAGATCGTTTATTTTTTTTTTTTATATGGAAATATTATTTTTCAAGTATTTTTGATTCCAAAGAATATAATATTAGTTATTATTTTTTTAATATTCAATCAAAATCATTAATTTATATGAAATAAACATATGAACATTTTCTTCGATCCATTAACTATATTATATTATATTTCAAACAAAATTTATTCAAAAAACTATCTCGAAACCAAATCGCACATTCTCAGAATCAAAATCCAAACCTCCGAATATAAAACAAAACAGAAATCCGAAGACAAAGATCCATTTTGTCGCGACCTTTACATTCCGGCGAATCTACGTATGAATAAGCGATCGGTTTGGAGCACGATCTCTCGTCCGAGTCATCATCATCACGATGCATTTCCACGAGATGCACTCCCGTTCACCCATATACGTTCCATATATTTTATATATCGTATTTCTACACACCTATTCGCATTATCGAGGTCGGTTCGTGCCTAATGTTCGGAACGGCGAGATAACGACCATTTCTCGAAACGCTTTCGAGACGTGCCCGAACGCCAAAATAGGCTTTAGTTTATCTGTATTTTTCATTCTGACGTGTCTTTGTCTAGGAAAAACATATTTTTTCGATACGTGCTCTTCTTAGATGATTCATTCATCTTCAGATAACTTTTGATTGTGTCATTGCTGATTCGTAACAGTTTGATGATCATAGGTCGCAATTTTTCAATTGTTGCAATCATATTATATTTTTTGTTCACGAAATAGGTATGCATCATTTTGCCTTGAAGCGTTAATATAGTTTCAAATAGATAAATTTAACAATACACAAAGTGCACACAAAAACGCATTTGTATGCTATGCACATTAGTCTTATGTGGCTATGCAATAAAATATATTCGTGCTTGTTTGCTCGACACTTGCGAGACTCATTTTGATGGCCTTGCATACACACAACTTATTTACTTAATTACGGCAAAAAAAATACACAACTATTGCGACCACTGAAACCCGTTCGCATTTAATTAGTTTTAATGGATGCTGGCCGCGTGTGTCTTAAACACCGAGGCCGAAGTCCTAATGTCGAGAGGAAAATGCGCATAGGAAAAAATGTTAAATCGCCATTTTTTCTCTTCCCAGCTATTGTCGAACTGTGGGTCGGTGCCGTTTACGGGGTGCTAATAAGATTGTTGAGCAATAGCCGTATTTTATTCATACACGTCGGTGCAACAAATGAGTTTATAGCTTAATGCTGTAATGAGGCTATGTGGTCGGTGATATTATGCAAAATTGAGCTTTCCATTTTCATTTTCGGTTTCGACTCAGGAAAAGTCTAAGAAATTCAATGTTGAAAATGCTGTGCGATTTCTAAACTCGCATGCGATTGCGAATCGCTTTAGTAGGTTAATTTATTCATAAATATTAATTTGTAAATTGATTTTGAAAGATTTTCGAATTCAAATTGTATTTACGATAATTCAACTTCGTTTCATCCGGTTAGGTCAACTTATATAAATCCGAGATATGATCTTGAAAACTGGTTGAAAGTTTTGCTTATGTATTCTCGAGCTTTATTACATTTAAAGTGCACATAGATTACAAAACTTTCTCAAAAATAATTATGTTATCTTGATAAAATCGCATGAACGTAAAAGTGCCCGTTTTCATTTGAAGTAGAATATTCGAGTGTAAAATCACGTTTTAATTCAGGATACCGTTCTATTCGGCAATAACTTTCAAATATACACAAAAAATGCTTTTACAGAGAAACTCAACAGTAGTAAAACGTTTCAGTTTATATTGATCTATTATTTACAGTTACACGAGAACAGCTTCGAAACTGGCCGTATATTAGAGTTCAACTCCAATCGCACATATTGGAAACTTTCAAACTAGTATTGATAGAGCGAAATAAGAAAAATATAAAAAAAACCATTAAAATTCTATACACTATTCAATCACACTTTTTTTCTAAAATAAAATACACCATTGCACATCGGCAATTACCCAACGGCCGATTCGTTCGAATTACACATGTGCAATTAGAAAACGGCATTACCGATTCGTTCGTAGTCCGAATCGATTTGCGAAACCGTTCTTTCGTGAATCTGCGGACTTTCCGCAAATATTCAAGCGGAATGTGACGAAGCTGTTTCGTGTCTAATAAGCCACTGACAAAAGTGCAAATAAAGGTCAAATCGGTGATTCGATACGAGCTAGATTAGGTCAAGGATCATGAGTGATGATTGCGCGCTGAAATTTAATCAGAGGAAACTTTGAATTTGATGCAGTTGTTATTAAATTTTCGTTAGGCTTATCTCGTATGTTTTATGTTGAGATTTGGATTTTTTTTTTAAATGTGCACTTTTCTGCTCTAACCGTTATATTTGTATATTTTGTGTAGTATCATGTTATATTTCATTAAATTTTTCTCGGAATTGTTAGAAATTCGAATTAAAATATTTTCAATGTTCAATTTCACTAGCAACGATGATTCTCGACTTTTATTACATAATTCACTTTCATGTCGATGTGCGAAAGTGACGATGCGTTCCTCACACGTGGTTTACGACGTTACATAACACTTGAAGAATCATCAGTTCTCCGACCGTGTTTATTGTTCTGTTTAGAATCCACCGACTAATTGAAATGAGTTGCTTCGATTAATTTCAAAAATAATTTCGACATGTGCGTCCAACAATTTATATTCGGTCAAAACAAGGCCATCTAGGCAGCCGATTTGAAAACTATTTGCAGTGACCCTTGTGCATTGATAAACTGCATACATGCATTTCGACAAACTAATTTAAATACGATTGACCTATATTTTATTGTTTTTTTTTTACTTTTGGATTTTCGCCCCGTAAAACGTGATCTAACACCTTCGTGACTATAGTATGGTTATTACGAAAAAAATCAATTTATTGGTCGTGACGTGGAAAATTCTTAAGAATTATGATTGGCCGTCGAACGGCGTCTATAAATTTCGTATAACGATTAGATAATTTGCAGTTCCCGCTGATGGGTTTATTGAAAATGGGCGTTGCGATATTGAAAAAGGAAAAAAAATTCATTTTACGGCTGTAATAAATCTGAAACGTGAACGCATTTTAGCACTGATTAATTTTGTCGAATAGAAATGCGCATATTCAATGTATGGTGCGACGCATGTTAAGTGTCATATCAATAAAGTGGTTTTTGTGAAAACAGCAAATGTTTTTTGAATTCGATCGTAGGCGGTTATCAGGCGATATTAGATTTAAGAATAGGCATGTATTGTGTGTTTAAGAACGTGTTGTTTTGAAGATCTAATGATATTATGTTTAATTTGGTACTAAATTTAATTGGAATTCGATATCAGAGTGTTTTGAATATATTGAATTTAATTAATTCATCGAAAATATACGCAATCGCAATAAATTGCAAGGCAATTAAATAAATTGTTTGAAAAATTGTTTATCTATAAAAATTTACTTAAATTAAATTTAAATTTGAGTTCTTAATTTATTTCAATATTTAAGATTGAACAACATTTTCCAATAACAAACATGTCACGGAGTGCTTTTGCTCGTATCAATATTTGTATTTTCGCAAAGTTTGAGTGCATTATTGCGCACGTGTTCCGCCTTGATGGACCATGTTCGAAAAACACGTACAAATTTTCTACATACACGTTTCAATAAATGGACATGTAAATATGATCTTTTCATTATAGACAAAGAGCCATTGTCAATAATTTCTATCTGCAAAAGCACCCAAATAACTTTTTTATTGTATATGGTTCGAAAATATTTTCACAGAATCGTGAATATAAACATCATTAGTAATGAGTCTTTCCATGATAAATAAGAAAATTCATGTATTCACAAACAAAATGTATCTAATGTTTAATTGGCGAGACGATAACAAAAAACACGTGATTAAAAATTATTAGACAAAACTTAACTGACCGTTAACAATATGCATACAAAAAAATCTCATTATTATTATCGATTTTCATAGACAAATTGAGTTTTTCTTAAGGAAAATTCCGTTTGCGTGTGAAAAACGCCGGAAAAACTTGCGTCATCAGTATGGCAACCGACCCAAGGTCGACCAGTGATGATCAAGCACACATACACTCAGGATATTCAATGTTAACCGCTGAATTTTAATGTATTAAAATCTAAATGATGGGTGATTATGGCCATCTAGCTATTGGGGTCGTCTAAAAAGTCGTGCTCATTCGATCCGTTACGATATACGTTTTTAGATATTTTTTTCACAATTACACATGTAATTGAATTGGTTTTTGATTGAATGTGATTTTATTGAAACATATATCGTAGTTGTTCTTATCAGTTTCGTCCAATGTTTGCATTTAAATTAGCCGTGAATCAGTCTTATGTGTATACTGCATGATTCAACGAAGCGAATTTTCGCAATATTTCAATCTTAACTAGTCATAAAAATCTATATATTTTTTGTAATATGAAAAAATTATATTCCACCAAAAAATTTATACTAACAGCAAATCCAATTAAAACAAATCATAAATTCAAAACCGTTCTGACATTTCTGCATTAATTGTTGTAGCGATTAAATCCATAATTTCACACGGAAACGTACACTCCCGATAATTCACATATGTCCATATGCGAACACACACACGAAATACGTACATATGCGAGCACAAAAGCTTTTGTGAGATTTTAAAAGAAATATAAAAACCGAGTTCGGGGCGCATTAGCTGCACGAACTGCACTTCCGCCGGGAAACGGGTCTGTTTATCGAAAAAATGAAATAAACGCATATATGAGCGGTGCATTCGCTGAATTGCCAATTATATAATACTGCACATATTCTAGTTTTTATTCAGAAAATTTATTTTGTTTAAGTTCAGAATCTCGTTCGGAATCGTGCGATGATTCTGGTTTGATTCATCGTCATCTGATTTGAATACAATGGGTAATTTGATTGAAAAAGTTTCACGGATTCAAATGATTGTTTTTCTTTTTAGGTTTTGCATGATAATTAGATTTAGATTTTTAAAAGATAAATTAACTCAAGAGTACAATAATAATAATATAATTGTGATTATAAAATTAATTATTTCAAAATCATTCAACTGTAACCGAAAATTCAAATTAAATTTCAACTCTCAGTACATTTTCGAATCGTAAACATTCTTATGGATAAACTATAATACAAAGTAAATACAAAGTGCGCAATAGATATAAAATGGAATTTTATTATTGCTAAAAACAAGTTGTAAAATAATACGAATACAACGTTCTTGAAATACATGTCAATTTCATAGCTCAGAAGTACGTCACATAATCAATTCAAAACGAGTTAAATTATTTATCAGAATATTTTACATATGAAATAAAGTCGTATTATGTGCACTATTAATTAAAAACTCAGTTTATCGCGTCGAATATATTTTTTATAATACTGCATCATTGTTTCTGCACGTGATAATATTTTGTGCATCCGGAAAATGCATGGAAATTTTCAAATTCCTCTGAAACTCGGTATCCGTTACCAAATCATAATTTTGTAGCAGTTGAGGTTCTAACGTTCAAAATTGTCAACATGTGAGAGCAATCTAGTTTGTACATACTTGTGGTGGAACGTGTGTGACAGTTTCAACGATAATAACCTTTTCATCGTTTCTCAAAATATATGGAAATGTTAAAAAGGACAAAGAAACGACGATTTCATGATTCATAAATAAATTACTATAACAAGTAACGTGGTCATTTAAATATTAAAAAAAGTTATAGAATCACATAGACCATACATTAGGAAGTGCACTTTGTTCTAACAAATGAGTAATAAAATCCAATCATCACACGTAATCATAAACATAATTTAAACCCAAGTTATTGCAAAATAGATATCGGGATAAATAAGATTCAATCTCGTTACATCTGCGATCCGTTGAAGGCCACTTTTCCTTTTACAGAAAACGCATCTAACGATAATCCGCTCTAAAAACAAAGACATCGCCATTCTGACGATCGACAATAAAACGGAAAATGTATTACCATTATATTTTTTCATATATTTAAATGCCGGGGAAATCTCTATGCGGAAAACTCGTAGGAAAAGCTCATATGCGCACATACGCGAGTAGATGGAAAATAAAATGAATGTGTCTGGCTGACGCCTACACAAAGAGCAGCTAACGGCATTACTTCCTAAAATTCCCGCTTCACACGTTCAACTACCCGGGAAATTGTGTGCTTCTCAAACTTGAATATATGTTTAATAATATATTTAGATATAAACGATTTTTAATCGTAGTCATGAGGCTTCTGGGGCCCTTGAACTTTCGACTTTTGCTTGCGCTGTGTAATGACTGGGCGCTCGCTGTACACGTTGTTAACGATACAAAAAAGATCTAGAAATATCGATCGTTGTTGCATGAGTTCTATTATTCAAAACTGACATCTATACTTTATCATTTGAATTATAAAACGGCTGGCTTCTATTATTTGTAGCGGCAGTTAATTTTGTGATCTTTTTGCAATCGGATCGTTGATCAATGTATATTTTTTTGTGTAGTGTTAGATGCATTTTGAAATTATATTTATTTTCTCTCAATAAGTGATGCATTGAAGCAAATGATAATATTCATGTACAAAATTGTAAGTAATAGCCAAATTGTTTGAACCGTTTGAAAATACAATGTAAGACTATTGAAAACCGGATGTATTCAATCAAAAGTTATTTGATAAAACTCAACCAAAATGCTATCATCAAAACGATCACGAATATGACATTTGAATGCACGAAACTCACTCATCTGCATATTTGATTTTTCAGAAAAATGTATCCTCTTTAGATTCATTTTGTTTTCAATACATAAACAAACTTTTGTTTCCGATACATTTTGTATTAAAATATTATTCATTTTATATAGTGAAAGATTTCTTTCTATCGCACATTATAAATTTAAAAAAAAAAGAAATTTTAAAACTTAGTAAATTATGACTTATTGTTAGTTTTTCATGTTTATATTTAAAATTTAATCACATTTGATTAATGATATAAATTGTCTTCACATCAAACTTAAACAACCAGCACATCTACCCTAACTTCCGACCCATAACCCGTCACAATTTCAAAAAGACCCTACCCGAAACCTTCCTCCCGCATCTACAGAACCTCTGCACCATTTGAGAACCACCTACTGTTGAGACCGCCGATGTTTGGAGACTATCGATTCGAGGCGCAACAGTTTGCAGGAGCGGAGAGGCGCGGGCCTGGCCACCTGTGGCGCTGCAAATTTTGCGTGAGCCACCCACTTTTCCACCCGCTGTCCCGGAGGTCGGCGTGGCCCACCCTGTGTACTGGTGGGCCACCCTGTACTCCTCCTGTGCCCCCGAAAGCCTCCCGCTGGATGTGCTATCCGAGCTGTGTGGTCTGGACAGCGGATTGTAACCTTTCGTTTTGGTTTTTGATGGTCGTTTTTGGGGTAAAGTTTTGGATTTTTTAAATGCTCGTTTTCGTGTTTCGGATGTTTACGAGTGATTGTAGTATGGTTTTTTGTTGAATGTAATTTTTTTTAGATTTTTTTAAAGTCGCGCTTCGTTTTGTAGCGATGAAATATTTTTGTTTTTGCCATGAGAGTTTTGGGTGTGATTTGTTTTTAAATATAATAAACAAAATCATTTTATTGAACGATATAAATTATAACAAAATTCTAAAGTATAAAACTTTATTATTTTTAATTCTTCTAATTTTTTATACTTAAATCAAATTTATAATAACTCTTACATAATCTTAATTTTATTTGCATATTTCATACTTACAACATAATTAAATGGATTTGAGCAGAATATTTTTGTCATTTTTACGTAAATATTATAGATAACAAATTCTAAATAGTTATTGTTAAAAGGATTCAGAATTTATATACAAGACAAATCGATTTCACATAGGAAATTTTTCCGGGAAAAGCAATCACGCTGTTTGATACCGTGAGTTTTCGTTTTTTTTTTATTTTTACAATATAGTTGAAAATTTCAAATTGCGTTTTATGGGACTCCTGCTATTTTGATTATATAACATTTAATAATATATATTATAATATTGTACCCGAACATTCCATTTTTTATATTCATTGAAAACACAGCAAAAAAACTCTCCCATTTTCATACAAAATTGAGTAAATATTTCCATATCTATTCAATACGTTGATATCACACACAACTGAAAACAGTATCAAAAAACCCACACAATATCCAAACACGAGGGTGTACTATAAAAATCCACCATAAAACAGAATTTCTCAACAATCCAATAGTCTATTTATATTTTTCTTATATTTTCTGTAAACATGAAAATGAAAACAAATCGATGTATATACAACTCATTTCGATAGTAAACCCCCTAAAACGTACATGTAACACGAGCGATGTTTGTTTTGAAAGTATGGCACGTAAGGGCGTCGCCCCCGTCTGGCTTGGGGTAGGTAGTAGACGTCTCCTGACACAAATACTGATCTAATCCACTGACCTGGCAAATTGCTTCCATTGTCGAACCATATATATGTTTGCGCAGACTCGAGCGAATCTGTATATTCTAGCGTTTTCTGAAAAAGCCTTCGAAAAAAAGTCGGACGTCGCTTTTTGACGGCGCTAAGAATCGAGTTTTCTGTCTTGCGAAGTGCGAATCGGTCCCCGTTGCATCACACAGCCTTTGGGAGTAGTTTTGAATTTGTTCAAGTAAAGTTTCATTTTTTGAGTGGGGAAAGTGCTTGTGAAAAAGTTGTAGTGTTGCACTTAGGAAATTTCGAGTTTGAATTTAGTGATAGTGTTTGATCTGTGATTTTTTTAGTGAATTTATATTTTGGTCAGAAAAATTTATTTAAATTCATTAACGCACTCATATTTCGATAATTTTTTAATAAAATATTATTTAAATTAAGAAGAGAAAAAGCATAGATAAAAAATAAGTTCATTTAAAAAAATCTTTATAATATACAAAGTTAGTTTGAGTAAAATTAACGTTTTTATTTTTAGAAATTATTCTACAACGGAAAATTTTTCAGTATACACATATAACAAATTTCTATGTTCCTTCAAACAAAAATTTCATCAAGAAAATCGATAAAAAAATATAATAGTACAAATTAACAGTACATAGATGCCACTATTATACATATAATATTTAAAAAAACATCAATTAATCAAACAAAGTAACTAAAACCATCATTTCACACCCTCCAAAGTGGACGATTACCATCCAAGAATAGTTTTGATGCAATTAACCGCACCACGGTAATCCGGGGTGCGTCAACGGTTTGTTTTGAGAGCATATTTCATTAGCCCTACATGTGCACAAATTCACCTCCATATGTACATATGGCCACATATCGGATGGGTATGTGGACATGATGGATAGATGCGCAGCCGATGCTCCCGAATTCAAATTTGTGAAACCGAGCGCTATTAACCGTAATTGGATCGACACCTGTGTTAACTACCAATGTAGTTAATTGATTATGTGTGCGTACTCGGTGAAATGATGTCGGTTTTTGTATTGAATCTTAATTTGTGAAGGTTTCAATTTTGAAATTTTAGTCTTATATGTTTTGTCATCTGATAAGTTTGTAATAAAACTTGACTAATTCATAAAATATTATATATCTCAGTTTAATGAACTTGAAATCTTTGTATAATGTTAAATGAAAAAATTTCAATATGGATTTGTATTAAATTTCGGAACGGTAAACGTAAAATCTGGTGACCTCGAAGGGATTTGAACTCGTAACCTTCGAGTGGTCGAGTCTAATTACGTTCGCTGCTCGGAAGCCTTTGTTGTTATCTTCGATCTATAATGGAACATTCAGGTCCAATGTAAAGATAACCGTTCCATAAATTGATCGTAATTAATTTCATGGCATATAAAACGCATTAAGATCGAGATGTAAGAAAAAATGAAAGTATTGTTGTGTGTATATAAAATAAATATTGTGGTGCTTTTGATGTGTGGAAGACTGTTAAAATATAAAAATTGCTCAAACGTTGAATCTTAGAAATAATAAAGAGCACTTTAGGTGTGAGGGTGTTAGTGTTTCTTGAGCTTAAAAGCTCTAAAGATGTGATTTCATAGCCGAAAGTTCAGTGCCTTTTCCAGTCTGTCTGCCCTTCCTATTTTCCTTTTTTCTCTCGAATTTTCTTTTCCAATATTCTGAAAGTTATATCTACAAGATTTTATATATTTTCCCATTATTTTTGCTATCATATTCAAAATTCATTAATTTAAAAAATTTCCGATACAAACACATTTCACATCAATCTTCAAATCCAAAACTATAACATTCACAATCAAATCGAATTAATCAATCCCGCATTCGAAATCTCACAAAATCACAACATCACACATCCGATAATCCAAACACACACACACACAAAAAACTAAACACACACACCCTCACACAAGCATGCGTGCGGATGCACCCACACTACCACGCGGAAGTGCAACGATAACGGCACTCGGAAAAAAATAACAAAGGTTTTTCCCGGTCGAGAGGCGAGGGGGCGCAGGTTCCTGGGGGGGCCCCCATCCGACGGGAGGCTACCCGGGGCCGGGGAAGGGGGGGCGAAATAAGATAAAAAAGCAGACGAAAAATTGATATGAACGGAGCGGGGAGGGTGGCCGGGCGTCGGCGCCGAGCCTTCACACCCGTGGGATGAGGAGGCTCTCTGCAAGAAGTGGTGGTGCGAAAAGTGCAAGGGTGTGGGATGAGACGACGGCCGCCGGGAAACTATTGATCGGCTACGAATTTTCGGTGCGCTTTGGCGGTGCATTTTCGTCTTACTTGCTGCTGCCGCCCCCGCGTCTCATCCCGGGAAAAACCTTGCTGGGACGGGGCGGGATCCGGTCCCGGGACAGATAGGGGTTGGGAGATCGCCTCGGATGCATACGCCCCCTCCCCGCTTGGCTGTGGGGTGTGGGAGGCTTCGCCCCGGCTTCCTTCGTCCTCCCCAACCCCGGGTGAGTTGTCCTGGGAAATAAATTCGTTCGGCGGGCTACACCACCACCAGCGGCGTCTCCACCATCACCAGTATTGGCGTCGCGCGAACTTCTACCCCGCTTTTCTGTATGAGTTTTCTCTGTGCCATCCTCGAATTTTCGACGTAATTAAAGCGATGTGTTCTTTCTAGTTCTGTATGATTTTCGATACCTATAAATCCGTTATTATTAATTTTAATTAAAAATTTCAATTATTCATATTGTGTTATTAATAATTTTGATACACATGGAAAATGAAAAATATATATAAAATAATTTCGCTTTTAAAAATACTTCAATACTATATTGGTTCAATATGGTTCCTCATATTTAAAAGTTCGATGTAACTAACGTAATGATGATTTATTATTTCAAAATTAAAATCTGATCATCCGACTTTCGTAATATAATATATTTTTTCTGTTTTATGGTGTATAACTTTTTGATATCATTCCATATGGTTTTTCATATTTGAAATTTTGATCTAGCTATTGTAATGATGATTTATTCCTTTATTACCTTGTCTATACGTTCGATATCGTATATAGGATTATTTTATTTTTGCATGTCATCCATTCTCATGAAAAACGTCTTGTTTGCGTCTAGTGTACATCATCAATCTTGTAAACGTTGAAAAAAGTTGCATCCGCCATACATAATAAAACTCCTATATAACGAAATATACTAAAAATTTAAAATATTTTTCATGACCGGAAGCATTTGGAAACTCTTACCTCCACACTTTGTGCAAACGGTCGGAACAAACCGTATCCTTCAAGATTTAATTTTCGAGCACATTCCAACTTAAATAATTGAGAAGCGCCACATAATTTTTAAAGTTCGCCCGCCATCCCTCCTCTAGTACACAAGCGAGAGACATCGGTCCGTTAATTAAATTTCGTCTGGCCAACTTCTCCCGTTACAAACACAAAGCCGACAGAACAACAATCACACATCACGCCCAATCCCCGCAATAAAGCCTTCCGATCGACTGGAGACATTCGGCGACCTCGCACGTCGCAACACACCCTCACCTCGAGCCTCACACAAACGCAATCAACCCCTCGCCCCCACGTGCGTGAAATGGCAGTTTCCTTGACTCGGCGAGCAGGAGGGCGTGGGCGGCCAGGGGGGTGTATCGGATCCAAGAAGGGGGCCGTGGGCGGGATTCCGAGGAGCGGGCGGATTGCAAAATAAAACTGAAAGACCGAGGGGGTGGCGCTTCCGTGCCGGGGGTGAGAATGGATGTCGGCACAGATGGTGTGCGTGATACTTAGATGCAACACGTAGATGCTCTCTCTCTCCTATCCGCCAAACAAAATGTTTTGCAGCGGATGCACTCGGGTGGGTGGGGTGGGTGGTGGGTGTGTGTGTGTGCAGTTCGGCGTTGTGCGCGCTCTCGGATGCAATTACCAAAAATCGATAAGCGCTCACTTCTGGGGTGGGTGGGGTGGGTGCGATTTCGCCAAGATTTTGCCGGAGTTGCTCAAGAATATTCGGTTTTCGGGATGGTATTGTTTGGGGTTTGTGTGGATGTGCGGGTAGCGGTGGTTTGTTTGTTGTGTATTTATCGATTTTTGATGGTTTTTGATGTGTTGTGCGATAGGTTTGTGAAATTTTAGGCAAGATTTAGTTAGGGATGTTCGAAGGATATTCGATTTTTGGGGTGTTTTATTTCGGTTTTGTATAGATTTTTGACGTTTTGTTAATTATATGATTATTAATTATCAATAAATGCTATAATATTTTCCTGATGTGAGATATAGTGGTTAAATTTTTCGAAGTTATTAAAAAAATATTTGAATTTATTAAAATCATATTTACTTTCTTAGAAAAAAATCTTCAGTATTATTATGATATAAGAAACAGATAAAATTTTTAAGAATATTATATATTTATATATAATTACATATAGTTCAATTTTTGATTGACATCAATAATCTCGTCTGTTGAATATGCATTTACTGATAAACGCTGATGAGAAAAGCTGACGCAATTTTCTTCAAAATTTTGTTACAGTTGCTGAAAAATATTTGATTTTCCACGAAAGCAAACCTTGACCTCGTATTATAGATCTATATTCGAAATAATTTGTTATTTTGACGAAGATTGATAATCAATTAATTCTAATATTATTTGCAGTGCATTTCCAATAATATTTTTTTGACCTTATTGAACATAACAGTTTTTTTGAAGATCTAAATTTGTCCAGTAATGGAAAAAATGACCTTTGATATCTTTAATTGGTTTATTTATTAAAATATACATTGTTTTAATTAAATATAAGTTCCGGGATCAGTTTTCATGCTTAAATTATATTCTAATTAATTTAAAATAATTTTCCTCAAATTCTGCCTAATCGAGTTTATTAAAAATTCCACTGACCCGGAAAACTAATCCAACATACACCAACAATCGATAATTCAACAACAATCAAAATCCGACTTCATCGAATAACCACAACAAAAAACCGATACAACACCTATGAATCGATATGACTAATCATCAATAACCTCGAGCACAATAAACGTGAATCGATAAGCCGAACTCGATCGCTCATATTTACATTCAAACACGATATGAAAAAGCACGTTGCATGGAAAGTAACACGTAACAAGGAAGTCGACAGATGCATTCTCGCGAGTGGGGTCAGACGAATCGCCAATGACACATATATGGCAGATGCGTTTCGGCGATAAGCGAAACTGCATAAGTGCATGTGATGCATGCGCAACCTGATACGGTGTATGTATGTATGTACTTGCAGAACGCAATGAGGTACGTGTTTGTGTGTGTGGGGATTGCGTTCGTAGCGTTTTTGCACATTTCATAGCCGTGTGTGTAATGTTCAAGTTTGAGTTTTCGAATTTAGCCGATTTATATGTGGAAATGGTCACGGGAAGTATGGATGTAGTTTTGTGTTGTAAGTCACGTGTACCAATATATTATGTATCAGCGAATGTAACAATGTTTATTATATTTCAATGGACCCATATGGGAATAACAATATAAACGGATGTTGAAATAAGATGCGAAAAATCTTACGTTTTTCTTTTACGCCATATAGTTGTATTTAAGACAAAATATATTGCTTAAAATTTACTGTTAAAATTCGAAAGTATTTCGTCAAAGCAACTACTTATTGGAGAAACTATAATAAAGATAACTCAATAAAAGTAAAATAAGTTGGATTAACAGGATATTACAAAATTCATCGAAATCATAATAAATTTATATTCGATTTTCCAATATTAATAACGAATACAGAAAATTTTTATCAAAAAAAGGAAATTCATCATATTTCCGATTACATGCATCCTATTCAACGTCAACATCGCTGGACCAAACAAGTTCTAACATCACTAAACAAAATCACAATCATATACCATATCATAACCGTTTAAATGAAACCATCCATAGCAATGCAAATTCTGTCCTAAAATCAAATAAATTAAAAATATTTCATACATATATTGTTAAATATTATATAATGATTTTCATTTTCACATAAAGCCAAATCTACCATTTAATACACAAAAAATACCCGAAATTTTTTTTATACGAAAAACGAAATCCTATCAAATCCCAGCATCACACACAACCAAAAAACCACCGCTCAACAATCACCAGTGTAGACTCGGCACAACAAAAGCACCACGAATGTGACAAGCCGGCCGCAACGGCGTCGCGTAATGCGCCAGTGTTATAATGAATGCATCTGTGTCACACGTACTTGCACCAACACCGACTTCAGTGTTATCGGCCGTTGCCAAGGTTAGGTGCAACTGGCCGCGTGTGCACATACACACGCGCGTGTGTGTTTATATGCGAGTGCAAATTGCACAAATGCACACGACCGCAGATATGGTATGCGATCGTTTCCATGGACCCACGTTTCGGACGTATGACCTCAGTTTTGTCCAGTTTCTAATTGGTGTGTGTGTGTATGTGTGTGTGTTTGTGTGTGTGCGTTGGTGTTTTGGAAAATGTTTATGTTGGAGTTTGAGTGTGTGTTGAGGACGTATGACCTCAGTTGATTGCCGTTTTATCTGAGTGATGCTGTAATTTGAGATTGTTTTGATTATTGGTATATGTGTTTTTTAGTGTGAGGAGCTAATTTTAACTGTTTTGCAATGTATTCGATTAATAATAATAATCATCTTTGATTTATTAATTTCTATAAGAAATATTTTTTCTAAGAATTGTATTATGATTGATTATGTGTATGTGTGTGTTGCAGTATCAATTAAGAGAATATCACAAACGGAAATCAAAAATAATTCGATGATTATATAATATACCTACATGAAGACTGCAGTTACGGAAAGAATATAATTATGCATTTAAATTCCATGAAATAAATTTTCTTCATTTCCTACATCGCATAAATTTGCTTCGAAGTTTTTCTTGATTTTCAAAGAGAATTTTCCTTCTCGATGATTTACTTTAACAAACTTTCAAAACTCTCTTACATTATTTTTTCCGAAAACTAATTTTTGGTTCAATGATAATCAAACACAAAAGCGTAAATGTGCATCAAGTGAATTTTCAATATTCGATAAAAACATACTTTGTATGAATTAATAGTTCGATTAAGATATCAAAATATGTAAATGGAAGATTAAATAATTATACCTCAGAAAAAAATTAACATGCACAAAGTTCAGAAGCTCTATTGAATATAATCCTTTTGTGAACACGTCGGTATGTGGTGCAAGGCGAAATTTCAGCACAATCTCCCTGGCTTTAGACCCTCGACTTCCGAAGGCCTTCTCTAGGGTCTACCCTGGGTCTATTGTCGTAGGTGTGACACGCAGACTAAAAAAGTGCACGTTTTTTGCGCCACTCGACTTTTTGCAAACCCGAATCCTTTGAAGCGGAGCCACCTTGCGCTCCAAGACTTCTTTTTTTTACTCTACTCGTTCAGCTTCTGTCGTTACATCTTTTTTGTAATTCCTTCCTCCCTTTTTCGTTTTTTGGAGCGGCGACCCGCCCTTTGTCTTTGAAATTTCCCGTCGAGACGTTTTTCTTTTTCGAGCGCAACGTTGAAAATTTTCTGCACTCTCCTCGGGGGGTAATTCGCGCATGCGGAAATGTGTGCAATTAAATTTTTCTTTACATTTGATCAGGTTTTGAATAAAGACAAATGTATTTTCAAGACATTCTTAATATCGATTCTTTAAACATACGGATCCAATATTTGAATTAACCGATAAGTAAATAAAAAATGTCATTAGCACGATAAGAAAATATTTATTAAATTTAAAATTGAAAATTTTGGTTCTAGGTAGTTAGTTTAATTGTTTATACGTAAATTAAAGAAATTAATCTAATATAATGATAATTTTATATTAAACTAAAATTGTTTTATATATTAATGATAATAAAAGGATGAAAATTTGGAAGGTTACCTTGTCTATTTTACATTTTCATAAGTTATTTGATCAAGTTAGAATATTTTCTATTTTTTTTTCTCTATAAACTAAAAAATTCGAAATATATCCACAAACCATTCATTTTCTTAGATAGATAATATATTTCCTTAATTCAATATTAACAATGATTGTATAATATTAAACGAGTATTCATTTCATCGTTGATCTGTTGGTCAAGTTTGGTTATCAACATTGTTTACAAACTTTTTCATATTGAGAAATATACACTTTTGAGTGATAAGAGTCTAATATTTATAGATTAATATATATCACTTTACTTTTATACATAAAATATGTGGAAGTTTTACATCATATTATCCGCGCAAGAAATTCTAGACGCTTTCCTGAAGACAAAAAAAAGTGCGAAAAAAACCTTCCCGAAGCTAGTGCAACGCGCCGCTCCGCCATGCAATCGATACGTGCGACACAAAAAGCGCGAAATTACTATACGCGGCGCACACCTCAAAAAATCGGGGAAAAATCGGCAAAGTGTGGGTCGGAAAAGGGGACCTGCATGGAAAAGCGACGACAAAACTTCCGCCCTCCCCTTCGACCGCCCACTCGAGCTTTTCCGATCGACGTCGCGAGAACCGCCACCCACGACCGAAACCCCGGGAAACTCCCGGAAAACTCCCAGAAAACCACCCCCCCCGGCCACCCGGCAGCCTTCCAGAAGGAGAGGGCGCGTATGTCTGAGCCGCGCTCCAATTATCGCTAAAAAGTGCAGCAGAACGGGACGGGCGATGCGCCGCCCTCGGTGGTCGTCGTCCCGGATACGGGCTGTGTGTGTGTGTGTGTAGGTTTCGGGTAGTTTGGGGTCGTGTGTGTGTTCGTTTCGTCGAATTTTCCCGGAGGGTTTTTCTTCGGCGCTCAGTTTTTCCGGGAACGACGCGCGCCGCCTAATTGAAGTCGCGAGGGCGTCGCCTCCGGTACGTCTGGGTTCAAATTCGATTATGGTCATTCTATCGTGTGCGGTTTTTCGATTTTTTTTTTCAGTTTGGGCGTGTATTGATTTGAAGGGGTTTTTCAAACTTTCCTATGAATCGAATGGATCACATTTGTATGTAAAAACGAACGTAGACGTCGTTAAAGTGAAGCGCTATACAATGTCAATTTTGTTAAATTGAGATGTTCTTATTTCGAAAACTAATGATTGTTTAATTTTGAATGTATTAATAGACTATACCAGGGATTTATAATTTATTTTTTTTTTTTGAAAAAGAATAGATCGTAAAATATATATATATATCCGATTTTTTTGAGGATGAGAATTTTCAAAGTAATTTAATTTTAATTTTTTCCGGGTTGAAAACTGATTGGATTTGACCTGCAGGTTAAAGTTTTTCAATAAATAGATTATATGATATATATTTCCATATATTTTTTAATAATTGAAAATTATGAAATCAAAATTATTCGCCATTATGTCAAATGACTACGTATAATGATTCAATAATATTTTTCCACACCATAAACCTTTCAATAATAAAACCACCCAACCATATTCATAAAACTTCATCTCACACCCAACACAAAACTTTTCAATCAAAACTACGAATCGACAAAAACGATCAAACACACCATCGATACACCCATCAGACCGGACTCCAAACCCCGCAAACATCCCCATCCGAAAAAGATCAAACGCCGCCCGTCGCGATCAAACACCATCCCACACCACCATAGCCATCCCACACTGCACCGGCCAGGCATCGTATATTAACCCGTTGGCTGTCGGGCCGTAAACAGCCGCGGATAAATTTGATTTAGTCTCGCCGAGGCGAAACGTTTTCATTGAAAACAGGTGTTGGCGCACAGAACACCTGTTGCCGCCTCTCGACACTTTGCATCCCGGCGCCCGTTGCGCCTGTGTGTATGTGCGATGTCTGCTCTTGTCTAGTGTGGTCGTATTTTCCTGTTGTGGATGGCTCATGGTTGTCGGCGCTTTGTGGTGTTGACAACGAGTTTAGGAGGTTCGAGTTGCTGATAGAAGTTCGAGGTGGAAAATTTTTCGGGGTGTTTGTGTTCGGGGAGCTTTTGTGTGAGGTTGCGGTGTGTAAATTTGGGGTTTAAATGGTGAATTGTTTGACTTTGATCAGGGTATCGATGAGTTAAGCGTGATGTGGCGCATTTGTTGCATGGATGCATTACAGGGACTCGGTATAACTAAAACGATTTGAGCTATAAATAATATGCACATCAGATGGCGCTTGAGTCGCCGTAATTGAAGCCATATTATGATTCGTTGAGAATAAAAAAATATTTTCAATATTTGAATTCTTATTCGTTTTCGTATTCAGGCCATGCGATAAGGAAAATTGTCTGAATCTCCGGTGATATATTGGAAAATTAGTATACATGATTACATTGGTATATGTTTGTCAGATGATGAATAAAAAGCATATTTGATATTGGTCATACGCGAAAAAATTAAATGAAAAATGCGTTCATATTTTTATATAAATAAATGACATGGGTAATTTGAATATCCAACTCCACAAAAATACTTTTTTCCTTATTGTCCGATAAGAAAATTTTTACAAGCTATGTTAAGATTTTTTTTCCTGTAGCAAACATTACAAAGATTACAAACGATAATTAAAATGTACACATTCAATATAATAATTACAAATTTACGAAAATATTCAACATCCCCGAATTCCGAACGATCAAATCGAACCTCATTTGATAAACACCCACAATTCTCAAACGAAACAATCCTAGCAACTTCCCAACCCGCAATCGAAAATCTTCACATAAACAAAATTCCAAAACGATTTCTCGGAAAAAACAATTTCACCATTTTCAATTTTCCGCAAACACCGACGAAAACACGATTCGCGATACCCGCGCTACACACACACGCCTCACTGTCGCATCGCGACCCAATCTCGTTACATCGCGCACCCATTTCCACCGTCAAAGCGACAATCTCACCGACAAACCTCAATAATTTCAGGCGGGAAATTCGAGTGAGCAAAAAACTGCGGCGCCGATGGTGGAGCCGATGCCTGTAGGCCGGGCAGATGGCCGATTGCTCGTACGCGCGTTGTCTTCAAGAACGACGCAACATCAAACGGGAACTGCAACGCTGGACCAAGAACATGGTCCACGTCGTGGGTGAGTCTGATATTTTTTATTTAATTTGTGGGCGATGTATGGTTTTTTTAAGATTTTCGCGGTTGGAATGTGTTGGAAATTGCGTATTCGGGATGAGTAAGTTTGATAAAGTTTTATTGTTGGATTATGATAATGTTATGATGAACGGAAACGATAAAAAATTCTGTTTTAAAATTCAAATGTTTTATATATACTTCACTACGAGGTTGGCTCTCGGATAAGGTATATAGCCTAAGCCCCCAATATTTGATGGGGAGACCTAGTCCTGCAGTGGGCACAAAAAAGGGTCGACAATGATGATGATGATGATGATATATATATATATATATATATATATTTGTTTATTTTCAATGTATTTGTTAAAGAATTCACTTTGTTAATTCTGATTTTAACACCAGATGTTCTATGGAGTAAATAGCCAGCAGCAAAGCCCATCAACCATGGAGTTGCTCGGGCATGAGTTGCATAATAAAATCGGTTATCACGATACCTATCTCCACCAACTCTGTATGATCAATAATTTGAGGGTCACATTTCATATATAATAAATGGAAAAATATTGAATATACATGTATATACTCACAACGATACTGTCGCACCGCTCCATTTGTTTTCGTAAGCGAGAACAAATACTCCAATTTGCGAAAGTAACGTCCAAAACACTATATTGATCCATCCAACTTTTTTCCATCTTAGGAATGGAAAAATTACTATCGGAGAAAGAATGAAAAGTTGCATATCGCAACTCAAATACCATGATTGAGGTATACACTTAAATAGGAAAAAGAAAACGAATTGAAAAAAAAAAAACAATGTTTTTAACAAGTAAAAAGGTTAAAGGAATTACCATTTTGTTGGGGTTGACGTAATTTTGAACGTAAAGTAATGTTGTCCACCAGTCTTTTTTACATCTTAAAATCAAGTCTTCGTTTAATTTATTCCATAAAGGACCGTTTCCTAAGAATTTAAAAATAGTGATTTGGAAGAATATCGTTGCTGCTAAAGCTGGAGTTAATCTTATGTAGCGATGTAGATAAAATAATGGGATATTAAAACATTTTTCTATAAAAACATTAAAAATTGTAAGTTATATAAATATAATTAATTAAAAATTTGAAAAACAAATTTTACTTCGTTCGAATTGTTTAAATGAAATATAAGCTACTAGAAGACCGCTCAATATGAAAAAAGTATCAACTGCAACAGTTCCAGTAAGAATTACCATGCTTCCGACATTCTGTATCCACTGAAATATTATATTATATTAAATGTATATCATCATGAAATTCAATATGAAACTGAGTATTTGAAATATGTTTCTTATGACGATAAATCAAATACGAACATCATATATGTCGATGGAGTTCATAACTGGAATGATAATAGAAAAATTATATCGATGTCCAAGAATAACCCATAAAATCGATATAGCTCTCAAGCCGTGTAAGCATCTAATACTTTTAGGACTTCTGTTGATTGACATCAGCTTAGATGTATTGGTCCAAATAGAAAATGAAGTAAATAGATTGTGGTTATTACATTTTTTTTCTGAAAAAAGGCTTGGATTCAATTTTTTATGTAGAAAAATAAATTTATGTAATCTCAATTATTTTATCAATAGATTATATTGTATGCAGCTGCGAAAAACCAAATCACGAGATGAAGGAATGACTGGTATATTCATAAAAAAATTAATAAAATAATTCAGTCATATTACGTTTACCTTTATTGCGATATTCGACGACAACATCGTATATCGTACTCAATATTATTAAAATTCCGAAAAATGTGAAAAAGGCCCTGAAATTAAAAATAAAATAAATATAAAAGTAAACGAAAAATTAAAATGCAAAAACTCAATGAACTAACAATGCTCCCCAATCTGTTGGTGTCCAAATTTGAGAATCTTTTGTGATGCAATCTTTTTCAGGTATAGTAAACCTTTGTTCTATGTTGAGTACTTTTGTCATTAAATATTTTATTTCAGACGTTTTGCAAGTGTGGGGAAAACAAATAGCATTTATATAAGATAGTTTACCATTTTCATCAAAATTTATCAATCTTTCCCTGTATAATTTTTAAAATAATAATTATTAATTAAATTTCGTGTCATGTTTCAAATACATGAAAATAAAATCTAAACATACATATTTTCATTATGTTCAGGAATGTTTGATTTGATTTTTATGATTTTTGTAAAACGATTTAATTCTTCGGAGGGGAAAATGGGAAATTTAGCCAAACAGTATTTTCCTTTAATCTGCGAATGCGCGATGTTGATGCATTCGTCGAATTGACCATAGCTATGAATATTCAATGTTAATAAACCGGGAGGAATTCTTCCCCACGAGTCTGACACTAAAAGGCAATAAGTAAAATTTAAAATAATTCAATATGATGAAATATATAATATAAAGTGAAAAAAATTACTTTGTCTTGCCCACATTTCGTCGTCCAAAAAATTTACATACCATATACCGATGTCTCTTATACATTCTGTGAATTTTAAATGATCTGTTTCATTTAAGAATTTTCCTATATCTTTCAAAATTTCTCTATCAACTGTATATTTATATGTATCTAATTCACTTTTTTCTAAATTTGCTTGGGATAAATTGATTAAAATGCACATGCAAAACACAGTTGATTTATAAACGAGATCCATTCTATAATGGTAACTAAGAAATTGATAAAACACACAAACTACACGGTGAATTGGTCATTACTTAACTAGAAGCACTTTATCATTTTCATCAATATATATAATATAATACTATCAAAAATACCCGAAAAAATAATCTTTATCAATATTTTTTCATTTCATATCATTGTCTCAAGATTATTTCAATCATATTACGCTATAAAAATATCAAGAAATTATTATAGATGACTATTGAAATCATTAGTATAATAACTATTCTTAACTTTAACACATCCTTGCCGTTCGGGGGAGGGAGCCCATTTTTGTTTTTTTAGTTTCTATCTCTGTTTTGGTATCTTTTTTTTAAATTTATTTCTCACAGTTACACTTTCGCTTATAATATTGTAGAAGTAATATTTTTTTTTTAACATTTGTTAAACATTTTTAGTATTAAAATATAATATGTATGTTAATTTAGGCGTAAATTTAGTTTTCGTTAATGTTTTGAATATGATTAATGTGATGCTTTTGTGTATTTATTTATTTGAAGATGATAAACAAAAATTATAATACATTTAACCTTTAAAAAATATTTATGTTTTTCGAATTATTTTCATAACCAGTAACGCAGATTATTTTTTATGTATTAGGATACATATATGCAAACATATGTATAATAAATCAATGTGAATGCGGGGTCATTATAAATTTGCTGATGCGTCGAAAGTGGTCGATAATGATTGTTTCTTTTTAACAATCAAATCTGGTTTTTCTGGAAAAGTTAAACGTTAACTTATAATTATGTATGAAACGGAAAAAAATTAATTAGGAAATAAATATTAACTTTTTGCAAAAAATATTTTTTCCAAAGCAGCAAAAGGTAATTCGAAAGATATTGCAAGTAAATATGCCATGATAATTGTAAAAACTAGATCAGTGAAATATGCCATAACCTGAAATATAAAAAAATTGATATCGTTTATTTTATTATTAGTTATTCATATTGATTTAACGTTGTATGTATACCGTTGTAAAATCAGAAAAATAGGTTGAATTTCTTATTATTCCCGATTGAAAAGTTTGAATATTTATATGCACTAAAAACATACAATACGATAGTTTTCCAATAATTTCCCATATATCTAGGCTCAGAAACCAATTTACGGGACCTATTTTTTAAATAAAAATTGAAGTAAGTATTTTCATATATTATATAACATTATGAATACAACTTGAATTGTCAAAAGGTTTTACAACTCACCTCCATAGCCATAAGTGCAAGCAAGAACAATCCAAATAATTGAAGCAGACCATGCAGTTTTAGCAAAAGTATTATACATAGTATCTGTAGCATGACTTACCACATGATCAGCCTGTTGTAATGGAGTCATTCCAAAAACAACAGCAGCCATAGTTGAAAAACTAACCACCCAGAATAAACCGACGAGTATCTGCTCAACGAAAAATATTTGTATATAATACTATTCAGATCACATTTGCTATTTTTTAATAAAATTACGTTATAAAAATATCAATGAAATTAAACGAATATTGAAGTCATTAGTATAATAATTATTACGTCGAAGGGTTGTAGCGATTTAATATACCTTATTAATTCTGATTTTAACTCCAGACGTTCGATGGAGTAAATATCCAGCAGCAAAGCCCATCAGCCAAGGTGTTGCTCGAGCATGGGTCACATAATAAAATCGTACATCACGTTTATAATCTCCGCCGTTTCTGTGTGATCGGTAATTAGAGAATCGAGTTTCATATGAATAGAAAATACTGAAAATTTACTCACAACGGTATTGTCGCACCGCTCCAATTGTTTTCGTATGCGAGAACAAATACTCCGATTTGTGAAAGTAATGTCCAAAATAATATGTTTATCCAACCAATCCTTTTCCACCTTAATAATGGGAGAATTAATATTGGTGAAAGAATGTAAAGTTGCATATCGCAGCTTAAATACCATGTTTGAGGTATACACTGAAATTGGGAAATTAAAATTTTTTGAAAATAATCTATGTTTCTAACTAAGAATTATTGTATAATAAATACCATTGTTTCAGGATTGACATAGTTTTGAATATAAAGTAATGTTGTCCACCAATATTTTCCACATATCGTAGTCGTGTCATCTGAAAATATATTCCATAACGGACCATTTCCTAAGAATTTATAAATACTGACTTGGATGAATATCATCGCTGCTAAAGCTGGAGTTAATCTTAAAAAACGATGTAGGTAAAATAACGGAACGTTAAAACATTCTTCTGCGAAAATATAAACACTTGTAAGTTATATAAAATTATATATGCATTAATTGTATAATAGAAAAAAATAGTATTTATACTTCGCTTTAATTGCTTTAATGAAATGTAAGCAACTAAAATACCGCTCAATACGAAAAAAGTGTCAACTGATACAGTTCCAGCAAGAATCATCATGCTTCCAGCCTTTTGTATCCACTGAATTTATTTTTATGAAATTTTATGTAAAATTAAATATACAATTTTTTTTGTGAGTAAGAAAAGAATAAAATATTTACGTCAAATATGTCGATGGTGTTAATTAGAGGGATGAAAGTAGAAATACCATATCGATGACCAAGAATAACCCATAAAATCGATATGGCTCTTAAGCCGTGTAGGCATCGTATGCTTTTAGGATTTCTATTAATTGAAGTTAATTTTGATGTGTTGGACCAGATAGAAAATGAAATTAATAGTTCGTGATAATTATTCTTATTATCTGGAACAAGAGGTATATTTTTATTAATTAATATTGACTCAAACATAATTCATGTTTTATATATACACCAATCTTTATAGTTTGAGACAGATTTTATCATTAAATTCCATTAAAAAAAATCATACAAAGAAAAATCATGAGACGACAGTATGACTGATATTATATATTGATAAGAATTTGAACATAAAATTTGTACCTGCATTGAGATATTTAAAAATAATTTCGTACACTGTACTTAGTATTATTAAAACTCCGAAAAATGTGAAAAAGGCCCTGAAATTAAAAATAAATTAAATATAAAAGTTAACAAAAAATTTAAAATGCAAAAACTCAATGAACTAGCAATGCTCCCCAATCTGTTGGTGTCCAAATTTGAGAATCTTTCGTGATGCAATCTTTATCTGGTATGGTAAAATTTTCCTTTATATTGAGTACTTTTTTCATTAAATACTTTATATCAGACGTTTTGCAAGTGTGGGGAAAACATATAGCATTTATATATGACAGTTCACCATTTTCATCGAAATTTATTAATCGAGCCCTGCATAATTATTAAAATAAATATTACTTAATTAAATTTTATGTCATGTTTCAAATACATGAAAATAAAATCTAAACATACATATTTTCATTATGTTCAGGAATGTTCGATTTAATTTTTACGATTTTTTTCAAACGATTTAATCCTTCGGAGGGGAAAATGGGAAATTTAGCCAAACAGTATTTTCCTTTAATCTGCGAATGTGCGATGTTGATGCATTCGTCGAATTGACCATAGCTATGAATATTTAATGTTAATAAACCAGGAGGAATTCTTCCCCACGAGTCCGACACTATAAGGCAATAAGTAAAATTTATAATAATTCAATATGATGAAATATATAAAGTGAAAAAAAATTACTTTGTCTCGCCCACATTTCGTCGTTCAAAAAATTTACATACCATATACCGATGTCTCTTATACATTCTGTGAATTTTAAATGATCTGTTTCATTTAAGAATT
>JAOXNN020000020.1:2675735-2731255 GCA_028571205.2 Hydropsyche betteni | reverse complement strand
GTCCTGTTTTCTTTTTCGATTTTCTGCTCCCGATATTTTTTTCATTGCCATAATTAATAACTATAAAATATATAAAAACTTTTTTTTTTTAAATAATTGGTAAATAAAGCACTAATTTGAACAAAAACGAGGGCCTATAAATTAATGTTAAAATCTTCTTTAAACACATTACTAGAAGATCGCTCGATGTAAATTTTGAGCTGTAGTTCGCGTAAAATGCTCATTATTTCACGTTTCTAGCAATCTTTTTTGATTTTTTTTTTTTTTTTTGAGGTATTATTATGTTTTTAGTTTGCTTTTTGGCGCCCCTTTCAGAAGATGGCGCCCCAGAAGATTGCCTGGTCTGCCTGCCCCTCGGGCCGGCCCTGTATATAACTAATATTCATATTTGAATTTCAAAATAGAATTAAGTCGAAAAATTATGTATTGAATAAAACTGTGAAGGTTAAATTGTTCGAACATCTTGTAATGAAGAAAATAAGTTCAGATTACATATAAATGATAACCAAATGACCTTATATTTAATCAACGAAGGCCATTTTTTAAAAATATTAAAATGAACCATGAGTTATTATCTTCCTATCATGATTATGTACTTCACTTTGTACTGCAGTTTCGGTCTTTATTTAGTCCTGAAAACATTAGTTAAAAATATAGATATCCAGTCCTCATTTTATAATCAATTCTTTCGTATTAAAATACGATGTAATACATTTTTTTTATATTAAATTTATTAAAATATTACCTATTACGTATCTCTTTTTATCAAATTATTTTTCCAACTTATTCAAGTCCAAATGACCAAGTTCTCATTTGTCAATGAATTTTATTTTTTTTTTCAAAATATATACACATAAATCACATTAGAAAATTCATAGTATTACTAATGTTATCGTCTCTTACTTAATTTATATTATTACTTTTTCACCTTTATACAGATTCTGAAAGTACAAATCAAAATAATAAAATCCAAATTTATAATAGAAATCTACTTTGTAAAATTTTCCATTTTTTTTTTTTAAATACTCAACAAACAATCTACAGGCTCATCTAAACACAAAAAGGACATGCAAAAGACCAACAAATCAATCTCGAAAGGACCGCTTTTCCCATCACATATGCCTTTGCGTGTGCACGCACGACATTATAAATGCCACGACACACGCATAATGCTTCGATTGAACGGCGAGCTTTTTTCATCGAAGAACAAAAAGCTCACCTGAGCGAGTGAGCGCCGTTTGAAACGCCTGAACGAAGCGAAAAGCCCTTTCCCGTAGGCTTTTTCGCCATTGTGCATGCGAAAAGTGTGCGTGTGTATGTGTGTGTGTGTGTGCATCGGAAAATTGTATGCGGAAGTAATCTGCATGATTTTTTCTTTTATATCGTGTTTTTTTTAATATTGATCATGTTTCGGATTGATGGGCTTTGAAAATAGATCTGTTTATTGTGCGATGATAGAAATTTTCATGCTTTTCATGTTGTGAAGGTAATATGGGGTAGTTTGATATGGAAATATATATATTGTTTTTATTGAACTTAGTGTACTTGATTTATATGTTTGAATATTAAATAATATTTTTATTTTAACAGTCTTTTGAAAATAATATTTTTTTGTAGAATAGTGTATTTATTAACGTTGAAATTTTTCATCTATCAGTTAATTTCAATTGAAAGTTATAATAATGGTTAACTAATTATTTTCCACTAACATTCGACCCAACATGCACCTGCCAAACAGTTATAACAATTTACGAAACTCACCAAATGTCTCCGCAGAGTACTTGGAAACGCATACATGAAAAAAAATTCGTCCGATGCAAATATTTGCGATGCGCTCGAATTTTTTCCGAAAAACACATGTCTTAACCAAATAGCCGACCGAAATTTTCCCCTGTGCAAACTCAAAACGTCTCGACTGAAAAATTCGGCATATTTACTCTTCTAGAACGTTGTTCTTTCGGTATAGGCCAACGTAATTTTAGTTTCATTCGATTGCGCGTGCGAAATTGATGCGAACTTCCTACTGTCCCCCATATATGGGTCACGGACAATAGCTCCACTATCGTTTATCTTGTGACCCCTTTGGACATATAAATTTATTTAAACCGTCACTATTTTTAGGTGTCACATATCAAAAGCGATACGAGCTCGTTTTGAGAACGTGTGGGAGCTGTTGCACCGAAACTGCTATTTTGCATTGTCGAGATAAAACGATTCTTTGCTTTTGCTTTGTGTCGATTGGTAAACTTTTAAATTTTGGTTGTTTTTTTTTTATTTTAAAAAAATAGAAAATTGTGGTGAATTTCGTAAAATTTATATTTTTTTTTATATTTCTGTGTTTATGTGTTATATTTTATAACTGTTGAATCATTACATAATCATTATTTTTTTTTTACTTAAGGTTTTGACTTTTTGTTTGATTTTGTATTAATATACGCTTCACCGATATTTCCATAAATATAAAATAAAATAACAGTCTTCATAAAGATAAATATTCATAAATAAGGATGTTTAGAATTAGATTTCAATGATAAATTTCATTGAATTTGTAATAATAAAATAATAAATTTTTATGAAATTTAGTACTTAATTTTATGATTGGACCAAAAAATACTAATTTATTAATTTTTGTAGAACAAACTAATAAATATAGGCTAAATTCAATTTTGCAAACACTTGTGCTCATAGAAAGTGAAGGTCGTGACTCTAAATTTACATTTTTATGTATTTTGAACCATCGATTATGAATTTGCGGCGTAATTATATTAAATGATATAAAATTCAAATTTTCATAAAATTATTTTGCATCACAAATTTATTATATCTAACAATTGATATTTAATTGACGGTAATGATTCGTTGTTTATGATCATCGTATGACGAAAATCAATTAATGTTTTAATCGGACAGATTAATTATTATGTTTGTCGTTTTGAAGGTTTCAATTTTGACCTTTCTAGTTATATAACTTTACTTCTTAGAAATATTTACAATTATAATATACACGTTTAGGACTTTGGTATGCATTCGGAATTCAGTTATGTCAATGAATATAAATTGGTTTCAGAGGTGGAATGAATCTATCCGATCAGGGTAGCACTCCATTATTGAAAATCGAACGGTCACAATGCTCCTTCAATCATTAGAAAATAGTTTTGAAACATTCGCAAACGTAATCGTTTTGTATAACAATCCCTTTGAAGCTTTCACTGGATACGTTATTCGACGCGGCTTTTATACGAAATCGTTCAAATCGGACTAGAAAATCATGTTGATGTTCGATTTCAATATATTTAAAATATTCGATTCAATTCCAAGGAGCAAGTTTCCCACAAATACACTGCCTTGCAGCGGCTCATTCAATCGTTACGAGAAGAGAACTGGTTTCGAACAAACCTTGAAATTGCATCGTGAAACGCACAATTCGTAACATGTGTGAGATCATTTCTTTCATAAATTTTTTTAAAAAATTTTAACGATTTAAAAATCTTAAAAACTCTTTTTATCTTTTTAATCAAATAATATAATACATTATTTCTTATAAAAATATTATAATATTAATATTTAATTTTCTTTATCTATCGATTAATGTCTTATTTTTTAAACATACAATAATTCTAAATTTATTTGAATTTAAATATTATATATTCACATTGAATCATGCTTATTAATTTCTACTATTGACGAAGCAATCTGACTCACTTTTTATGAATAACAATATTAATCGCTAAAGTGATAACACAGTAGTTTAATAACAAATCCCTTCATAATTTGAACTACATATGAATATTTTTCCAATATCAATACAAATATTTCGTAAAACCTGAATTGACCACATCGTTAAACGTGCGACAAGCCCACATATGTCTCCGAATCAATTTCGACGATCGTGTGCGAAATGCAAGCCTTCGTCCCACCGATTTTTTTCCACTGTCCATCATCGGTCATGAATCATGATGGATCCAAACCGAGACGGTACACTTTTGATGTACCGAATCTGGGTCATCAATAATGACGTTTGATTGGACCTCAAACGCGCGGTCACCGCACTACGTGTCGTTCAAATCGAACAAATTGCTCGACATGACCTTCCGTTTTAAATTTTTCAACTTTTTCCATCAATACCTTAAATACCGTAAATGGTCAAACGATGGCCGAAAAGTTAAATTTTTTATACCGAATGAAATGTCAATGATTTTCAAGAGAGTTCATTAATCTATCCAGTTCATTGATATTTAAAAGTTCCCTTCAATCGACTATAAGTTTTTTATCAATTATTATACAATAATATACTTTTGCAATGAATAATTTTCGTGTTTAAATCTATCAGAATATGGGTATTTGCAAATAGTGATCGTTTATGTTGGAATATGTAGTGGGCCAAGGCTGGACACGTTGACATATAAGATGGCTATTTTGAAGATCGTTTATTATCATTTGAAGTCGTAAAAATAATGATGTTTCGTGATTGTTCTATTTGTCGGGTTTCAAATTGCATGAATTGTTTACATGTAAATGGGTCACGTTTGTTTGTTGAAAATTTTGCAATTTTGCGGATGTTACCTTTGACCTCAAAAAAGTGCAACCATTGAAATGTTTTATATCAAGTTTCTCACTTCGCATCAAAGGTTTTTATTTGTGAAAAATATTCCACTATATAAAATGCAGTTCGGTGTGAAAAATAATGAATGCAATGATATCTTTATAATGAACGTCATCATAATATAATATTTAAGTATTTTAGTGGCGGATTATGTACATTTGTATCGTTAGTAAAGATATTAAAATTAAACGAAAAATACAAAACATCAAAGGTTTATACTTTTACGACATTCATAAACAAATTACTTATCGTAATTGTTAGATATTTTAATGATTTCGTTTTTATTGTTAATTAATATGATACGTCAATCAAATTTTATATTCCTATATTATGTATCGAATGAGATTTTCTGCTCATTACTTTTTTCCTATATATAATACATAATCAAGTTCATTCAAATTTAAATACGGATCAAAGTCGTATACTTTTCTAAGAAATTCATTATTATAACATTAATTTGTTCAATTCAATCCTGATAATTTTTCCAATATCGAATTTCCGCGTCGAACCACTCTCAAAACAACCCACCACCGAGAACAATGCCATTGTTGACTCTTTCGTTTCGAATTTTAATGGCGTTTTTCCTGATACGTGACGCACATTTGGTTCGCACACTCTCCGAAGGAATTCCGTCGCGTCGCCATATGTACACATGGCGACATTTATAACATATAACACGGCCGAAAGCTTCTTATTGTATTGCCGTCGGTTGTTAAGTGTTATATGTGGTAACGACGTTTGAAGTTTCGAAGGCACCTGGTCACCAAGGTGCGTTCTCGAGAAATTCGTCGTTTTCTCACGTGTTTATAAATAACTGCTCGAGATCGATCTTATGACGGAAGGTAATATTGTTCTGAAAAAAGGTTGAATGAAGGTTGACTTCGAAATCTCACTAAAGTATTTATGAGTTAATTTATGTATCCGGTTCATATAATAATTGAGTATTTTGAAAGGGTTCGAATATTGCAAAACGAAAATTGACTTTGTTACTTCGAAAAATATTTTATATAAACAATATATGATTATTACAATATTACCCTCTGAAAATTTTATCGAATTTTTATATTACAGGTAATCTATACTCAATCAGAATCACTTGAATTGTGTTTCATTCAATCTGGAAACAAAAAATGTATATTATAGCTAGGATTATCATATGGTTCAAAAAAGAACATGTATTCTTTTTTTGATTGAAATAAAGCATTCTTCTTTGACTCTAATATATTATACACCCAATCATCTTTTACACAGGGAATACGTTCCAAAAACTACCGTTTAAAAAAATGTACGTTAATCATATAAAAATTGGAGACAGATTCCATCAGTATATTTGGATAAAACTTCTATACTTTTAAAAAAACGTGTAGGTAATGTGAAAAAATTTTGCCCAGCAAAATCATTTAAAAACATCGATTTTTTTTAAATATAATAACTATAAATATATGCATATAATTATAACAGTAATCATACTTGCCTGCACCAAATTTTGATCATTATGGCATAAAAATACTTTTTTTATACCGCGTTCAAATAAAATAAAAAACAGTGTAAAAAGGGGATTTCGTGTATTTTCAATATTTTTTTATCTAAAAATTTTTCCTCTTTCTATGTTTTGGTATCCCTAATCACAGATTACAATTACAACTGTAAATCGGCCATTTGACTCGATCCACGTTCTATTTCGATCTGTTTATTTTTATTTATCAGCATAGTTAAGCAAAACGTGAATGCATGGTGAGCGCGGCCACGGTTAACAGTTCACGGCCCTGCTGCAAGTCCGTTGCATAAGTTGCACTCGGTTGCATTGCCGGCTAGATAAGTGAATTATTCCCACGTTTTTTGAGTCAAGGCAATGCTAAGCACGATGAAAAAGGCAATCGCCGCCGTGGCATTGGGCACATCCACTTTTGTACGCCATGTACTAAAATATTCGAAATAGTCGTAAATATCGTCCTCTTTCGATACTTCAAATTGCGAAAGTTCTCGCAGTTTGACATATAGTAGTTGTAGTAGTTTGGTTTCTTTGAAAGATTTTTCAATAAATCGGTACGAGGAAATTTATCGTTGCTCTCGAAACGAGTTTGCTCGCTTGTGCGTTCATGAATATTCATGTGGTATATTCGTGCCGTAAATGATTTGCGTTCGTAAGATTAAATAATAGGTTTCTATATGCATGTTATAAGTGTAATATCTCAATGTCAATATTCGGAATATGTCGGTTGTTGATTATATGCAGAATTTGTACGATGAGTGATATTTGCATTATGTTAATACTACGATTTATTAGATGAAAATTGTGGGACTTGAGATGTTATTAATTATGTTGTAATTTTTGTTATAATTTATCGTTCTTTTGTATTCTGCACGAAACCGTTTTTGTCATTATAAGGTCGACCGCGTCAGTAACTTATAATTGCATAATATAATAGTTGCGATAAATTATATTTTATTGTGCTTTACTCGTTATTTTTGCATAACAATTACTGGAGTAATAGATAAGGCTTAAATATTCGATTTATAAATATTGTCATTAATGATAAAGCTCAATTACAAGCTCTTATATCCATAAATGAAAAAGTTCTTATATTTCAGAAGTGAAAAGTTTGTGTTCACCCCGTGCGTTGAACTTACTTTTAGTTATTAGGCCTATTTTTATATATTTCTTGTTTATTTTTTAACGTTTACTTGAAAGTATTTTTGGTTCATCGGCATCCATGAAATTATATAATTAAAGCATTAGCACTATTTAGAGGCAATTAAGAGTGATTTTTTTTACAAATCTCCATGTTTTTTCGATGTTTAAATTTTTCATCATTCAACAGACAATATTAAAAAGAATATGATTTTTTTGAATCGAATTAATAATATAAAAATTTAATTTTTTACCAAAAATAAAAAAAAAACTTTTATGCATATCTGCTACAGTTGAAACTGCATAATTTCTTGTTTTATATTATTCAATCGAAAATTTTTCTTAAATTGAAAATCTTGCTTATTCTCAGTACGAGTCATCATTTCTGCAACAGTTACCGTTTTTGTTTTTTATCAGTTGAATGCTAAGAAATCGACACAGATATGCACTTATCTGAAATGCAACCATGTATGAATAGTAGCGGTAAAACAATCTTACTATTCACTTATTTTTCTAAAATTTGTTAAAAATCTGAACATTTATGATCGAATTCAAAAGCATGAAAAAAACATTATTTATAGATAAAATCAAAGTCAATTACATTTAATTTCGACGTCAATCAAATAATTAAAATTAATGAATTCAAAAACTACTATTCTGTTTCCGTAATTTAACCACCCATAACATTTTTACATATAAAAATTTACGTGAAAGTTAATGATTTTACACATTGTTATTAAAAACAATATATTCTGAAAGAAATGCATATTATATATATTCTTTTATAATTTTTTATTTTTCAAGTTTTAATTATCTATTTTTTGAATAAAAAATTTTATGTAGGCACATTCACATATTTTTATAGAATCTTATTGAAAATTTTCAATTATTTTTATTATTATTTTCATTAATGTTGTTGTAGATATTTGAATAGTACACGATAATGATTCATGGATCTTTTAATTTCAATCATATATTCAAACTAGCTCAGAAATGCTAATAATAAATAAACTTCAAGATGATTTTCACATTTACTATAATACTTGCATGATTTGACTGAAAGCTTTTTTCTATGATAATTTTTTTACATTTAAAATTTCATGTTAATATAATTTTGTGATCTCAATTATTTTTATTTTACGAAAACGTTTTCGGGTTCATCAATTTATGTATTCGATAATAAATTTTCACAAAAATCTTGCTTTTATACATAATTTTCGAATAGCAATAATTACTTAACCCTCAATTTTCAACAATGTTCAACAAATTTTTTCTCATTACTAATAAAAACCACTTACATACACACAAACCATACACAACAGATGCTTTCATACAAAAATCCGAACAACCATCACCACCCATAACATCCAACCAGCAGCAAAAACCACCTCAATTCAACCAACTTCCCAGTCCAACCCCCTCACACACCCACACAAGGGTTGCCGCTTTTCCATGCCGTTTTCGGGGTGACCGTTGCGTGCAGCGAGCGTGGCTCAGTGGGCGGCGTGACGTCACGTGCGTGGAGGGGGCGCGGCCGGGGGCGGGGCCTCGCTCTAGCCACGCCCACCGCACTAGGCCTAGGACACGCCGAAAACTATGAGCCGCGAACCCTCTGAGGAGGGTTGTGGCCGGTTCGTTGCAGGCCTCTTGCGGGGTGGATGGTCCGGTGATGTGGGTGGGCGGTGGAGGTGGAGGTCTTGGGCTTGTGTGTGCGGGTTTTTTTAATAATGTTTTGTTTGTTGGTGTGTGTTTTTTATTATTTTTTTTATTGTGACTTGTCAGTTTTGATGGTTGTGTGTGTCCGATGTGAAAGAATGGGAATCGATATGAAATAGTGTGAATTTTATGTTTTTAGATCATTGATATTTTTGAAAAGTTGCTCGTTATAATATGTAAGAAATATAATAAATATGTTAGAGATTTGATTTTTTAGCAAATTTAACTAACAAAGTATATGATACATATTTGTAAAAACAAAAAATCACTATGGGATAGATCAAATAGATTTTCAATAGAAATCTTCAAGTCGTGTCGACGAAAATCGTAGTCACATATCTGGTTATGGTATGGTTTTCTAATATAACTTTGACGAACGTATTTTTGAATTTTATTTAAATTAACATTTAAAAATATCGAAATTTTTCACAATTTACTAGAAATGATAATTAATCAATAATCATTAGTATTTTTGAAAAATAAACCGACCTTAAGAATATCAGAATTCTAAAATATTTTGATTGACATTATGTTATAATCAAAATCATTTTCAAATATTAAATATTGAATTTCCGTAATTTATTCTTAACTATAATTTTATGTTTTCTATTTTATACTAAATCTAAATTCAATTTTATGTACGTATTTCAATAAAACCAGCAGAAAGTAGTTCAATACAAATTTAGCAATACAAACAAAATAACCACTTGCTTGCTTAGTCAATTTTGCAACGCTCCAAATTACATTCATCCACCGTCTTATATAATCGCACTAAATTACATAGGAAAACTTACAATGTAGAAAAAAAAACGAAACAAACCGTCAGACCGAAAAACGAACACAACGATTTCGACGAACCGCACACGAGCAAAATAAAAACAGGGAAATTGCGTACGATTGTATTCTAGAGTCGATATACGCACTTTGTGCTATTTTTTCTTCATATTATAATTTTTTATTAATTACCATTCGTTGCGTACGTTCTCACACACACGTTCGAGCTCATTAAAATTTAATTTCTCTATGAGCGACCGTGTAAAAAAATATGTGTATTATACATAGGAGGCGTAAAGATAATTTACGTACGAAACGAACGTGGAAGACTCGTGACCTTTCACGCAACTCGCCAACTATTGGACTACTAATAATGTGAAATGTTATATTGACACGCGTGTTGCACAAGAGTGCATTTCGCATGTGAATGTCTCTGAAATTTTCCATGATCTAATAAAATCCGTTCGCTTTTTCAGTAAAGATCGAATCCGAAATGTCACGGTTTCGTAATTAATAATTGATCGTTCAAATGTCAGATGATTTTACCGTTCCCAATTTGTAGTGTATGTGAATAATTTTTGATTCGCATCAATTAGAGATTGTTAAAACGTCTCGAGATATGTCCAAAGTGTCCGATTCACAATTACGCGGACATGTGTGGCTAAATCGAACGAATTGCGCAACGCTCGTTTGAAAATTTTCAAACGAGACGACACATTATTGTCCGTCACATAAACACAGATGTTTAGAGTGTCACCGTTCCCATTACGAGAACGAGCGAAAAAATAAAACGAAATGGGTTTATTTCCGTTCTATAAAAGGAATCGAAACGTTTTCACCCTTTCTACAAAGAAATGCAATAGCATCCTGCTGTTCTCGAGGCTTAAAATGCTCCGGAGGAAAGAAAAAAAACATTTAATTATCGCTCGTCTCGGAATTACGATAACATAATTATTTTAGTTTTTGTTTTAATTGCGTTTTCATTGTATAATTACGGGGCAAAGGCCTCGTTTGAGCCTCGTCACAAACGAATTATTCAAAGCACGTACGCCTTTTGTCCTTAAATAATGACCGAATCCATTAATAGTATGTACGCCGAGTTGCAATTTGTAGTGCAGCGCAGTAATCGCTATTCGCTGGGTAATTATTACTTGTAATGCAGTAGTTTAACGATCCTTTTAATCGTGATTTGATTAGGGCGTTTCGCGATCGTTAAGTTTCGAATCTCCGAATGCAGAGTGCTAGTAAAAAATGTGAAACCGAGCAAAGAAATTGTATGAATTCAATACAGTTATTTAACACGATAACGATGCGCGTACATTATATAATTATTTAGCGACGTGAAATTGTGAACGTAATTTTATCAAATTATATAAAATGGACATGCGCCACTTTCTTAGATAATTTTGCAATTTTGACGTTCTTGTTCTAATTTGATAATTCGATCGTTATTCGATTTCGAATACGAACAACTTAATCCTTTAAATTTCTTTTCGTAACACTTCTTCAATTCATCAAAATATCACTATAACAATTTAAAATATATTCACCATCATCAACCTATATAAAGTCCAATGCAATTCAAGGCCTTTTCAATATATTATACTATCAGTAGTTTGGGTGGTATATAAATTGAATCAAACCTTCAATGTAAACACTTACAAAATCTTTCCAAATACAAAACTGTAAGACTCGTATACTTCTTATACACCAAACAGGCACAACATCAAAAAGTTAAAGGTCAGAATCGTGTTCGAGTGCGTTTTAGCGGCCTCAGGAACCGTTCGAAGCCGCGAATTCGAAAAGGGGACACCCTGCATCTAGATTCTAGCGTATCGAACCAACATGGCCAGTAGAAAACTAGTTTGAATTCGTGTTGTTGAATTGACGACGGCACAGTCGCCGGTATTGAGTTCACGGCCCGCACTTGATTGTGTGTCCCCCTTTCTATGGCTGCGTTTTTCCATCGGCGACGGTCAAAAGAACCGACGACGATCGTCGAAACCTACCGGGAATGTCCCGGTTTTGAAAAAATTCTGCGAGAGTTTAATCGTGTTTGTACGAGTGTGTGGTCTTGAGTTATTGCCGATCGTAGAAGGTTTGATGAGTCTGCTTGCGGCCGCGTTCATAATGGTGGTCCGCTTCATGAATGGCTCTTATCGGATTTGTATATAAATAACTCATTATTCGTATACGTTTTACTATAAAAATATATCATTAGGTTATTATAAATTGGCTATATGAGTGATTTGTTATATGTTATATTAAATTATATAAGATGGGATAAATATACTTTCGTTTCACGATGGTGCTTTGTCATAAAATCGTATGAAAATTTTAAAAATAATTTATTTGTTAAAAATAATTTTCATTCAAATTAAATTGACAATACTCAGAAGAAAAAAAATAACAAAAAACTTTTGAACGGCAATTTATTTCTATGTGATCGATTGTAAAACGTGCATAAACAAGCTTATCATTTTAGACTAGTTTCTTCTCGTTATCTAAGTATTTCAAACTGCATTGTAAAAATGCATCAAAAAACCACCAACGCATTACAGATAATAATGTATTATTCACGACCGAAAGAACCGCAATCGTGGGTTCGCATATCGCATTGGAAAAAAATCCGATATCGCGATTGGTGTTTTATCTATGTGTGACGGACAATGCCGCAAACCGAATACTGAAAAATATTATTGAACGTGACAGAAAATTTCGTTCACAACAATTCGATATTGAATATTCAATAATATCGACGTACAAAAACGATGACATCAGCCATTAGCCGGATTTGTGTGCGGCGTTAAATGGCGGTCGCGTCAATCGTTGCGACCTTCGAACGAATTAAATCGGACACTACACCGAACTTGCAAAAGTACCACGATCCATAAAAGTACTAATCAATAAACAAAACTATCTTACATAATTTTCAATCAACAAATAAAAATTCTTATAAAACAGTGGAAAATCGCCGAAAGAAGTTGATCGATCGGGCGCCATCTTGTTTCTAATGTATCGGAGTGGATCGTTTTAGAGGCAAATTTCTCATTGTATTCATATGAGAGTTTTCAGATTGATTTGACGTGTCTGAAATCGGCTTTGAACAATAGTCAACGCTCGTTACAATGGATCGTTTGTGTGTGTGTTCGCTTTGACCTTGCTTCGATCAGATATAATATTACGTTAGCGTTACGTACTGAATGTTTTATCTATTTCATTACCCTTACTAAAAATTATACACGGTTTGTTTATTATGAGTATTGAAAACTTCGATTATTATATTTTTTGAAATAAAAATGTAATTTTTGAACGCATTGATAAATTAAAGCAATACATTATGTAGGTAGGAAATGGATTAAAATGTTTCAATGCTCAATTCCTTGAAAATAAAGATTTTTTTTAAGAAAAATTTTGACAATATCAGAAAATTCTTATTTTAAAATTACAAATATTATATAGGTAATCTACACTACATAATGATTGGATTCAAAATCTATTTCTCATACATAATTTTTTGATCAACATTCAAACTTGTATATTTGAACCGAAATTTTTAATAAAGCAAGTACACCTATTCTCAAATGAAAATTTTCGCAGGAACCCAAATTGACCCCAAACTCTAAGACTGCATGAAAAATAAAATGATTTAGATGGACGATAACATTATGTTGTTTTTCACAATTGAACTATGTCCGTTTGAGAACCACAGATCATCGAAGGAGCTTTCAAGGCGACGATCGTTTGTTCTCTAGTCACAACAATAGATACACAGATGGCTTTTGTTTCTGTTTCAAAGCATTTCTAATTTCAGTCGTTCGGAAAATCGGCTCCTCATTGTGTATCTTGCTGCGTTAATGTGCCAGTGGGCGTGAAAAAAAAAATAGCAAATTTTGCAGTGGATGATGCATATGCAACTATTTCAAAGATATTCGATACGCTAAAAGCAAACGAAGTGGCTTTTCACACCGCACGATATATAGATTATTCAAATAGCCTTATCGAACGGTTTGTTTTAATTTTAAATTAAGTGCGTCAATCACCGAATCGTTCCAAGGTCGAAGGCTTCGAGAAAAGAAAGCCGACAATTTGTAGTTTAAACAATTTGGATAAAAGCGACGCATATAAAATATTTGCACATACAATTCGTCAAATTCTCACTTTGCGAAAATCCATTATGCTCTTACATAAACTCACATGTTTCAGATTCTACACTGGACTAAAGTGTCGAATCGTAACGAACGCGTATCGAAATGAAAATGACGTTAGTGCTGTTGTGCTTGCGTCAATATTTATTTACATTTCTTCGGATGGAAATTGCACAATTTTCACTTTCACGCTCTGATCGCGACAATGTTTATGACGTACTCAAACCATGTTTGACATTAAACATTTGTTTTATTGCATCGAATACTAAAACGAAAAATATATTTTGTGCTGAGTTTATTATCAATGTCGAGACATAAACTTTCATCGTAACCGTTAAAATTTTTCTAATTTTTTATTTGCATGGAGAGTTGGACAGATTAATTTTTAGTTCAAATGATGTTTTATTCTTATTTTTTTGATATTTTTTTTAAATGAAAAACTAATGAATATTATTTTGATTGTTTTAGGTCTAGAACGGGTCGCTGAGGAGTTGATGGGTCGCAGGAAATGGAAACTCTACCAGGACGTGCTACTAGCCAGAAATCTGCCTTCTTCACAGCCGGACGACAGCGACGCCCTGTCGGACACAGCGACTCCACAACCACAACATCATCATCATCAACAGCAGCTCCAAGACGACACACACATGATAGCCACGGCGGAAGCCATCCAGCAACGGCACACCACCTCTGGAGCCGAGCTGGATCACCACCAGCAGCAACAGAACGACGAAGAGCTGCACCATCAGCAGCAGCAGCGATCTCCCATAACGGTGGACGAGGACTCCAAGGAGGACGAAGAGGCACAGGCCATAGAGGACACTGGGGACGAAGCGTCCTCGCAGCCTGTGCTGAAGATCAAGACGATCGAGGAGATCAACACTGTTGGTGTTGATGGAGGGGGCAAAGGAGGGACTAATAGTACGTCTGCAGCGACGGCTACTAATAACTGTAAGGAAGGGGAAACTATTTTGGAGAGCTTGATCAAAAGATCAAGTTCCGGTCCGCCGAACAGGAGACCTCTTCCTGTTGACTGGACGCCGCAAGATAAGTGTCATTTTTGTGAAGACGGTGAAATTGTCAGGCCTGCGACTTCCGAACGACCTGCTTCCGAACATCCACCGGTAAGCCTCAAAAAATATTTTATTGATAAAGATAATTAGATAATTGATGTAGTTTTCACAATTGAGATTTTTTTATACAATATTTGTTTATATCTGAAAATATCCGTGTTGAAGCATTATTTATTTCATTTGTCAAATGATTGAAATGCATAAAAACGTGTACGGATAATCGTCCGCGAACTTTCTCTAAAACACGTACATATGCACGTAATCTAATATTGCAAATTGTGATATTGCATTCGAAAAGAAAGCGATCGGATCACGTGAAAATTTCCCCGTTCGCTAATATATTTTAAACGCGAAGTTTGTACGACCTAACTCAATTAGTGGAACGGTGTAATTATGCGACAATTAACCTAAATATGAACAATGTCGCATGAACGATTTTAATTACGTTAGCGATCTATTCCGCTGCGTTCGAAACCACATTTTTACTCATGCACACACATAATCCGAGCGGACTTTTTCGCATTAGCTAATTTGAAAACTTGCACGATTACAGAGTCCAATCGAGTCCGAGTCGGAATCGAGCTCGAGCAGATCAGGAACGAGCCCACCGAGAAATCAGTTCCTCTTCAATCAACCGGCACAGATTTTGGCTCACCTGATTCAACTTCAACATCAGGCTGGTGGAGCGCAGACGATGAATCAGGTAATTGTTCAAAATGTCCTATCAAATTATGCGAGTTCATTTTAACAAAAACTAATTTGTTTCTGATTCATTTGCATATATTTTATGAGGTATGTTAGGTAGAGGCTTGAATTTATTTTTATTTGATTTTTATCATTCGTTATTTGTTTGCGATATAGGATAATTTTCTTGAATTTCCTATTCTTATTCGAGTCATTGCTTAAATTTTTAGTAATATCATAAATTGATTGGTTGTTTTATTTATAAAACATTGCGTGAATTAAAAACAAACAATTTATTATCATTTTATAATTACAAAACTAAGTAGATGATAATATATTCTTTTAATAACATACAAAAAAATAATAAGTTAATTTTTTTTGTGAAACGGAATAATTTTTTGAAGCTCATACAGAAAATTACACAAAATTTTTTTCGAAAATAAATAGAATTTTAGGATTTTAAATAGGAGTTTTCTCGGAGGTTTTATTATCTAATATTTTTATTCCGTAAATTTTCATAAAAAAGCAAAAGGGATAATGTAAACTGCACATCTAAAACCTAACACGAAATCCTTTTCGCCAGGCATTGATTTGCCACTAAGAAAAATAATTTTTTATTAAGAAGTGAGCCAATTATAAAAACTAAATATTATATTAAACTCAGTGCACATTGCAATGTAATTGAATGCAATGAAAATGTATGCAATCTAATTTGAATGTTTTTTTTGTGGGCTAATTTACGCACTAGAATAGCGTGACCCACCATCTTACTCAGTTGGTAGCTTTACTCCGATGCGTTGTGTCGCGCTTGACAGTTGTAATTTGAGGTTAACCTCCAACAAATCAATAATTATTGATACTTTTGGCTGATTTTGACCCTCCTCCCCCCGTAGAAACCAGGTGGCGCAAAAAGTAGTCGTGAAGAAGGGCGTCGAGAGTTTTGAAAAGACGTTTGTAGAATCTCGAATTCGAACTGACAACTGTCAAATTGACAGCTGTCAAACTTACTCACAGCGCACCAACCGTCAAGAGCATGAGTTTATTTTAGAAGCGAGTTTTAGGAATACGAAGTTTCTTAATTTGACGTTTCATGAGATTTTAGCCGGGCCGATAATTGGCACCCAAAGCAAAATCATTACTAAAAAAAAAAAAGCTCACCTTTAACGCGTCTATACACCTGCATTACTAAACCATCCCAATAAAACCCTAGCAAAATTAATTTCGAAAAACTCAAAAAATAAAACTATACGCACCAAACTACAGTCTAGTTAAAAATACACCCAACACGAAAAGGTCTCACACCATGTAAGCAGTTAGTAAACAAAGCGCTATGCGAAGTATGCGACGCGGAAAAAAGAACACGCCGCTCTGGACACGTTGCGTGCACATTTGCGTCTCGAAAACAAACGCTCTTCAATAAAATATTATGGCATTGTGCACATCGATAATGAGCGAAGGGATCCGTGGCGAGGCGCAGCATCAATGATCCCATTGCGAGGGTCAGCGGCGCCTCAAAGGGTCAACGAGAATCGTGGTACGTACCTGCGATGAGGCGCTGCTTTAACAAAGTTATTACGCTATAAACACGCAACACGGTGTTTACGATAACTCGTCGTAATTTTTATCGCTTCATTTGTGCGGGCATAAACGGATGGGTTCGCTTGTCGTTTTGCTTTTCTTCTTATGGTGTGTGTGCGGGTTTTGATTTGGATCGTTTTTGGTGTGATGATTTTGTTTGCGGGATGCATCGTTGTATATTGTGTTTTTAAATTGTTGATTAATGGCTGTTAAGTTTTTTGGTAGTATTAGTCTTATGTTTTTTTGTGTATTGATTTGAATGAGATTATTATTTTTATAAATAGTCTCGGAAGAAGTCTGTCTTGGAATTATTTTCACGTTGAAAATTTTCATTAATATTATTTAAATGTTTGAAAACAACTACGTATTTACATAATTCCTTTTAAATCATTACACAAAAGATAGTATTTAACTATTCTGCAAACTTCATTTAAGTATAAATATTTAGTTTTGATTAATAATTGACTATTTCCGCATCATACATAAAAAAAAAAATTTCATTATATTATATACGGTAACAATTTTACACAATTTTCCTTGACAATGTCCGATCATATTGAAGACTTTATATAATTATAATGTAACATTACACTAATGTAAAATTAATTAATTCATATTTTTTATGCAGGTGGAATCAATGCTTTCCTCATTAGCAGCCGTCGGAGCCCTAGGCCAATTGCCTCCAGGTCTTGGATCGTTCCCCCCAGCTGCTTATTTGAACCCATGGTACCAAAATACGCATCAGAGACCTTCCACTACTCCTGACAGGTAAATTCTTTTGTACATTATTTAAAATATGCATTATTCAAAAACGCTTCTAGCTTACGGTCCCTGGTTTGGTCGCTCGTGCACCGTTTCGAATAAATTAATTATTATGCGTACTTCATATTATATTACGCGCGCGTTATTGTTGCGTGTAAAGGCTTACGGTCACTTTATTGTACAACTAGCACTATCGTTAGCAATTTATTACACATTCACATTTTTATTACGCCATTTTGATGGTATTTAATCAATTTTAAATAAAGATGATTGAATAAAGACTTTTTCACTTTTAAAATTAATGTATCGATTCTTATTCAGGACAAATGTGGAAACAGAAAAATCGGCAATAGTTTCGAGTCTATCGTCACCATCACAGACGGAACAACCTTTGGATTTGAGCTCGAAAGCCTCAGGACCACAGGACCAAGATGCCAAAACAGTCGGATCGTCATCGTCATCGTCATCCTTGGAAGCCAAATTCCTTGGTATGGCTTCACCTTCGTCCCTTGACGCCAGATTGGCCGGTTTGAGGGCACCTCCAATAGATCCCAAGCAAATATTCAAGTGAGTTCGCTTTAGCATGCTTTTTCCTCCTCGAAAATAGAACGTATCCGTTTTTTATACAGGAAAGGTGAAAAAAAATAAGGTCAATGCATAACTATGTGCGCTCAACGTGCACTTTTCTGGGTCGCGTGAAAACTAGAAATTCCCACGTGTGCAGATGCGGCAGATGTATTTTTCGATAAATATATCGAATATAGACACTGTGTGAGTGTTATTCGATTCCAAAACAATCAAATTGCAATCGCGATGAATTTTCTATCGATTGTTTTTATTTGATTCAATCTACACGATGCGTGTCGGTTAGTCTTTACTACGCAATTCATATCGAACCGGTAATAATGATGAACTAGTATTTAAATCTCGATGAATGACCAAGCAATCTCTGATTTATGTTTGATACACATAAACAAAAATAAATATTGATATTTGATTTCGCATTCAATTGTATTACTTATTAATAATGACTTCGAAATCTTTGGTTCTTTGATGAGTTTTATTTCAAGTTTTTGAATGGGATCGTTTTGTAAATAAAAAAAAGATATTTTTCATTTATAGTATAATACGTACGTTTCTGCGGAAAAAAATAATCAGTGCACTCTCGGGTAGACAAACAAAAATGTTGATTCAAGTTGCGGCGAACGTTTCCTCTCCTTATCACTACAAATGCGAAAATAAAAAAGTGCATTGATCCTCTCTCGGATGTCATTCACTTTTCAACACACATTTAAATCAATTTTTTTTATTATTCGAGCGAGTTCATGCGAATGAATTTCAAATATTAAAAAATGTATACATAGAGAGAACGTGCCTGAGACTTTTGCGAGCAGTCGACGACCATTTCGAAAAGAAAAATACTTTCTCTTTCGGAAAATGTATTTTAAAAAATATATGTAAACATTCATTTTTTTACAATAGTTTAATTGCGCTTTTTATCTCGCTTGACACGGAACCGACACACGATACGGGTTATTTGCTTTTCGACAGATTAATAAACATTATTAATATAGCTATAATGCGTTTCACTTTTGCAAAAATAAAGAATGTTCAAAACGCATCCAGACTAACAATAAGTCAACGAACCGCTGCGTTTTTATCATGTTGCAAATTTAAGGGTAATTGACATCGGAAACAAAGGCCAAAACGCTACGACTATTTATAAAAATATGACAAATCTTCAGATTGCATTTCAGAATATGCAAATGGTATTGAAAACCGCATATTTACTGTTTATATGTGGCTTGCAATACGATCTAATTATTGTATAGTATTAATGTGCAAAATCTATCTTTTGTTCACGGTCATTGTTACGACGATGTGCTTAACCCACATTTATTTGATATTTAATAGTTTATCACAGTTGAATGTTCAATTAAAATAAATCAGAGTATTAATGTGGATTTGCTAACTATCATTTTCATAAAGGTTAATTAGATTAAATATTAATTAGAATTAAACATTAAATCAATCCCTTATAAAATAATTGAAGACTTTTCTAATTAGGATGAATATTATTTAAAAAAAACGATCACTTTAAAATTGATATTGGATTTGATTCTGATGAATATTCAGGTCGTACTCTTTCAAAACGGGATTGGGTCCGTGTTATAAGCTGCGAAAACAATTTCCAGACTTTGTTTATTAAGTATATGCATTTTTTGATCAAATAATACGTGTGATTGGGCGTGTCGAGAGTTTTTGTCGGAAACGTCACGTGTGCGTAAAATGTGTAACAACGCACATCCCGTCTGTAAACACGCGTTGTTCGCAAAAACGCGCGCTCTTTTTATCCATTCGCAACGCATCGCGCTCAATTCAAAATAGATAAAAAATATTTGCACAAAGCAAACACGGGCACGATCGCGCTGTTGTCGCAAAAACGAATCGCATGAAATAATTGGAAAACGAAATAACAAAAATTCGAAAAAAATCAACTCGCAGACAGACGGGCATCGTCTGTGTTTGCTCGATACGTACCGCGGAAGCCGACGGTGTTACGTACTTTTTGCTCGTACAGAGTTGGTAAACTTCGGGATTCCGTCGAGTGCAAGGAACCCGGAGGGTCGAAAGCACAACCATAAAATAATTAAAAAAAAGTGGTGAAACGAACTGTAACTCTCGCATCTTCAGCAGGTCCAAGCCCAGACTGGCGGCGCCTGGTGGAAGGAGGGCTTATACTGAAGTGGAATTGCAGAAAGCTCTCAAAGACATACAATCGGGAAAACTGGGCACCAGAAGGGCAGCTGTCCTTTACAACATTCCTCGCTCGACCCTGAGAAACAAAGTTTATAAGATGGCTGTGGAAAAGGAGCGTGAATCGAAAATACCGGGCTCGCTAACGTTAAATCTGGAACCAGGTGAGTTCTTGTTTTTCAAATATATAACCGTTAGTGGATCACAAATTAAAATCATGGGTTGATTTTGATTTACAGATGACTCCAATGATATTGGGGAAGATGGTGACGAGGACAAGGACTCGACCATGGACGAAGATAAGGATGAAGAAAGAGACATGTCTCGTATGTCGACGGAGGAAATTTTCCGGCTGTATCGTACGACTAGTGCTTCAGAAAACCTAAGGGCCTTGCTACAGAAAGGTGATCAGAAATTTTTCGATCTTGAAAGTCCGAAGAGGGAGCCCGCGGCTAACGTATGGCCTGGCATGGACCCGAATATGATGGCTCCTTATATCCAATCGCTTTTAATGGCTGGAGTATTGCCCATGTCTATGGCAAAGACAGATGATAGCTCTGCTTCTATGACGCCAGAAATTATTAAAATTTTGGCTGAAGAGCAACAAAATATCCTCAAAGACCGCCTCATGAAGCAAGACCATCTGATTAATGGTAAACCGATGGATCAGGGCGATGAGGATGTGTCGATGAACAAACGTGCTTTCTCTAGACAGAGTTCATCGGCCAGCTCAGTCATGACGAAAAATGACAGAGCCACGCCTGGTAGGAAGACAGATTCACCTGAAGAAGTTCCGATGGATATGTCGGAGCAAGAGGCAGGCACCGAATCTAGAGATTCTCCTTCCAACGTAATACTCAGAATTCCGTCCTTCAAGCCATTAGCCAACACACCCAATTCAAGTAAGAACGGGGGTGAAACATTTTCCGGTCCAGCAACACCACCTCAACCTTTCTACAGTCGTAGTCCTCACCCAGAGCAATCGATGAATGTCGCTCCGCGAGTTTCTGATCATCTATCACCACCTTTGTTACATTCCAAAAACTTGTTTTCGTTAAAGGATGTTATTGCGAAAAGCATAAGTCAAAAGTTCCAACAACAAATTCCACCTACAAATCACAATGACATAAACCAGATGAGGCTTGGATCTCAAAGCATGGATGCTATGGAGGGTCTCAACTCGTTTAAAAGAAGTGGAATAACCCCTCCAGTCGGCAGCCAAGGTATATCAGTAATCAAAAACCTTACTAGCCACGACATATCAAGAAACTTCACAAATAACAACAGTGGTAACAACCAGTCGCAACAAAACAACGCGTCTGGTGGTAAAGGAACTCGACCTAAGAGAGGGAAATACAGAAACTATGACAGAGATAGTTTAGTGGAGGCCGTCAAAGCAGTACAACGTGGTGAAATGTCGGTACATCGTGCCGGTAGCTATTATGGCGTACCACATTCCACACTCGAGTATAAAGTCAAAGAACGACATTTAATGAGACCTAGAAAACGTGAACCAAAAAATCCCAATCCAGACGACAAAACGTCAATAGCTGGCGTTAGTAATAAACCTGGAGAAATACCAGGAAGTGGAAGTCTAAGATTAGACAAGTCGAAGGTACCTCAGCAAAAACCACCCACCAAACCGACGTTCCCGTCAAATTCACCGAACGGACTTATGAAGCTTCCGATGTTCGATCCGTCACTCACACTCGGCTATAACCCTCCATTCCCTTTTTGGGCACATGGTCCACCGATGCCTGGACTTCCCATGGAATTTTCTCCAAGAAACCCGGGAGCACCAGGTGGTTTCCCTTCTAGTGCCGAATTTTATGCCTCCCAACTGGTACAAAGGATGCAGGAGGATGCGGCCAGACAAAAAGTGTTGCCAGGAGGCGGTGCACAGCAAGCAGGTATTCCAAACTTGCTAAAGTCGGCTAGAGATATTGCTGAGTTATACGAAGGAGCTAATGATACCAACGGATCCTTTCTCGAAGGCATCATAAGATCGAGTTTGGATCAAAACCCTCAAAGAACACGAGCGTCCGGAGGTGGAGACGATGGTGGTTTGGAAGGTGGAGGTCGCCGATTGAGACCAGACGATTTGCTGTTAGCCGAGGAGATGAGAGAAGCTGCTAGAAGGGTGAGAGCCAGAGAGACGGCAGGTGGGACTCCAGCAGCACCATCAGCATCGACTCCTGCTCCTGAGCTTCCAGCCAGCTCGCCACCCCAAACGTCCTAGGAGAACCTGAACAGCACTTGTTATCCTTCTGTGGCTTGTTAGATGTTTTTGTTCTGTGATTGAAAACCATTTTTTGAGCACTTACACGCTTTGTATACGATATTTAAGGCAAAATTTCCACGTGGTTTTAAAAAAAACTAGACTTGGTTTTTGGAAAAAAAGATATTTTTTTATGTTTATAAAATTCTACTCTATCCAAGCGGACGTGTCTAGAAAATTATGCCTTTACAAAAAAAACTGACAATTTTAGAGTTCTGCAGGATGGAAGATGATTACAATTTTCTGTCGTCAAATGTTTTGACGTTAAATCTTGCCATACTTGGTACGTGTAATTTCAAAAATGTTAAGAAAGGGAAATTGAATATTTTATATTTAGGATTCATAAATTGGGAAACTGTGATGTTGAAAAAATGAACACTTTTGGGATAAAATTCCACTGGACACAAATGATGCGGATATAGAGGATCGCACATTCGGCTGCAAGAGCGAAAAATTTTAAGCGTTATCGATTGAAATTATTAAAATTATTAATTATTTTTAAAATCCATTTTATTATATCCTTTTGAGAGACAAAGTCTCGTCGTTGTTGAAATGTACAATAGATATAATTGATGATTATATTTTTGACATGGTGTACTAATTAAGAACAATTCTCAGTGATATATCACCTTTTTGTGCGGATGCAGACGAAAGTATGTTTCCAAAGCATTCGCGTTATTAATTACACAAGATATTTTTGATGTTCTATCTCTCTTTAAAAATTATACATTTACTCGAAATTAACGAAAATCGTATTATTAATATTTACATATTATATGTGCATTTAAATGTTTGGCGTTCAAAATTATTCATAGATTTTACATGCGTATGTGTTCTTCTACATGTCGCACATACGCATGTACGACATATGAATTTAATATAAGTTCAATGTGTCTCGGCTGAAATTATTGTATACATTTATAACCTATCATTGTACTATTATTATCAATACCTACGTTGATGTTCATGTGAAATTAACCTAAATTTAATCAAAAAATTTATATCTTTGTGTCTTGATCGTTACGTATACCTCACATCAAAATATTGATAAATTAGCGTTTTGGTATATATACATTATTTACCGAGGTGTATTTAAAATGAAAATGTGATCCATATTTTATTTATCATATAAGGAGTAAAAATTGTATACGGGAGTAATTCAAAAAATATACATTTTAAGATCAATCCTATTCATTGTATATTTAACTTAATTCGTATTTTAAAATTATACTATTAAATGTAAGAATTTCTAGTTAAAACGTCAAAATACCTGATAAATTTTAAATCTTGTAAAATTAACTACTGTGTAATTTTTCATTTTTATATATGCAGTATATCGTATATTAAAATAAATTATTTTCGTACAATATATAAAACAAGATACACTTAGAACGATTTTTTTTCGCGCAATTCAATCCTTAATTTTTGAAACTCTTTCTCACTACATATCAACACTTAAATATCACACAAAAAAATCAAATTTTATCAAAGAGACGTTATACTTTTTTGAATTACTCCTATATTTGATTTAGACTGCTTTTTGAATTAATCTAAAGTTCATAGTGAAAATAGCATATTTATTATTATCGATGTGTATAATTAAAATTTAAAAAAATGGAAAATCTAAAGAGACGCGATCGTATTCGGAGATTGAGTCCGGTAACTTGAAATTTAAAAAAAAATTATATCTATCTGTGATTAACCAAAATTTTTAATGTATATTTTCTCTAAAGATATGTTAGGTGAACGCGGATGCCATGATCCGTAGATACTTATTATATTATTAGCGAAAAATGGCCGGGGGGTGACAAGCTGCGAAAAGTTTGATGACGCGCTATAGGAGGGGTGCAATCGGCTCGATGTATATGTAAAAATTTAAAAAAAAAATAATAAACAGAATCTTTAACTTGTTTTTAATTGAAACAAACAAAGTGCAATTAGAACGATTTGTTATATTTACACCATTAATTATATAACATATATATAAAGTTAGTATATATATTTATCTATATATATACCTTAAGAGGGAAATTGTTTTCTTTATTAGGGAGAGAAATAAGATTGATTATTGAACTATTGGTAAATAATGATAGAACATATAATCAGGTTGACTGGAAAAACGGCATCGGTGCGGCGGATCGACTTCGCTGGCGCTTTTCTCGACTTTCCAAATTTTCCTTTTTCGAATCAAATATTGTACATATCAAAATTTGTATAGACCGCTCTTCAGAACGGGACCTTTCGGCAGAATGAAAAAATGACAATTTGCGCCGCACAACATTCAATCCGCGACCCGATCGCTTGTTTAAAGACAAATCCCTCTTTCGACAAAAGCCTCTCACAAATCACAACCAACCGAATACCCAACCGATACCGACAGTTATAGAGCCTTTTGTCCGACGTGGCCATCCGATGTGGGAAATTCGGCAGGACGAATCGGCATCCGAGGATTTGCGATCCTTTGCTGCTTCGATTGTCGATCGCATGACGGACGGCCACTCGGGCCGGTTCCAATTCACAAACCGGATTCAAAAAATAAACTCAACCAACCATTCACATGCAAATGATACAATAAATAATGTGCTATACAAAAAATATATTACATTACACACTCATACAGTACATAGTAAATGCAAAATGAAAAAATTCAAGATTTTTACAAAGCGTAAATGTTAAAAAATTTGAAATAAATAAATCCTTTATGCCCGCGATCAAATATGGACAGATACATATTTTCGTTGGACCAAAAAATATTTTTATGTTATCGACATAAACATATCCATAGTAATCGTGGTGAGATGTAAGCAGTTTAGATGAATTGTTGGAATATAGTTATTTTTGGATTTGATGTTCTTTATAAAACCACATTTAAAAAAAAATGATATTCGTTCGCGACGCGCGAGTTTAAAAATTAATTAAAACTTAAATTTAATCATAAATGTTTGGTGCTTGTGGGAGTTAGAATTCCCAATCTTTGGTTTTAAAGTCTGTCAAAAAGTTTATGTAAAAAGATATTAATTAAATTAATTAAAAAAAATCTTATTATATCGTCGTGCTAAGCGTGATTTTCAGCAACAATGTTTAAACTGTACATTGTAACCATTTGGATGTTTTTGTAAATTACAATTTTTTAACATTCCAACCGAATATGTGCCAGAAACGTTTTTTTGTATTTTTCAAATGCAGTTTTTTAGATGGTAAGGGCGAGGCCTCGGAAGACGACGCTTCGGACGTGAAATCTTAAAAGTTTGAATTTTAATTGAAATCTACATCATTCAAATAGTAATTGAGAATATATTATTTAAGTGTATTAGATTTAACGTTAAGCGCCTAGATTTTAAGTGAGTACCTACCCAAAAAAAAGTTAAAGGCCCCGTACATTTGACACTTAATCTGGTCTTTCGTTTCGAATGATTTCATTTTGAATTATTTACTTAAATATACTCGTGCGGTGGTTCACTATCAGTAGTTAGGTAAATATTATTAAAAATAATTAGTAAGTCGATTTAAATTCACAGCTAGGATGGTCAAAATTATATACTATTGTAATGGGTTATGTCCTAGGCTCACGAGCCCAATGAGACGCCTAGTTTTTATGATTTTTTTCCTTTCCTTATATTTAACTTTTGTTTTAACTGAAGTTGTTAATTAAAAAATGATACTATTTAGTATGTGTTCAAAATTATGTGCAATTTTATCACTAATTTTTAAATCTCTTTTCAATATAAATTTCCATATTTTTCAATGTGATATCTAGTTATTATTATTATGATTATTAATTATTATTAATTATTACAATCTAAAATGGTAAATGAGAATACACTAAGCTTAGTGCTACTTTTAAAAAATATACATATTTACATTTATGAATGTCTTTTTCACATTTTTTGAAAACAAATAAAAAAATAATTATAATCGCGTATTTGTTGATTTTTTGTGGTCCAAAAAAATTTCACCTGTGTAATTTTTCTATTTGAAATATTTAATGTTTATTCGGAAAACTTCGTATACGCTCAACTCCTCAGACCCCCGAAATTTTTGAAAAGAAACAAACACGTGATTGGTCCGTTACATGTTTCATGATTGCTTATGAATATTCCCTAGATGGACAAATAAATATTTATATTATGATTATTATTGTATATCTATAACACATGCGTACATGTTTTTCGCTTAATTTATATTTGTATCATAAATCAAATTTGAACAAAAAAAAATGTTGTCACTGTTTAATTGTAAGGTTTTCGTTAGCTTGAAAATTGCATAGTTTTTTTTTCGATAATTTGCGTTTTAAATTCAAATACAAATTATTTTTATGATTTTTTATAATAATTAATATACGATTATGTAATTTTTGAACAATTTCCTTCGCGCATAGTTCAAATGAATACGATCGTTCCAATATAATTTTCGTTTGTAAGGAATTGACATTCCAGTGTACATTTTTCATTGACAAAATTGAAAATTATGTATAAAAGACATTTTTTTGTACGTGTATTATTATTTTTTTAAGGATGAATTACAAATTTGAGTTTAAACTTTTAAACGAATAATCATCATTTCCAATTTTTATTAATTTTACGTCACATTTAATATTAGACACGTATGTATTATATTATAAATTAATGGTTTAATTGTTAGATAATACATTTTTTTGGTTTAAGATGGAGCGAGTGTTACTTAAAAAAAATATGAACTTTGAGGATAACTCGTTAATGTTTTAGCTTTCCCTTTTTATGATTAAATAATTATAAATTATGATTAATTTTTATATGGATAATTTATTCAGGTAATTTCATTTATTTTATATTCATACATGTACAACTTTATTATTACGATTATTGAATATTGTTAAACAAAATGTTATCTTAGATAATTTATTAAAATTTCGCCTTTGAGGCCTGTTCCGATATTTTTAAAAGGACAGAAGCCCGAGGTAGTGTAAATATTCCTCAAGTATTTTATTTCAAACATTTTTTTTGCATTTTATGCAGTTATTACAAAGAGCGTTATAGATGGGTTATCGTTTTAAAAGTACACAGTGTATGTATTTTAAATTTGTACGTCTAGCTTTTTTATTGTATTTTTTTTCAATATTATATATAAATATGTACGATGCTAGTTAAACATTTCGTAAATTTCACACATTTTTGCAAGCATATTTGTTGTATGTGTGCCTGTACAATATTTGCATCACATATCCCATATTATATATGATATATAGAAAAAAATTCATTACAAATTTATGTAAGTGTCTAATATTTTGTTGAAAGATTATGTTTGTATGTTTTATTATTGAATTGTTCTCACTATTATCGATTTATATAATTATTAAAAAAAAAACAACTGTGTTCATTAAAACAATTTGTTGTTTTAAAAATTTTTCAAGATACATTTTTAAAATGCACAGAAGTGATGGAAAACTGAACTCACGTTTATACTGATTCTTGTTTTTGAGGCTTTTCATTTTTTCCACTGTTTTTTTTTTTTTTGCGAAATTCTCAAATATTTTCCTGTCGCGAGTAATCATACAACAGCATGTACCTTGATGAAACATTTGCATTCATAATGCAATTATCGGTGTCATTAAAAGCTCGTTAAGAAGTCGTTTATATAAGTCGAAAAACTTAGAAATTTGTGAAATACATCGACTTGGAAAATTCATGTGAAAACGATTTCTGAACGCGAAATTCGCTAATAATTTTCATTTCAATCGTCTAAACAAGCAACTGCTTAGACCCTCAAATGCATTGTTTTAATTTTAGTTTACACTTGTGATAAAAAAAAGTATTTAATCAGCTTCTATCTCTTATATAAAAATAGTGAGCAGGGACCAAACCAGTGTGAATCAAAACCATATCCAAAAATTGTAAATCTTTCTAACTCACATAAATCTGAATCAGATACTATTTTTAAGAAAAGGGCACCATGATGAAACAAATCTTTCATACTCGTTTTTCATTTGGATACCTTCGATTCTATGGTAATTTAATTAAAGTAAAAAATCATTTTGAATTCCTTCATTAGGTAATTGTTCGCTTATTCCCTATTTTAAAACGTTCTGTTATATAAAAGTTCTTTATAAATAATATTTTTTTTACGTTTCAAGTGTTTGATACATATTTTACTGTTGCTTCTGTTTTGTTTGTAATTTAATTATAATTATTATTTGTATTCTTAAGTTAGTCGATGTAAAAATATATATAAATATATATTAAATGTATACCATTCCATCTTGACAATATTTGTATTTGAAAAATTGACGATATAACACCTAAATTGGATTGAATGTTTTGAGTATGTTTTTTTTTTTGATAAGTGAAATGTGGTGACTATATTTGCCTTTTACTGTGAAAATATATTATCAGAAAAAGAAATAAAAATACAGACTATAAATTATTGTGTATACTTTTAAATTCACTATATTTTCATAACACACGTTCTTTTATCAAACACAAACCGATATAATTTCAAAATGCCATTTTAACACATGACATTATGATGAAAACCACACAAGGACCCTTTAACAATTTTCTATTTAAATTAAGAAAATATTATTATTAATATTATTACTGTACTATATTTCTATTGTGACAATGAAATAATTAACAGTATTTATAATACTGTAATAAAATATGAAAAATGAAAAAGTTGTTTGGATGTGAATCTAGCGAGTAATGCTTCAACGATACTATTATTTTTTGCATTACAAGCAAAAATAAAACAAGTACAAATTTATATAATGAATTCGACGGATGTGCGTGAAGTACTCCGAGTAAAAAAATTGACGACATCTGGCGGATGTCGAATTGCTTTCGTTGCTTTTTTCGTTTTGGAAGGGACGCAAGCTCTGAAAGTGCAACGTAAAATTTTATTGTTTGACCTATTTAAAGGCAGGGCTTTTGAAATAAACGATTTCTTCAACATTTTCTTCCAACAAGATAATTTTCTTTCTACACTGAATTTTCTTCAAAATTCCAACTAGATTACCTAAGCCAATCTTATTAGAGAAAATCCATTTATATTCAATAAAACTCGAACATTAAACTCAACCAAATAATAAAAATCAATACATTTATCCAATAATAAAATAAATTTTCAGACAATCTAAATTTCACAACAATTCAATAATAAAAAAATTTCGATAAATACACACCGATAAACTATCGAAACATGCCACAAATCGACAAACAAACACGAGCACATAGATAAGATACCAAACGCAAATTCATCCATCAACCGAATCATTATCAAAATGGCGGATCTAATATCTAATCACAAAATGGCCGCCCGAAATGCGCAAGATTAGGCGGGAGGACGCACACAAAATGGCGCCCGGCCGCGACACGCGAATTCGCCTTGGAACAGGTCAGTTTGCGGGCGGCCGAAAGCGAAAACGAGTCCCGCTTTTTGTGTTATTTTTCATCCTCGTCTCGATGTCGTCCTTTTTTCGGTTTCGTTTTTGTTTTCGCGGCGGCGTGCGTATTTTCGTACACAACAAAATTCGACCGTGAAAAACGGGTTTCTTTGTGCGCGAGCGCACTCGCCCGCCGGCTCTTTGTTTCTTTTTTTTATTTGTTTTCAGTACAGTCTAATTATGCTGTAAGGATGAGCCGAAACATTGTTTTTTTAAGAATTATTTGTTATCGAATGACTTTTTATTCATATAATCGTATATAATTATTTAACAATGCGTGAAATCAATAAAAAATAAATATTTTGAAGTCTGATTCTTACTATGATTCCAAACTCATCTCTAACTAATTGAAATTAGTATTAGAGTCAGAATTCATGTAGAAATCAAAATCAAAACTGGAATTTTAACTTTGATTCCAACTTCTATTTTAACATAAATTTTAACTCTGACTACGACTCCGACTTTTATTCCCAGATTGGCTTTCATTTAACTGAGATTCTACAGTTTTGATTTCTAAATCATTTTCTTATTTAATTTATACGTAATCTGTATTAGGCCAGGTGCCCGCTGCGATTTGTAATCGTGTCGATCGTTTAATCGCGAAAATGGAACGCATTGTTTTAGATTGAAGTGCGCCCATATGGTTTATAGGCGCACTTCAACCAAAAAAAATGCGTTCCATTTTCACGACTAAACGATCGCCACGACTACAAATCGCAGTGGGTGCCTGTCCTTAATTATAATTGTTTCATTGACAAAAGGAAAAATTACTAGAATTGCATAATTTTCGCATTATCTTCGCAAACTCACGCAATTATCGTTTCAATATTATCTTTTTAATTCCGTATAAAATTTTTCTTCTTGACATTCAGTCAAAATGACAATATTTACAACCGACAACGCAATTTAAATACAAAGAAAATTTTTCGAAAATTCACCGTCTTGTCTGAGGTCGACTGTATTTCGTTGCGATCTTTTGTGCTCGTCCCGCTTCCTTTTTGTCTTTTTTTGGCCAACTGCGAAGGCTGTCTGGCTTTGCAATTTTTTTTTCGCTTACGACTTTTTCGACTCGCCGCCTTTTTTCGCATTTATTTTTTCGTTTGTCGCTTTTCTTATTCGCGGTTTTATTTTTAGGGACCGTCCGTGTTCGCAGGCGATTTTTAAACGGGTTCGTTCATTTTTACGCGCCACGAGTCAAGGTCCGCGACTCGCTCTCACAAAGGACAATTTTCGAAAAACCGGACCCTCTTTTTTACGACGAGTGATGTATTACTCAAGCATCCTTCGTATCCTTGTATTTTGTTAATTTCCTTCGAAAGAAAAAACCGATTATCTTCTACAAAAGTACATAAATGTCACAGCAAGATTTCAAAATATTTCTTAAGAAATTACTTTCAATTTTCGTTTGCTAAATATAGATTTGAAAAGTTAAATATAGACATCGCAAGTGCATAATTAGCGGTTCGAAAGTGTTTTTTGTCGAAATTCGTCTCGGTACGATGACCAGCTCATTTCCCCTCGCAAAACGGAAGGACGAGGGTGCAAAAACCAGAAAAACTTGACCAAAAATCGAAACTGTTCGATTCCGGTGTTGAAATATGAAACCCTGTAACCCACATGAATACACAATTACTATTTGTATGTAGTGAAGTCTATAACTAACCCCTTTCCCCCGTTTTGTTAATGCTGACCCATAATTGGCTTCTCACTAACTGACCACAGATAATATACTCGCATACTCCGAATCGTATCGCAAATTCTAGTCATAATATCAATAATATAATATATACGTAATGAAATATATGTATTCAAAATATTGGTTGAAATTCGATATTGTTGTTTAAGGAAAGATGTCGTGTACGCGAAATTAAGACTTTTCGTATTTAAATATTCGAGGTTATTTACAAAAGTTGAAATATGAGAATTTCATAAAATGATTGAGTAAATGTTATTGAAGTTTAATGTATCTCAATAGCAAAAATTCGGCAAAGAATTTCAACAACTTCTACAATACATACTTAACGAAAACGTAAACCTTGAATCCAAATTCGACATCAACAAACCCAATTTTCCAACAATCAGCAACCTTCATAAATACTTTTCCACCATTCAACGGTTGACTCACTCCGACCAAATCCAAAAAGCGCAAACGAACCAACCGAAACCTGACCTACACCACGCCAAACACATTTAGGCAACACTAAAACGGAGGCAACGATTGCCACGAGGCCGGAACGACCACACTTTCGAACGAACACACACCCAAAGTGCACAATGCACAGTGGATGTATGCATTCGCACACGGACTGGGGTACGTGTCGCGTTTGAGGCACGCGATCCGTAGATTTGGACAAAGGTGGTCGTTTGACCGAGATGACGCCCGACGATAACGTGCATTAATTTTAATTAAAACCTCAATTTCGCGGCGAAACTGCGACGATAAAATGCGCAAAAGTGCAGTTTTTGTGCCGCGCGGATTCGTCGCGGTCGAAGAAATGGCGGCTACGAGGTGTGCAGTCGGAAATTGCGAATGATTTGATTTGTTTGGAGTTTGGTGATTTTTTTTAATTTTATGATGGTTTTAATGGTAAATTTTATGATGGAATTTCATCAAATGTTGTTTATGGAAGAAAGGATGTTTGAATCGATTGCAATTTTTACAGCTTCAAGTGTTGGAGCGCTGTACGTAATAATCAAAGCTTTAAACAATACTTAAACTGTTCATGATGATTCATCTTTAATTGATTTATTATTGACTAAATATTCAATTAGTCATTTATGAAAAATCATTCATATCATAGAATTTCTAAAATCCATTATTTATTTTTTGATTTTAGATTCAAAATATCAAAATCTTAATTTTAAACTTTCTCACATTTTCAATACAGCCATAATAAATTTTTAATACGTTTGGTATTATATTTATTCAATAAACACTTCACGTATTTTATTCATTCAATTATTCGTACACACATCATCCATTATTCACTTATTTTTTCATTCAGTTTCATAAATGAATGGACACGATTGACTCTTCAATCACTATAAAAACGATTCGACTTCAAATCAAACATCTTAAATACACATTTATTCAATTATTATTATGCATACAAAATCCTTTTCACGTTAAAAAAATAATTTTATAAATCATATTCGTAACTTTTTAAAACGTATCCTTTAAATTCTTAAACGAATTTTTTCTATAGATTTAACTAAACACTTCTAATTTTAAAATCCATATTATAACCTATATATATTTTTAAACTACCTTCACTATACAATTTTCAAAATAATCAACTAAAATTTTCGGCGCCAGACTGAAACAAACGCCAATTATTCCCCGACATTCGCGTGCCATATCCACAAAGAGGGAGCGAAAACACACAACCACACTCGACCAAACCGACAAACACACCCGAAAACGTCTAATTCTACTCAAAAACAAAACACCCACACGCCAAGCCCACGAAAAGAGTGGTGAAGTGTGGGGGTTTCCAACGACGACCTGCCTTACCCCGAAATTACGTGAGCCACCTTCGAATCGTCGCATGAATAATGCAGTTATGTGTTGGTGCATTTCCATCGAGCCGAGTGAATTGTGGGTACGAAATGAGAAGTGGAAAAAGTGCGGATGTCAGGGTTGGCGGAAGATGGCTCATTTTGGACGAATAGTGAGAAATTAGTGGGAAAAGCACAGTGTTGAACTTGATGGAAGATGGCGGATTTTGGTGATCTAAATCCAGTTGGAAAGAGATGAGAATCGAAAAAATTTAAGGTGTTAAGATTGAATTGTGTTTGGTGGAAGATGAACGGTTTTGTTCAGTGACGTCCCAAAGCAATATTCCACCGTTAAGTAAACATAAAAATGTAATCTCTCAAATTTATTTTACCACCCTTCAAAATTTGTCACTATCGCCTTATTTGCCTATGCTGTCGAGACGCCACTGGTTTTGAAATAATTAAATCATTGTTGGGTTTGCAATAAATCATTGTCGTTAATTTTCTTTGTATTTTTAGATCTTACATTAGATCTTGACGAATTCGTGATAAATCATTTTCGTTAATTTTCTAAGTAATGTTAGATGTTGGGTTAGATAATCATGTTGGATTTTGAATTGTTGAATCTGAGGATTGGAAAGTTCAATGATATGGATTGTTGAACTATTCGATTATTTTATATTAAAGTTTCAATGCGTGGTCTGATTCAAGTTGTGATAAGATAAGATGTAATCAATGTTGAATTCTTGATGATGCGTTGTTTACTTTTTATATATTGTTGGATGTTGAGTTATCGAAATTTGTTGGGTTTTGTATCCCAAAAATATTTTAACTGCTATTGTGTTGAATAATTGTCTTATAGTTTAAATAAACTCATAAGCAGAACAATAAATTCATATAAATATACAAATTTATTTATTTTTCAAATAAACCCAGTAGTAAAAACATACAACGAGATTAATAAAAAAAACATTTGATATACAATCAAAACTTAAAATTAGGTCAGGTTAAATTATTTGAACCGAATCGAAACACAATCATTAATTTTTATTTTTTTTCTTAATTTCTATTATCTTTTATATTTTTTTACATCATAAATACATTCTTTACTTATAATATTTTCTGAGAAACATTTTTTATTATAATAAATCAATTTCCTATAATTTCTTACATAAACCCCAAATATTTTTCAAATTTATTAGGTTAAAAAAAAAATCTCAGCCGCTTAAAGTGGTAGCCCTGACGGAAACCGAACTTCAAGGTCTGCGGCCATTCGGCGTTGTCGAAGGTCAGGACCGGACCCAGACCGAGACCTCGGCCACGTACCGAAGCACGAAAAAAGACCCAGACGAAAACGAAAATGGAAATAAAAAAAGGCGGGAAACGCGCTTGGCCCCACCCGAGCCACGAGCGGGGCCAATGAGGGCCGTTTCCGTTCGTCGCTTTATTGGCTAGACTGGATTAGACGAAAAAAATCGTGTTATGTGTACATCTTTTGTGGCGGGAGTTCGTTTGTGACAGGTGTTGTCAACTTTTTTTTTTTTTTTGGTCGGAATACACGGATATTTGGACAGGATTGTGTAGTATGAATTGGGGTTTCGGTTTGTTATGTTGGAAAATTTGATCACTTCAATTTTGGGATCGGAAATATGATGGTTTGATCTTTGTACTTTTTTTTAGTCGATTTGTTTTTGGATTTGCTATATTAACATTTTTTTATGTTGTTTTCACGTGTTTTTTAAAATATAACATAAAGCTTTCAGAATAAAAAGTCAGATTTATTTTTGATTCAATACGATCATTTCTGAATCTTTAAAAATGGAACACTATTATTTAAAAATTTGAAAAATAATCAATTTAAAAGAATACAAAAATTTAAATGGATTGTAAATGTAAAAAAAATTATACTAATGGCAATAACGAAACACAAATCTAAAAATTTAGTGACATCTTTTGAAAAAAATTACAACTATATTTTCTCATAATATGGTTTGAATCTTTGAAAATAACAATATATTTTACATAAATTATTTTAAAATGTATTTTGTATGAATCCTCACATTGATAATTAATACAATTAATAAAAATTGGATTGTGATATTTTAACATATACGTGTATCCATAGTAATTATATAATATTGATTCAACAGTGTTGTTCATTATGAACATTTTTATCAGTTGATTCTCTTGAATAGTGAAAATGGTGTTTCCAAATGAAACAATATTAAAAAGCTTTATTGAAAATATACTAAAAGAAGGTGCTTCTAATAATTTATCTCTTAATGAAGAATTTGTAGAATTTTATTTGAAATTAGCATCGTTGAATCCGGAAAATGGTAAAAATTTTATGAAAAGAGCTTCAAAATATGATGTGAAATTATTCGTCGATAGCAGCTTGGATAAACTTTCAGGTATATTTAAATGATTTACATAAGTTTCAATACAATGGAAATGACACAAAAATGAATTTTACAGATGAGACCGATCCATCAATTCTCATGCTGAAAATGCAATTTCATTTTGAAAAAGATTATGATAGTCTTGATAATTTAGCTATGAAAAATCAAGTAAATATTGATAAGCGAACACAGCCTCTTTTAATTGAAATAATACAAGCTAAGCCAAATTCTAAAGAAGAATTCGAAAAGCTTTTACGTAAAATTTCTATATATCTTGTATTAAAATCTGGTCTTGGAAACCCTGGAAATATACAAGTATACAACAAATCTTTCATTGTCGCAATTGAATGATATTCATATATTTATTAATAATGATAGGTTCTACGAGAAGGCACTGCTGCATTAAATAGTATCTTCAATATAGATGACTTGAAAAATTTTGTTGAACAACGAAACCAAGACAAAGAAAAACAATTAAGTGAATTGTTAAGTGTTGTATCTGGGATACGAATTTTCAACAAAGATTGTGGCAAAGGTGGTGACAGTATACCAGAACGTAAGTAATAAATAAAATAATTTGGTAAATATAGAGTTCATCGAAGGTTTATTCTGAATTTTTTGTAGTTGTTGTAAATTTATCGGAAGCAACAGAAGCTACAAATTTAGCTCTATCTCATTGCCTTATACGGATAATGGAAAGAGTAAACCTTTTAACAACTTCTATTGACTCATACATAATGATCAATCCTGAAACACAAAACGTGGAGATAACAATTCCAAAAAACAAAAATGTCAGTAAAGATGGATATAATAAACTTTGTAAAATATTATCAGTGTACAGACAATATGAAATACTAGTAAGAAAATTAATCAGTGATATTGAGCAAGTTCAAACAAGCAACAAAGAAATATCTAGCAGCTTTTCAACTCAATTGAACGATCTTCATTCATTAGTGAGATACAGAACAGCTATACCTACAGATCAAGTTTTTGTGTGTATTTTTAATAATTTATTTCGAAAATAAACATGAATGATAATATTCTTACATAATATTGTCATTTTCTAGCCATATTTTGTACAACTTTGGTATCATTGGCGTAAAATGCAAAGTAATATGTTTCTCATATCTGCGATCAACAACATAATGTGGAATTTGGATACGGCACATGAAAAAATGGAAGTACCTCACTCGATTATTGATACTTTATTAGATGGAAGACGTATTGAATCAGATGCGCAACGAGTCCAACGCACGGAAGATTGTAAAATCGAACATACATTCACTAAATGCCAAATAGTATTCTTATCAGAAAACATAACTGAAGATGTAATATTACAGGTAATTATGCTGATTATATATATTTTTATTTTACAATTTAATAATTCCATTATGGGTTTTAGTATTTGGGCTTTTGTAGTCTTTGTATATGCATGGGTGCTCTCATTCCTGCAAATCCAAATATGGGACTTTATAAATGGGGAAATAAATATTATGCATTTTGTACACCCGAACACGCCAAGCAATTTGGAAGTAACCCAAATAGGTAAAATTCAATTTGGAAATTTTATAATGAAAATTCAAATAAACATATGTAATGTTTTTAAGGTGTTTAAAAGAATCTTTGGAGTATTCACGGAATAATATAGAAATGATAAATCTGTTGCAAATTTACGATGAAGTGTATGCTGTACGTCAAATGACTACTCTAATTATAAAACATCAGAATATTGGTAAATATGAAATTGTAAGCTTTTTCATTATAAGAAAAATTATTTTTAATAACATAAATTTTTAGTAAAAATGGAAGACAAAGGAGTTCAAACTGAATTGCATCCAATATCGAGTCATATTGATGCAAATTACATCTGGAATATATGGGATTATAAAAAGAAAGTTTGCCAAATGGTATGAAAAAATAAAATTATTTATTACTTCATAATTATAAAAATAATTGGTTTGAATCTTTATATAGGCAAATCTAATGAATCGCAAGACACATTCGACACAAACATATTTTAGTGCATCTAAGGTGGAAAATAGTTGTCAAACATCTTCACTTATGTTGAAAAAAACAGAAGAAAAATAACCATTGAAACATAACCGACAATGAATGAAATTTTATCTATTTGGACTCTCATTTTAAAATTGATTTTTTTATTTATTATAATTGAGCTCTTTGTTTTTCAAACATAACAGATCTTTTCTAGCACTTTTAGTTAGATTTATATTCTGAGCTGTTGTTTTGATTTCATCACGTTCTTTGTATGCAGATTTTAACTCATTTTCTAAGCACTTGATATTTTCAGGCAACACATCTGCAGGTATATGATATTTCACTAATTTATTCTGAAATCAGGATAGTCATAAGTAAATAAGAAATATATTTTTTAAATACATCGAAAAAATACTTACTTCAATCACTGCCAAAGTTTGTTCATATTTTTGTATTTCAGCTTCTTTAGAACGTTTTATTTTCGAAAACTCCGATATTGTAACTTGTTCTTTTGCGAGATTCTCTTTTGCTGTATTCAACTCGCTTTTGAATGTATTCAACTCACGTTTGTCTTTTTCTAACTCTCTTTCAGCATTTTCAACATCTAGTTCCAGTGTTAATATGTGCTGATTCAAATCTGTTCTTTCTAATAATATATCAGTATACCAACAGTGGACACTCATCGGATCCATAGAATTGAGATTAGTTATATTTTTATATTTTGCCATTTGTGTTAATAAATCATCGACTTGTGTTGACATATCTCTGATATCCAAGCCAAGTAAAGAAAGTAACTCGTCATAGTTTTTATCTATAGGAATGAAAATGATTAGTGTTTAAATAATATAAAAATAATTATTTTTAAGGAATTTTGTACTGGAAATTGAAATAAAACAATTTTATAAATCTCGAACACAACTTTATTTGGAAATCCTATTTGTAAGATATAACTGCAATAAAGAAGAAAAATTGAATAATTATAACTTAAGTTTTAGACCTGGGAAATTCACTAATTTTTCGATTGTTTTTGCTAATGCAAATAGTAAAGGCTCTGAACATTGAGGTCCCATCAATTGTAACGATAATGGAAGGTTGTTTTTAGAGAGTTTTATAGGTAACGATATCGCAGGAATACCTGCCATATTAGCAGGTTGAGTGCAATAATCATGCAAAGCACATTGATCTCTATTATCTAATTTTATGAATTCTTTATAAAACGGTGCTTCACCTAAAACGGTCGGAGTTAATAAAATATCTACACTTTCCTTATCTTCACATTTAAATACTTTGTCAAAATCATCGCTTATTAATCTTCTTATTTTCATAGCTTTAACGAAATACTTGTCATAGTTCGCCGAAAGCAAAAAATAATTTCCGGCTAATATTCTATTGCGTACAACATTATTAAAACCTTGAGCGCGAGATGTAGCGAAAAGTTGATTGGTCGAATTGCAATTTTCCGCTCTTAAACCGTATTCTAAGCCGTCATATCGAGCCATATTACTCGCTACTTCACATTGATTCAAGATTGAATATACAGCAATCGATGCCGACGTATGAGGAAGTGAAACTTTTTTTACATAAGCACCTCCATTCTCTAACATATCCACAACTTCAGTCCAAGTCTCAATAACTTCTGGGCTCATTCCTTCACAATGGTATTCTTGAGGTATACCGATTCGCAATGATTTCAAATCGATATCTTTTTGAATTTTGATAGGTTCAAATTTTTCTTTTATTGTCGTTGAATCCATGTCGTCAGGTCCTGCTATTTGATTATAAATTTCAACACAATCGTCTACGGTTCGAGTAAGTATTCCGGGTACATCCATCGAATTTACCAACGGTATAAGACCGTGTCTCGACACTTTGCCATATGTTGGTTTGAGACCAACCAACCCACATAAAGCAGCTGGATTCCTCGTAGAACCTCCAGTATCGGAGCCGATTGCAGCTAAACAAGTTCCGGAAGCCACAGCGACTGCACATCCACCAGAACTTCCACCAGCTATTCTCCAATCATCCTTATCGTTTAATTTTGTTGAGTTAGCATCAAAAACAGATCCCCAAACATTTTTAGTAGGACCGTATATAGAATCTACTGTTCCCGATCCCATTGCAAATTGATCTAAATTGCATTTGCCTATCATTATGGCACCGGCATTTTTCAATTTAGATACTACTGTTGCATTGTACATAGGTATAAAGTTTTCCAACATTTTCGAAGCACATGTTGTATTGACATCTTTTGTGCAAAAATTATCCTTTATAGCCACAGGGATTCCTAATAATTTTTTCGAACGATCTTTCGATAATGTTGATATTTCTTCAGCTGAACGTTGAGCAGTAGAAGGTAACAATGTTATGAACATGTTCAGTAAACTCATATCTTCAGCTCTCTTCAAAGACAACTTCATTAACTCTGAAGGAGTTAATGAACCATCTTGAATTTTTTTGTGGACTGATCTTACGGTTAACGACAATAATTTATCCATTTTTCAGGATTTTATCTACACATTTTAAACAAAACACTGACAACTGTCAAATAACTTTGGTTATGTCACTATTCTCAAACTGCGAGTCAAGCACGAAATGATCGATAAAATCGAAAAGGCTAATTAAAATACATCAATCATTCAAACGTATATGAAATATAATAAAGATGAAGTTTTTATATATAACCGAGTAATAAATACGGTCGAATATTTTATAAAACAAGCAATACGAGAAAATATTCACGGACCACACTTTGAAAGTTTACTAGTGTCGGCATCTATTGGTGAAAATTGTAACTTTCAAACTGTCACTTTTATTCTTTTTAACGAAAATTAAATGATATAGAACTTATATGGGAAGAATTTTAATCTCAATTATTTTGATAATTTCAAATGTATAACTAGGTAAGTTAAACGTAAAGTTTTTCGTTTAGGGAAAGCTGTGACTACGTAAAAACATAAAAATTTGTTAGCTGTAAGAATCATGAATATTTACCAGAGTTTGAATTAGGAAGAGATGAAATGATAGAAAAATTTTCAAAATTTTCTATATTTTCCATAATTGTCGCAGCAAAAATACAACAAATCGAACTGTTAATTTTAATTCTAAATGTCAAATAGTTGTCGTTTTAGTCTTAACACCAACAAAATCAACCATCACAAAGCTGGTTCAACGATCAGTATTTTATTGTAATTTGATCAGAATAAAATTAAATATAAATATATTTGATATTGGGTATTTGTATATTTTGAATTCAACAAGCATCCATATGATCTGTTTCAAAATATTATTTTTTGCATCATAAAATGTAATAAATTTTTTAGTACTAACTAAAAACTCAGCATAAAACATAAATGATCAGTTTGAATATCAAAATATAAACAAAAACTATGACACAAAAGCGTCAATTGTCACAAAATCACTAAATACGATCGGAATCAAATTTCAATTCATCAACATCGATATATTTTTCGGATAACCATGAGTTTCGTCTTTCACCTATTCAGTGATGTAGTGCTGAAAAAATTAGTGCCATACACTCAATTTCTCCCTCCTCCGAATTGTTTTCAAGATTTTTTTAAACATCAAATCAAATAAGGGTAATTTTTATAACATTTCATTATTATAATATTTTCATATATACCGTATATAACATCATATCGACGACGATCGTATTATTTATATTCTGTGCTAAAATAAATTCACCAAAACAAACAATGGCCATCGAACGCGCCTCATAGATTCTCTTGGGCAATTCCTGAATCGCGTTGGCAGCACTGAACCCGAGTGTCAATCGGTGACGTTTGTGCCTAGCCGATTATCTGTAGATTATCTGCTTGCACCAATTGCGTAATTCGGCTTTCCTCCCCGCAAAAAGGCCCCCGCACACCCCCCGGGCCCCCATTTCGTTTGCCATGATCTTTGGTGAGTTCTGGTCTTCGATAGTCCGTCGAAATCGAAATTCGCTTTTGTCCGTTTTCCTTGATTTTTTGTTGGAAATTGTCAGTGAAATTTTTGTGAAAATACGTGTCTTGATTCGTTGGGTTGATAATTTTTGTTCAAGTTTGAATCGATTATTATAAATGTTTGTTGATAAATTAAATTATACTTTATGCGTACTTAAAGTTTTTCGATTAGATATTTAACATATACATAATTATGCGTGGTGGGTCTTATCAATAGTTGTGGTAGTATATTTTATGTTTCCAGTATCATTTTATACTGAGCAAAACATTTGATTCAGGGATCGTTTTTCATTATAATTGATGATTTTTATATGATGATTTACCATATCTTATGTTTTTCAATGATAAAAAAATATGTATACGATTTCGTTTAAAATAAACATAGTATTGTGAAATTTTAACTGTTTATTATGTATTTTTTAGATAATATTTCTTATTGATATTTCTTATCATGGAAGAAAATGAAGAAAATCAAGACACCCAACAAACAGAATCATTATTACCTGTGAAAGTATGCGGTGTGTGCGGCGACAGAGCGTTAGGCTATAATTTTAAAGCTATAACCTGTGAAAGTTGCAAAGCTTTCTTTCGACGGAATGCCCTCGCTAGCAAAGAATTCAAATGTCCATTCAGAGAACAATGTCAAATTACAGTGGTCACAAGACGATTTTGTCAAAAATGTAGATTAGAAAAATGCCTAGCTATCGGAATGGTGAAAGATTGCATAATGTCCGAAGAAGACAGAATCCACAAGCGATTGAAAATTGCAGAAAACCGAGCCAAAAGGAAAAATTGCGAACCGAATGGCGACGAAATTCCATGTTCTAAATTAATAAAACGAGAAGACGACGATTCTTTACATTCTAATAACTCTGTCAAACAAATGTCTAATAACAATGAAGAACAACAAATTCCAGATAAAATCAACAATTTGAACACCGCTAATTATTTCGACGGTTCATCGAGCCAAAATCAAACCGTTAGTGTTATCAAAAATAATAATGTATCGAACCAAGTAAACTGTGATCAAAGTAAATATAACGCAATGCCTATAGAATTCGGCTCAAACTCAGAAAACCTACCGTTAGCTTCGTTGCAGTCCCACGCTAGTTTAACGTTCGATCATGTGATCGCTAACGGGATTTCAAACCATATCCACATGGATCAAAGTCCTCCAAGCAACGGACAATCCTTGTCTAATATAAAAGAGCAAGACAATACGATGATACGCCATATATTAACCACTTCGCCGCCTATGGAAGATACATCGAAACTTTTTACAGCTTTAACAAATAGTAATACGATTCAACAAGCAGCGTGCGACAGCAGTTCGCCGTCTAACACACAAGGATTTCAACATAAAGAAAATGTTGCTAGAGACGTGCTTCAAGATATCGATAGGTTTGTTCATATCTGTGTAGTTTTTCTTTTTTTTGTGATTTAATTCCGTTTCACACACATTTGCAGAATACAAGTCGAACCTAAATCGATGAAACTGATTTTGTGTGAAGCTATTAAACTTGAATTCGAAACGTATACGTCTCTGACACAAATAAATAGTTCTAGTCGTGAATTAAACGACGCTGAACGTGCTAGATTGAACGAATTGATCGTTGCAAATAAAGCATTACTAGCTCCTTTGGACGACTATATAACTGGTCTTGTTAGTGATGAAAATGGATTTAAAGTAATTTCATTTCATTTTTTTAATATTTTAATATTCATATTGTATTGATTTGTGTTAAAATATTTCAGCCTTCACAAGGACAAAACGATCCTATGCTATTGAGCATCATAAATTTAACAGCCGTTGCAATTAAACGGCTTATAAAAATGGCTAAGAAAATAAACGCGTTCAAAAACATGTGCGAAGAAGATCAAGTCGCTCTTTTAAAAGGAGGTTGCACAGAAATGATGATTCTCAGAAGTACAATGACATATGATTGTGCGAGGGATACTTGGAAGGTACAACTATAATGACATTGTAATTTTTTTGTGGATTTATAATAATGTTATGAATTAGGTGCCACATTCGCAAGAATCGTTAAGCAGTATAAAAGCAGAGGTGCTAAAATTAGCTAAAGGAAATATATATCAAGAGCACGATCGTTTTGTGAGAACGTTTGATGCTAAATGGCGTACTGATGAAAATATCATCCTAATCATGAGCGCGATAGTTTTATTCACACCAAACAGACAACGAGTAGTTCATTCTGATGTTATCAAATTAGAGCAAGTGAGTAATATATTTTCACTTTGTACTAATTTATTTTGCAGAATCATATTTATTTTTTAATTTTATATTCTAGTAATGGTGTAGATTCCACAATCAGAATTTTTTCCGTGTATAGATTTATTTTATTTCATCGAATACGAATTACATTAATTTTGTTTTCGTTTTAGAACTCCTATTATTATTTATTGAGACGATATTTGGAAAGTGTTTACCCGGGATGTGAAGCGAAATCTACATTTTTGAAATTAATTCAAAAAATAATGGAACTTCAAAAGTTGGCAGAAGAAGTAATAGGAGTATATTTAGATGTAAACCCAAGTCACGTAGAACCCCTTCTAATTGAAATATTTGATTTAAAACCGCCTCATCAATAGCATTTTTGAAAAATGTACATATTGGTGTAAAATTTTATTTACAAATGGCTTTATTCAGAATAAATTATATTCTGTTGAAAAATTTATATATTTTTTGCACTGATTTCACTATTAGTGTGTATTTAATGTTTCAAAATATTTTTTTAATTGAGCAAATGAATGAGTTGATTGCTTTTTCATAAAATATGTATTACATTATTACATAGAAGGTTTTTCTCACTTTCTATTTCTTTTTATCATACAACTTGTAAATCCATGTATTTGTCTGATAAATACCAAAGTATTTATTTATTTAATTTATGTTTTCTTGTAAATGAACTTTTATATTGCAATATAATTCAGATATATTATTGTGAATAAAAAAAATCGATTAAAGTGAACTGGTTGTTACGAGTTGTGCCATAGTGGTTTATGTGCTCATCTGCCAATTTAAGGACAGTGCGGTGTCACATCCATGTCGAAATACTTCAGGGACAATTATTATTATTTAAAGTTAACCACTGGATGACGTAAAATATGTGTAACTAATATTTATAGAAAAATCTGGCTTTGATAGCTGAGACGTTCCCACAAGGCTTTAGTTTGTTAAAATAATTGATTAAGTTGTTATTTTTTTTTTATCCTATTGATCTCTTATATGCCCAGGCTATTTAAGAATATCATGTTATTTGTATGAAATATTATGTCATTAATAATATTGACCGATTTTCTTTTCAGTGCCAAATGCATTTACTGAACAAACAGATTATTTCGCTGTCTATATTTTGTATTTCATAATCTTATGAATTCTATTATTTTTTTGAGCTTTAAATAATCATCAGTTTTATCTTTTTTTATACATCAGGTTTTAAATAAGTTTTTAAGCATTCCTTGTTTTTTACTTACCAATTATATCCAGTAAAAAAATTCATATCTATACACCATATTATAAAATCACTCTATAAAATGAACAAAAATTTATCTGTTAGATTAGTCAACTAACAAGGTTATATATTGTTTAAGTGTGCAATCATAGTTTTTCTAATATGAATTTTAATAATATTTTTATATCAGATTTTATTGTTGATGGTTAAGAGTAAAGAGTAAAATATTTTTTCCTAAACGTGTCTTACTTCTGTCTATTATAATTTCTGTAGAAATTTTATCTAATGTGTTAATGTAATTTTAAACATTTTTGAAATGTTGGTGTACAAATATAGATATATAATTGAAATATATGATTGATAAAAACATTTGTTTATTCCAATTATCCTCTTTTTCTATTCGTTTTTGTAACTCATTGAAATATGCAATTGGAAGCCTTATCAAATTGAAAATACATATTTCGGTAATCCATATTTTTTAAATTAATCGAATTATTGTCAATTTGCATCACAGCATAATAAATAAATACTTGCAAAACTTATGAATAAATATAATTCACTGTCAAATAAAAGTGACTAATATATCATTTATTCAGTTAAATTTAAACACTTTCAAATAAAATAATTCAAAAATGAATTATGCATAATACATTTTCGTAATACCTAAAAAATCAGAGTGTAAACAGTACGATTTAGGTATTGTATTTTTGCCTATTATATTTTCACTTAAAATTTTAATTTACACAATATACAATAAGTACTAACTAGAACTAACGAGTATTTTAGAATATGTTCACAACATATATCTAATTTAGAACATTTTTCATTTTTATTGTTTTTATTACTACTTAAGAGTGACAAAAATTCACAATTAATATAAGTAACATATTTTCGATAATATAGTTACATAATTGATTTGAAAATCCTTCATGTTTTACATGGATGTTTTATGAGTTATAAATTAATACATAATCCTTCTGTCTCTTATTCACATTCACTTCATACATTTTATATAAATTTGTGCACTTTTCAAATAGAGAGATTGTCACTAATATAGGAAAATAGTGTTGTCAGTGTTATTCTCGAGAGCAACTGTAGGTGGTGGAGGTGCTGTTTTGATTTTCCACCATCGTATAATCAAAGAAATTTCTGCTAAAATACTGCATATCATAGCGCCGAAAATGAACCTATCAGTAAATACATCAAATATTAAAATAATATAATTATTTGTTATAATAATTTATGTACATATTTTCATACCAATAAGAGAATCCAACTTCTATTTCGAAGCTTTTATAAACATCTCTTATACTCATTGTGTATATAAACGCTAATTGTTCCCTCACATTTGTTTCAAAATGTACTCCCCACAATATTAGTATGAGCAATTCCAATGCCACAGCTATACCATGCCATATATATAAACCTATTTTGAAAAATAATTATTTTGACTGAAAACTGATAAATCAAAATAAGAATGTTATGAAAAATCAATATTCACCGAAAACTCCTAGCATTGGCTCAATTGCAATTTTTGATGTATTATATACACCCAATAGTGCTGAAAATACTGCTAGTAATATGCTCAATCCACAAAATATAATAACTGTCAAATAAACACCTGAATTGAACCATACAATATCTTCTGGAACTGCAAAAAATCATACATTAGAAGGTCGTTTAAAGGTTCGAATTTCAATATTTATGATAAATCAACCGTACATTCATATCCTGCTGTATTTGAATTACATATGGAACTAGGAAGTTTCTTATCTAATAATGCTTGCATCTAAAATCATTCATTTCAAATAAATAATGTAATGAATTTTTGTGGTAAAAAAAAAAATACCTCAATTTTTCTCTCCTCAGATGTTTTCCCACAGCTGTACGCACATACATTTTCTCCGTAAATACAACTCACTGTAATTAAAATCATACATATTATGAAATAAAAAAGCATTAATCTACAGATAATGGATTTAAATAAAATAGCTAAAAAATTCGTCTTACCATATAATACATTTGTGAGAGGAACTCCAATACTTCTCGTAGTAAAAGTACCTTTAAAGATACCATAATTGATCAGATCCGACAAACTTGTATCTTTCACGAGTTCTCCGTTTACCTAACAATTATATTATCATAATTTTTTTTTTAGAACACAGTATGAAATTAATGTAAATGTAAGCGTATTTCATGAATCACACAATAAATGAGAGAAAAGCAGAATTCGTTCATGAGATATGCTCATCATGAAGTTTCACCCTCAATCAACACTTGAAGTACGAACTCTACTTTTCAAACTTAGGTCACATAACACTTTCAAAGACATCCACTCAAAGTGGTATCAATTTCTCGAACTAACCCAATTTTCCGTAGCCAGGCCCCCAATGAGCAAACCGGCGGACAAACACGACAGCAGAAAAGTGGCGAACACGAATTGGAAATAGCTGACGGCCATCTTGGAAAAGCTTGAGTTTTCCGGAAAAGCTCACATCACACGCACGCAAAAGCACGATTGGCCGTCGAGTGTAATGGCCTAGGGTCGTCCGGGAACGACAGATCGGATCATCTGAAGGGAATTTTCAGAGTTTTCAGCAAACGTATGGATTCTTCAGACTGTGTTCGAATAATGGTTTTTATCTCTGATGCGATACGATTCGATAGCGCGCGTTTTTTCGATGACGTATACTGATCTATAGCACGATTATCTATTAGAGATATGTAGGATTATTTTACGAGTTGGATTGTATAATTCAACATTCTTCGGATATGAGTTGATGTGTGAATTCGTTGTATTTTATTTAATGTGTATATAATGAATTAATTCGATTGTTCTTTTTTATGTTGTTACTCAGATTTTATTGTGATTTTCTGTTGTAATATATTAACATTATTTTATGATGAGAGGACCATTATTATAATAATGAAAGTATATTATATGCTCCTATTAATCATCAATTCTAAGCGTTTGTGTTGTCGACTTGTCCCTCGAAGGCAAGAAATCTTACGAGCAAACAATATGTCCAAAACAATATTCTAGATAAGAGAAATTATCAGGACATTAATAAACAAACATATCTGAATTATACAGATGATATTGAAAAAATAATATTTAAATAATTCTACGTAGATCTTTCAATGGCATCACTTAAATTCCCGAAATATCTATCTGAGCACATGATGATAGGCAATAGGGAAAAATGTTAAATATCTTTTTGCATGCACGCAGATTCTGTGGAATTTTAAGCTTTATATTCGAAGAAAATGGGCAAAGTTTTATGTGAAAGCGGTCGTTTGTATGCCAATTGGGTGTGTCGAGAAAAGCGAAACTCACAAAGATGTGATTCGCATAAAGCGACCTTTTTAAATATACACACATCCATTTTATGCAACGCTCACGTGAAGTACCTAATATGTGAATAATTGGGAGATTAGAATAATGGTCTCGAAACGAAATTTAGTCCTAATAAAAACGATAAACTAGAAATATATAGTTTCACTCAATTTCAGTTTATTTATTTTGATTATTAGAGAATAGAAAAATTTACAAAAGTACCTTAAATATTAATTACCCTGGAACCAACTTTTACGTAAACAATATAATTTATCTTTCATTACAATCTCAATGAATAATTTTTATTCTGGTCGAAAACTTTCTAAAGTCACAATTAGCACGGCTTTCGGTCTTCGGAAAAATAGATAAATAGCAAAATAAAGCCGAAAGAAAAGTCGTCGATCGAAAGTTTCCCTTCTCCGTGAAAATCCACTCTCGGCCAATTAACGTATCTACTTGACTGGTGCTTCGAATCGTTCGCAACGAGTTTGCCAACAAACCTTACCGTTTTCGGTTTTTTCTCTCTTTTAGGATTTTTTTTTTGGAGTTTTTGTTTTTAGTTTCGGACAATTCGATGTATCTTCTTCTCCGCATTGCTCGACCGCTTTCCTATATTTTCTTTTCGAGTTGTTGTGTGTTCGGATCCGGTTACATTTGAAACATCCTATTTAATTCATCAATTGCAAATGAGTGTTAAGTGTTTATTTTTACTAAATTATATAATTTAACAAGATTATAAAAATAAATTTAATTTTAATTAATTTAATATTCATCCCAAATTTTCTTCTTGTAATGCCAAGAATAACGTCAAACATCAATGTTCGTTTGATATCAACCTATATTGACTTATTACGTTTTCATTATCGAGTATTTTTATAGATTAATAACAAAGATATCATTAAATACATAAATAAATCAACTGATAAGACCAAATATTGCTCGACTATATCACACTTTAAACTGAAATCATTAATAAGACTACCTTGAAAACTTGAGATTGAAAAAACATTTTTTTTTAATTCCTTATCATTTATGTTTGTCATAATAAATATTTGAGTTGATTCATCATGTAAATTTTTATAAAGAACTTGAAAAATCGAATTATTTTAGTAAAAAAGTTATCTATAATTATAATTCAATGAAATCGATAATCTCTACTCTAAATTACAAAAAAAAAATGCAACGTATTTATTTTACGTAATTCTATATGAAATTTTTCATTATATAATTAAAATACTCAATACATCAAAGGTCAAAATAATAGTCATATTTTTTATAAATTATTAAAAACACTCACGATTATTCGTCACAGATCATTATATTATAGGAAAATTTTAAGCAAAAACATCCTAGAAAAACCCCCATAAGGAAAAATCATATAAAACCAAATACAATCTTTTCAAACAAACCAATCAATCATCATAAATGTCAACACGACCAATCAAAAATTTTAAATATCCCATTCAAACACCATTTCAGTCACCTCACAAACCTTATTTTAAATCCCCTAAAAAACAAAACGAAACAACAATTTCCCACCACAAATCGTCCCGATTCGAAACAAAGCGCATTTCCTCTCCGCTCGCCACACTTCCAGGCGAACATCGGTCTCGTTCCCATTAAAAAAAAAAAATCACCGAATAATACGTGCAATTTTCGCGGGCTATCTTTTAAAGCGGACCGCGCTCGTTTTTCGAACGAGCTCCATCTCTGTCCTAGGCACAACCGGGTGGACGTAATGGCGTATTCCCGACTACATTTCTAGTTTTTTCCCGGTGCTTTTTTAATCTTTTTTTTTTTCGGAAAAATTCGCGCGACGTTCCCTCCGGCAGCTGCTCTTTTCCACCTACCTCCGCGTAATTGCTTTTGAAAATTTATAGGAGCGATTCGCAACCGGCCGCTCTGTTGCGTCGACGCTTTTCTCTATCTATTTCGCTGTTTTATTTTATTTTTTCGTTTTGTTTACTTTTTTTTTTGCAGCTCGTTTCGACTTTCAACAATGGGCTGGCTGTTAGACGGCGGCGACGATTGCTGAATTTTCCACCTGTCGTATTCACTTTGCGGGATTAGGTTAACTCGGAAACCGTACCTATTAATATAATACAATAATGCGGAAAATTTCCCAAAATTTTTCAATAACAACATTAAAAAAAATATTTTTTTTTCCAAACTACGATTTTCATTTTCCGAAAATTCCGAAAATCTGTTTTTGATGTGTATTTTTTTATTTGAATTGTATTTAAAATTATTATTAGTATTGTGTACAAAATTTTCTATTGCATACAACGATCATTATATTGTGTAGCATTTACATAATGCAGTTAATATTATACATGATTATATATCATTTTGAAGAGTAACTATTCAGCATGCTACATTGAAGCAATTTACTTCACTTGAAACGAATTGAATGTTAAAATCATTACGATTTTCATAATACAAATCATTATGTTAAAATATTTATTTAATTTTTTTTTTAACGGTGATAAAACTTTTATTCCAAATATATTTGAGCAACATAAAACATGGTTATATGATTCTAAAAAAAAATCGTATAATACAAAACCATGTTATTCGAGGTTTGAAGATCATTTAAAATTAAGGTTTTTGTTGGGAAAAAATATCTTGGTTTTTTCTAATAAACAATACAGAAAATGTACTTTTACGTATTTAAAAAAAAACCTTTAGCAATATTAAATTAATCATTCATTTATCAATATATTCGATTTTTCTTATATGATTAATATATATGTATATAACGTTACATATTTATGATGATGCGTACAAATCAAACGTATTAATTAATGGTAATTCTTTACTTTAGTTGTGTAAATTATTTATCGACAAATTTTTGTCTTAAAGGATACATTACACAAATACACTATAGGTGATTAAATTAATTTTTTAGCAAGTTTCATGCACAATTTATGTTTTATAAGTCCGAAAACTAGATTTCTTAACGAATTATGCACATGTTGTAGGAGCTTATGTTTATCAGTTTTTACAAATCATTTTCGTTAAAAAAATAATAATAAAGCACGAATCAAGCGTGAAATCCGTTCAAAATCTCAATTTAAACACTTATAAAGCATTTTTATTTATGTCAAAATGTAAATTTATCAATAAATAATTTATGCACATAAGTAAAAGATACTTAATTAATTTTGTTTTTTTTTTGTCTAAAACTTTGTTATATAAAACTTATTGTACAAAAATAGCTCACAATTTATTAACCATATTACACGAAGCCTGAGAATATTTTTGCCATATAATCAAATTTAAATTTAATATAAACTCTCATATTCTTCTACAACCAATCCATACAAAAAAAAAACTAATAAAACCGCAATCCCTGCTCAATACTTCAGAATACGCCATATAATGACGTCCGGAATAAAGGCCGCGTATATGAAATGGAGAGATTCTTCTGAGCGACACTTCTTATATAAAACATTTCTTGCTTGCGGGCGAATAGGTCGTACGGAGTCCCGTCACGTAATCCGTCCACTGTTCTCTCCTCCTGCAAAGCCTCCAATAATGACTGCACCGTGCACCGGCCACCCTTGACTGTGCACCGTCGGGAATTCAACGGAAAACGACAACGGAGCTTAGCGAATACGCCGCGGGGTGTGTTGATAGGGGTGTGGGTGTCGATGGGTGAGGAATACTAAAATTATACGGGAAAAATTCAATTCTGGACCGGCGGCGCAAAGTAGACCCATGACGCTGCTTGTGATCAAATTTTGGGTGTGCGTCGTGTAGGAAGGGTTGTTGGAATTTTCAGGTTTTTCCTGTATCATTTTTTGTTTTGTTCATAATATAATAGTATCGATCGAGATTGTTCTGATTTCGTGGAGAAAATTTCGCTTTTAAGAAGTTTGTGCTTCGCCAATATTGGTGTTGGTGTAACTTCGTTCGAGTCGTTCATCATCAATCAATTAATGTTATAAAGTTTCACAAACGTTGTGTGAATATAAAAATATTTTTGTAATTTCGAAAAATCTCATAAGTGATTTTCTGTGTTGAAAGCTATATTATGTGTAGGCGTGTCAGGATTCGAAAAGCGCCCGAAAACCGCACTTAATTTATTGCTTTGCATCGAAAACGAAGCCTTTTGTTTTGCGCGCAATTAAGTTTTGCAAACGACGTTAATTTTTCGATTAAATGCGTTATTGTGTGACATACATACGAGAAAATTAACAATGGAGGTTAGTTCGTAATTAAAAGAAGTCGAGCCCTGAGGACACGAGCGGATTTCAAAAGCTTTGAATTACGTATGAGCTACACGAAACAATGGGAAGTTAGCAGTGATATAAAACAATTTTTTTTATATAACAACAATTTTATTTTAGCATTATATTTAAATATTTAAATTTAAATTATTATCAGTATAAAGGTAACACTTCGTTTGAACTTCTGTCGTTCCAATTTTGCTCAGGATTGTTGCATTGCTGTAAAAATATCGACTTTAAAATTTAAACAATATTAAAAAAATATCAAATTTAAACATACTTCTTTCCTTTTGGACTGCCACAATTTCATGGCCACTTTATGCTTCAGGAACTGCCTGCACCAATCCAAATATATCCTATGATATGATCCATTCTGCAGGGGCTGAGAACATCTGAAAATAGTATTCCTATACCTTCAAGCGTGTAATATAACAGAAAACATAATATTGAAGGCGCGCATACAACATAATGGCCGGACGACGGTCCTTATTAATTTCTTGAGAGGCCAATTACAAGACTGACGAAGGATTCGGAGGAACGGAAAAGCGAGGGAGTGGCGATGGCGCTTTATACTTTCGGGGTCTGTGTTCAAATATTTTCTTTTCGAAAGGCGTGAAAGTTTAAGTGAAAGCGCCGGACGCTTTTATTTACTTTTCAGACTAATCAACTGCTGTAGAGTACTCCGTGTATAAATAATATTGCGCAGCTACGGACAATTTGGAAAATGGACGCTTTAATCAACGAAAAATCCGTATTTATACTGCGATGATTAATATTTAGTTTAGTTTCGATCGGTCGACGATACTTTCGAATCCCAGGATACGTTTGTTTAATTAAATTCCGGACCGTTGGTGTTATCGCGTACGTTGCGTTCGTGTTTCAATTAATTAAAATAAAAATACGTACTCGCGTTATGACGCGATTTGCATAAAAAAATAACTAACGAAATTTTCGCATAATACCATCGGATGTTTTCACATATATTACGGACACATTTTGATTTGCATAATTATAACATATTGTTGTAAACGCGGTCGAAAAAAATAAAGGCTCGTTATGTATGCGAAGTAAAATTCTAGATGTGATTTGTATACTTGGTATTTTCGTTACACATTTCACGGATAAATTAATTTATGATTTTACATACGATGTTGTATTAGAATATTTATAAAAAAGATGTAATGTCGGACAAAGGTCGCTTTTATAATAAATTCGTTCAGTTCTGAATATTCAATATAGACCAAGAATGAAATAATATTTATTTTCACAATCTGAGACGTTTCATATTTTATTTGATCGGATGTTAAAATTTTATTATTTCAATTGAAATTGATCAATAATTACTTATAATTATGCGCACATAATAATATAAATTCAGTGAATATGCCGAGTATTTAAACAACGTTTTCCTCTAGAGAAAATCGGAAAATCTTCAACACAAAAGAACCAGCAGGAGTTTTCCTCGAGACTACTATCGCCCGAACTTTGGCGACCGATCGCTTTTCGGCTTGTTTAAATGATTCAAGAAGTTTCTCATTTGCTCCGAATGAATTATTCAGGGAAACCGACCGCCGAAGAAAAAGCGAATATTCCCGCGGAAAACGTGAACCGTGAAAGACTGCGACTTCGGCGCGCGGGAAAACTCGCGCCCGATTTTCGACGGCAATTAAAATTGTTCTCCGTCGAAACCTGTCGATTCGGAGCTCGAGGCCCTTTTCACTATTATAAGCGAGTGATATGCGTTTTTCTGACTTTGACGTTTTCGCTTTCCCGTATTAGGCACGCACATGTATTTTCCGCGGCGATGAAAAGCTCGTACCCTTTTTGCGCGTGCGGAAAAATAAACATTTGCATTAATACTTAAGACCGACCCGACATTATTAAATCCCGCTGTTGAATTTCATCTCGGCGTGCGTATATTAAAAGCTCTCTCTCTCTACCTTTTTATTACATATGTATTTTTTTTTTTTAATATATAACATATGACGTTGAAAGGTTACATTTGTTCCACTCCTCGCGTTTATTTTGACTAATGTAATTATTTTATGTTAACTGCTTTTATCAAATATAAATAAATAATTTTAATATTATATATTTTAAAATAATTTAATAATTAAATTGTGATATACTACTCTGTAAATTAAGTAATGAGACTGATTTTTTTAAATTTTTTTATCCAAATAAAATTACAATTCTATATTG
>JAOXNN020000020.1:2648920-2671838 GCA_028571205.2 Hydropsyche betteni | reverse complement strand
TATTTTTTTTCTCCCGCAAATATAAACATAAAATTTTTTTTTATATTATAAACCCCGCCGCGACTAATCGTCTGTGGGCGCCTGGCCTTATACTCAGGGAAAACATTTGACCATATTCATCTTCCACAAAAATAAAATAATATTAGATTTGAAAATTATTAAATCATATTTATTCAAACTGTAATAAAAAACAAGTTTCTAAAATTTAATTGATTTTTTTTTATATATTCAATTTTCAGATGATTGGAGCATCTACAACATACATAGTCATTTTAATACAATTCTCGACATCAGAACAAATATCATATGAATATGGAAGTGATATGAATCCCAATAATACTGTTACTTAATTGAAATATCAATTTCGTTTTTTTTTTTTGTATAATTTCTTTATAGTAGACTGCATAATAAAAAATTCAATATTTTGTTGATTGATGACCTATGTCATTATTTCCATTAGAATATTAGATAATTACACAATGAACGAAATTTGTATATTGTACGTGAGTGATGGGTTTGTAACAAAATAAATTTGGTTTAATATTATCATTTCTGACTAAGTAGTCAGAATCGAAGTTCGTATTTCTTCAAAAATGAAACTAATAAAAATTTTCAATAATATGTTCAATGCTGATTCAATAATTGATTCACTTGCACCTGTCATGTTTATAGGTAGATTAACAGGATTATCACCTTATAATTATATTATCAATGCTGGGAGCTCAAAAAGCCTTCTGAATCCTTTTTATTTCTTATTAGCAATAATGTTTATTATATCTTATACATATTGTGTATATAAAGTTTCATCTACAGGTGAAACAATCAATCCAGATATAGAAAATTCATGGCTTCTTAAAATTGGTGATTGGTGTAGAATCCAAATGTCTTTTCTATTTGTGATGTTTCTTTATGTCTTGATTTCTTACAAAAAAAATTTATATGCAAAAATTTTAGAAACTTTAGAATCTATAGATTTAAACTTTAAATTCTTGGGAAACAAATTTAATTACAAACGTATCAAAATAATGTTTTTTGTAGCTATTATAGTTCAATATCTGTTTCAAGTAATGTACATGTTGATTCATTATTTTTTTGTTAATGTCGGAAAAAAAAAATTATCATTTGCTTTAAGAATATCAATATATTCACCCGGTTTAGTTTCATGTTTTTTCTTGTTTGTTTATCAATCACTTATTCATGTATCATGGAGGTACTTAGAAGAGCTTAACAAAAACATTATACGTTGTATGGAAAATAATCGCCAACATCGAATTTCAATTTTGAGTTTAGGCAAAAATACAAAAATATATCCAAAAACCAATGTAATGCATTTCAGTAAAATTGAGAAAATTTCATTATATTGGGAAATTTATGTGAAAATCTGTGATGTTTGTATAGACATCAACAGATCATTCTCGTTGAAAGTGCTCGGAACTTTTGCATATTCTTTCATATCATTGGTGTTTAACTTGTATCATGCATTATGCTTGATTAGCCAGTTTAATTCCGAAAAAGAAGGGTCACAGAATGGAATATTGATTTATTGTTTGCATCAAACTTCCTTACACCTTATAATAATGTCGGCTCCTATAATAATGTGTGATTTGTGCAAGAAAAAGGTAAATTTATTTAAAAAGATGTAGATTTAATATTGAAAAATATTTTAATTTAATTTTATCTAGGCAAATACAACTGCAATTTTGATTAATAAAATGATGATGGATGAGCCGGATGCTTTAATATCAAATAAGGTGGCATTTTATTAATGTCGGTTTTTTCATTTGATTATGTAATTGATAATAATTGAATTTCTTAATTTTTTTAGTTACACGAAATGTCAACACATATGCTACACACTGCTCCGATGTTCTCAGGATCTGGCTTATTCATAATAGATAAAACTTTACTATTTACTGTAAATTTATATTGATAGAAATTATTTTATATATATTGTTAACTTTTTTTTTAAATTAATTTTAGATATTTGGAGCAACTACTACATATTTAATTATTCTGATTCAATTTGCTGCTGCGTCATAATATTTTATTATAATTATAGTAAATAGCAATTGATGTTTTGTAAAAAATAAGTTTTATATATTCGTTTTTTTTCATTAATTGATGTTATCTACAATTAGTATCAATCGATAATGATAATTTTTTGAAGCACTAGATGTTACAAAATTGATGTAGTGAAACATAATGGATATTTTCTGTATAATGAATTCATTAAATATAGATCTATTAATATTGTGTTTTTCAATTGATTTAGTTCCATATTGAAGCTAACATCTCATTTGTTAAATAATAACAATATGTAACATAGACAAATCGATTAAAATGAATATTTCTAATTGGTTTAAAAAACTGTTGGATGCGAATAATGTGTGGGATGGATTGCATCCGATAATTCTTTTTGGTCAACTAGGAGGATTTATACCTTTCAAATTTAATATTGAATCACGAAAAACAAAAATAAGCATCAGCATTCCTTTTATTTTAATATCTTTTTTTTACGGGTTGATTTATGGATATTGTTTTTACATGGTCATTAATTCCAATGAAATGATTATATCCTCAAAAAATTATTCTACACTTTTAAAAATTAGTGATTATTCAAGAATTTATATTAGCTTTGCTTTTATGTCTACAATTGGGATATCATTTTACTATAAATTTTATTCATATGTGAAAATATTTGATTCGTATTTTGCCTCAGAATCATTATTCTGCTTAATTCGTCATGAAATTCAATATAAAAAATTGAAATGGGAATATATATGTGCTATTTTTTTCCAAAATATTTTCAATTTAGTAAACATGATTTTACATTCTATTCTGTTGAATTCATGGGCTGAATGCCCTTCGATTTATATGATTATTGTATCATATACTCCAGGTATTTTTTTTTCTATGATACTTTTGATATTTTGTGCCATGAACAAATTTGCACTTCTTTACTTAACGAGTATAAATGAAGAATTGATTAAAATATTAAACAACCGATCTTCAAAAACGAGCAATTTTTCAATATTCAATATGGAGGATTATAAAAAGGAAAAAATAATTTTTGTACAAAGCAAAAGAAAAATTAAAGAAAAAACTGATTTCGATAAAATTTCAATCATCTGGAAAATATATGACAATGTTTGCGATACTTGCGACAATATAAATCAACTTTTCTCATTCAAACTCCTCATTATTTTGACTGGATCTTTCATAGCTATTGTTTTCAATTTATTTAATGGTTTAATGGCTCTTGTTGAGTTGAATGGTGAAAACTTGTGGTATCATAGCACAATTCTTTTGATTGCCATACATCATGGAATTGTGTTCTTAACAGTGATTTCGATACCGATTTTGATGTGCAACAAATGTTTGATTGCTGTAAAGGATTTTTTGTAAACATTTTCCTAATAATATTTTATAAAGTCAGCTGTTGAAATTTTTAATTTGTAGGCTAAAGAAACAGCAATATTGGTGAATCAAATGATGGTGTTCGATTCGGAAATTTCATTTGCGTCATATGTATGTAAATTTATTTACAATATCTTGGACATTGCATAATTTTAATTATTGCTTTATAATATAATTTTTTTACATAAATTGATTTGTTTTTACAGCTTCATCGTTTTTCTGTATATTTGCTTCACAGGATACCAAATTTTTCAGCTTCTGGATTAGTTGCTGTTGATAATACATTATTTTTTACGGTAATGTAGATTTTTTATTGTATTGATTATATTCATTTCATATTATGCTGATGATCAAAATTGAATGATTTAGATTTTTGGTGCAATTGCAACATATTTGATCATCTTAATTCAATTTTCTAGCATTAATTTGAGTACAGTCAACATTGGACTTGTTGATGATAATGTAACAAATTCATAAATTCTTATAATTGACGAATCTCGAATAGATTTAATTAAAATATTAAAAAATAATTCTTTATTGTTTATGAAAATAAAAAAAAATCATATTTTATTAAAATACTTTTTCAGCTAGGTAAGAAAATAGGGTATTTAGGGTTAGGTATAGTTTTCCTTAAATTTGTTGATGAAAAATTATAAAAAAAAAGATTTTCTTTAATTTTTTATTTATCTTAATGTAATATGTAATGTATACACAATTTATATACTCATGTAAACATGGTGTTTTGAAAAATAAATAAATATTTTACATTTTATTTTTTAAGTATACAGCTATATTTTTATAAATGTCTACAATTATTCAAATATTGGTATTTCTCCATTTTTATTTATAAGACAATATTATCACTGACTTTATTTTATTTTATAATGCAATCGTTGAAAATGATATAAGAATTTACGGAAAAATGCAACTTCAAATAATAAAAAAATGAAAACTAAAAATTATACATAGTTAAAAACTAAAAGAGTCAAATGTTAATATATAATAAATATATCACGTCAGTAAGTCTTAAAAAGTAAAAAATATAAAATAAATAGTTTGAACATAAAAAAGACAAATTCGACAGTAATAAATGGTGTTTGCTCAACATTGCCATCAAAATATTCAATTATTATGAATTTTTACAACACACAAATATTGGTGATAGTGATAGAAAAATATAGTTTATATTTAATAGAAGAAATCATTGTAAGCAATAGAATCTCATAGCTTTAATGATATCTTTTTATACATAAAAATTGGAAATTTATAAAGATTTTCAAGAGAAATGACAATAAGCTAGATTTTAATATACAATATTTTACATATTTACAATGTTGTATTGGAAAAAATTAAATGAAAATATTTCTATGTGAGGCACAATATTAAAATTTTGAGTCCATTCCTTCATTTTATAATATAATCAGAAAATTGTGGAAAAATATATGCATTTGAATATAAATAGAAATTTGAAAAATGTACTATACAATACATTTATTATTTTTCCATATCAAAATAATATAGTGAATGAAATAAATGATAGAATTTACATTTATGGAACGATATAATTAAACTCGATAATTGCTTAGATTCAAATTTGAGGAACATCCATACAAAGTAATTATTTTTAATAATGTGAAAAATTAATATAACACGATCAATAATTTGATTAACTGAAGGTGAATTTAACTTTCCTGTGTTATCGATTCAAAAGTCAAAAATAAATTTCAAAAATATTCTCGATACTAAATATGATGATACATAATATACATTTAATAAAAATACTGTATTTGGTCTTTTATAAACATGTATATAAATATATCTATTTTTATTCAATATTACAAATGGATTGAAAGTAACTTTACAATTTGTGTTGGTTTATTTTCAATATACAAATCTACTGTTTTAAACATACTTTTGTTACATATCACATGAATTTCCTCGGAGGCTATATAAGTATTTCATAATCGTAATGCATAGAATTGAGAATGTAGGGTTTCAAAATGTGTACAAAGAGCCTAAGAGATGGCAATAGTATAACTAGTCGTGTACATAGTTTCAACTATGTTTCCGTAGATGGTGCTACAAATTTTCATAATAGGAAACAAGGCTGAAATTTTTAATGAAAAAGTAGCAAAATTACTGATCGATTCTGAACAAAAATAATCAAGTGGGCCTTGATACATATTAAAACTAAATAGCTTTTTTCTGTAAAATATTTTATTCAAAAAATTTGCAAAAATAAGTTAAACTCGATTTTTAAATTATAACATGTAATATTAAATGATGAAAAAATATAGCTATGTTGTTAAAAATAGCCACTTTATATACATTGTCAAGGCCACATTTTTAGTGACATACACACATGATTGTAGTTACAAGAAATGATATATAGGGAATTTCTTTATCGTTTTTGCATACTACAGCCATGTATGCACTATATTTAAATTGATCCCTTACATAGAATATTATGACATAATTTTAAATGGTACGGATTATAAGTTTTATAAGGAACATACATACATAGAAATAGAAATCTATGAATATATACACAAAATGTATATATTGATACATATGACAACAGTTTTTATAAAGTATGCGATTAACATACATTTAAAAAAAATATACATAAAGGCTTGAAACTTTTTCATTAAATATTTTTTGGTTCTATATAAATCAAACTTCAGCACGATCCATATTTCGCTGGCATTGTTTAACAAAATGTCCAACAGCGAAACCACTTTGTCGAAGGTAACTACATCATAATATACTTTCACAGTAAACGTGCAGTTTGCATTAAAAAAAAAAACTCAGTCTGAGCGCTAACATAGCATAAATTACATACGCAAGTCCAACGTCATTAAATTAAAAAATAAATATTTATATTTAATCGTGAAAAAACGGTAAAAAAAATCACAGTTGAAGTCTTCGTCGCACGTTGTGCACGTGGACGATCCCGTCTCAGTTGTCCTGATGATGGACAGCCATGGCCGACCTGGCCTTATTTTGGCTCATCAGGTTCTTGAGGGTGGCCACTTCTGTGGCCAAACGAGCCAGTTCTGCCTTCAAGTGAGCGTCATCTTCAGGTTCAGGTGCTGTCATTGTTGAAGGTGCCATCGGGGGCCTTCCTTGGTATTCGTGTCCTAGTGAGATTCCAGAATCACGCTCGTCGCTGGAGCCCTCACCATCCCATGGAGGTGAAGCGCGAAGGCCAGGTTCCTGTTTTATGTGCTGGAGAGCGAGCAGTGCTCCTGCCACATCCCTATCCCCTAAGTGAGACTTATGTCTCAACTTCAGAGGAAGGCTGTTGTTCGGTTCATTTTGACCATATGGACCACTATCACACTGTTCGTCTCCGGAACCTGACAGACTCGATACTTCGTATGGGCTGGGGGCTCTTCGCGGCCTCGACAGGTTCAAAACACTACCGGCACTCGGTTCGAAGTGTCCGCGGTAAGGTGGGTAATCACAGTTCTCTGGATAGGGAGTCTGCATTGGGCTGCGGTGGGGTGCTGGAGGTGGAGACAAAGGTGGAGGAGCAGATAAATGGACACTAGGTGTCTGTATAACTGATGCCGGAGTCGATGGGAACAAAACAGCCGGCGCAGTGTTATTCGAGAGCTTCGACCTTTTGGTTACGCACAAAACTTGATCGCAGGTGGGCAGAGTTGCCATCACTTGTTCTATGCTAACCAGAGCTTCTCCGCAGATGCCATACTTTTCTTTGATAGCATCCAATTGTGCTTTGAGTACGTGGTTTTCTTTAGAGAGTTCGACGACCCGTTGCTCTAGCACCATATCGTTGAATCGGCGCTTTTCCCTGGAGCGTTTGGCGGCTTCGTTATTCCTTCGCCGCCTGTCCCAGTAACCGTCATCTTTCTTATTATCCGGTATAAACTCGCGCTGTTTGCGCTGCGAGAAGAAATCTTTACGTTTGAAGTCAAAACCGGCAGGATAGTTGCCGTCTGAGTTGTGAGAATCTGTGCTCAACGGACCCATGTTGACCAGAAGACCAGATTCTCTTAAGGGCAAGGGTCTAGGAGGGCTAGGCGGTGAAGCCAGCAATGGAGGATACAATAAAGGAGCGGTGGGTTGTTGGGGTGGTTGCAACGAAGACTGTTGCTGATGTTGTGGGTGTTGCAATTGATGCGTTGCTTGCTGCTGATGAATCATAAACTCGGCTACCATGATGCGACGGGGTCGCGCAAAGCGCAAAGACGTTGCCTCCTGTAACAACAAAAACGCAAAATTTAATAAACGAGCCATCAAACAAGTATGAAATCGAAACAATTAGCGGATTGCGTTATCGTTAACGGTACAAGCGGAAAGTATTGGTCTGATCATTCATGAATCGGACAGCCGCTAATAGTTCCGTTAAGATAAAATACTTTCTCTCTATGCCGTGACACACAAAACAAAACAGTCAAGTAACGGATGTTGAAAAACGATCTGCAAAACAGTCATGCGAAGACGGTAATTAAAAACGAACCATAAAATGGCTGAATTAAAAATTTACACACTCCGAAAGTCATTATCGTGCGAGTTGAACGAAAAAAATTGTACTAGGTCACTACTACGTACAACGAATTCGATAATCATTCAATTACATAAGTCAAAATTTTCAACAATAATCATTATCGAAGCGTTGCGTAAGCCTGTTTTCAATTGAGAGCACAATTTTCAGACAAATGATAAGACATCACGTTTTCATGCCTGTGCGAAACGGAAGTCGCGATCCGCAAATCACGTGTACTACAAAACACAATCGATAACGCGAACAATACTAAAAATAAAATCAACAACGCCTTTTCGTTATCTCCGAATTTCTAAACGATATACCAAAATCAATAAACCGCCAATTGATCCGCGAAAACGCTCCGACGCAATTTAAATAGCGCACGTGTCGGAATCACGTACCTCTGCCTATTGTACTGCCACAAAAACGTGCTTCGATACGTGATGGGGATTTTACGTAATCCATGCACAGAGTTATTTGTCACGTGTCGTCACGGTCGATGATTTTTATGTAATCGATAAGGGATGTTTTAAATTTCGCCATGTGTATTGTCGATAAGTTCAATGAATTCGGGGAAAATCGCGTTTCGAAAAATAATAATGCGCAATATTTTCTTATCGATTAAAATAGTACAATATGATAAATAAACCAGTTTGAACTGAATATAATAAATGTCATTACGTATTTATATGAATTGGATATATAAAAAAATGAATTCGCTTACATCTTCAATGCAAATTCGCGTTGTTTTTTTTTTTTAAATAAGATCATATTGAATCTGAAAACAATATACCAGATCTATATACATATTCGATTCGATTTGTCGTCATAACCGACCGTTAGTTACATCACCCGCGTCACTTGGCCGACTCACGCGGACCGAAACGTGCGGCTCGTGACCGAGAAAACTCGTCTCGAGCGAATCCGATATCCAACAACAATGACGATCGATAAGATTGACAACATATATGTATATATATATATATATGCTCGAGTGACGTTTTCGCGAATCCCGGTCGCGAATTTGGCGGATTTCGGCCCGCGCGTTATCGGTCAACGCTCGTCCAAAGTCTGAAACGGACGGGTCAAGTCCGATAAATCTGAAAAAAGTTTTTCGGGTCAAGGTTGCCGGTTGCGTAACGGATCCAGGTTTCACACGCATTTTGTGTGCAATTGAATTTTTTTTTTATGAGATCTGAAGCAACGGTTACAAAACGCCAATTTGGAAATCCGTCGTGTTGTTTGTTCATGAATTTTTTTACGACATCGTTTCTTGCCCTTAATACGCGCACGAGATGCGATGTCTTAATATTGATTAAATAAATTAAAATTCGGTCTAGTTTATCGTGCATTGCGCAATTATTTATAGGAAAATGAGAAATCGCTAAAAAGCGGTGTGAAACTGATCTATCATTAATTCGTTTCGAGTGTGTTCGAAAAAACATGCAACAGCCACTAATCTGGCAGTTGCATCTGCTATAACAGCAACGACCCGCATCTGGGTCAAGTTGACTAACACCGGCGCGGTTGTGTCATCGAAATGGAACAACTTCTTAAATTGCTGATATAATCGAGCCGGGTTATGAAACAATATGCGATAGGATTGGGAAACGGCGATTATTGCCGACACACGCCATATTGCACCGGCAAAAACGTCAACTGTATCGTTAATCGGCCTGTTTTTTTTTTTTTCGGTTAAAAGATGTGTTATTTACGTATCACGTTGAATACGGACACGTGAATACGTGGACGAGAAAACGATCGGTGTCGTAACTGCAGAAGCCTCGTGTTTCGATGGCCACTATCGCGTGTTGTATAACGTGTATGGATATAAATATATAATGAGCGATAATTTGTAGTGGATCTGCGAATTTTTTTATAAATAATATCGATTAGGTTGTTTTTTTGGGTGTTCGCAAGTGATTATTTTTGAAATGATCGATATGTGCAATCTTCGCAGATTGCGAAAACGGTGGGTTTTCACAACGACCTTATTAATTTGCGCACCTTTGAAAACGATGATTTCACAATGCGAATGTATCGTATGAATACTATTTTTTTATAGATTTTGATCTATTGCGCGATTAATCTATTTGTATTACGTGTTACATGCAAATGCGGATTGTGTATTTCAAAAATAAACTAGTTTTATAAAAAAATAAATATTAGAACAAAGTTCATGTTTTGATATTGAATCAAAAAAATAATAATTTCTTATTTTTTTTAATGTTATCTATTCGGTAAATGCACTCATTGCATATAAACGGATGTAAGCAAAGAGAGGAAATGTCCTGATAATCATTCACGATAATATTTGTCATATTTTTTATGAAAAACCTCACAAACAATAGACTTCCAAATCCAAAATCATCACATCGCCACTATTATTTTTTTGCCCAAATCAATCTAGTTGCAGAAAAAACATATCGACCATGGCACTGATTTACGTAAACAGTGGCACAAATATGGTGCTAGTTGGTGTTACGTGCTCGTCGTCGAACCAGGAAGGGCCGTCAAACGAGCGAACGTGTTATCTGCTCTAAAGGTTGACCACGGGTGGACAATGTAACGGGGCGATCAATGACAATCATTTATTTATGTATTCCACTTGTTATATGCGAGCATTATTGTGTATGGTTTGGTTATATAAACTATCATGGGACGTTACGTGACGCGCCGATTTGTCGAGGTCAGTTCTATGGTGTTGTTTGTTTGTCCACATATGCCAATAAATTGATAACGCCATTTACGACAGAAGGTGATCCATCAAGGAGCTTTAGATTGTGTATGTGACGAGAATTGAAAGAAATTTGGTTCTGTTCCATTGAGTAATGAAACCATCTCGATAGTCTTATTGTTCTAAGTCCCATGGATATCGTTAAAACCTTATCTTGTACAGGTTCCATATGGTGATGATTCACTTCTTGAAAGTTCACAGAGACCATGCCCCACAACGGTCGTCACATATCACATACGATGATTGTTTATCACCTTGAGTAAATCAATAAGAAATTGCCACAATCAACTTGTTGATCCAATTGATTTTATGCAGCACATTCTGAAGCCGGGAGTCGCAATAGATTCCGGATAAACAAATTGCATGATCATGATTTTCGATCGAGCCGTTACACATAGGATTGGCAGACCTCCACGATCCCGTTTGGATGGCGCCCAGTAACTGACCTTAGATTATCGAATGACGCTGCTGTTGTTGATAGTAGTTTTTTTTTCTTGAGCTATTCTGAGATTAGAGGGCGACGGCCAATGTAACGGTCGGGATCCCTTTTGTAGAGACAATCAATGGCGAAGGTCCGCCGAGGCGAGGCCATCCCGAAAAGTCGACAGTTGTATAACGATGTGACCCAACTCGAAGACGAGGTCTTATCTGCTAATTGTGTAACAGTAAACAGGAGTATGTTGGGTACACATAATATAAACGGAATGCCGAAAGTGTGACATTCTTTAAATTCTTCTCAAACACCAAACAACAGATAAGATCTTTCAAATATTTACGCGCGAGTGTTGTGCAATTATCATTTACATAACATTTGAAGAATATCGAATATAATTAGAACCGAACCCGATAAGTCCCGGTCCGTTTGCCGCGGCGACCTCAAACGCCACACGATCTATAAATACCAGTTTTCTACGCAAATAACAATAAAACATTTGCAACACGATTGACCCTTAAAGTCACGTGTACCATAACACGACAACTTCCTAGTAGCGCACGTCCGAGACACGCGACTCGTTCAGTCTCCGATCCAATGTCAATCTTAACATTTGCATAAATGAACCTTGCCGCGACGAGTAGTTTCATTGTGCTCGACCTCTAACACGTCTATACGAGCTGACGTAACGGCAATAATGTTACGGTATAAAAAAATAACCACATTGACACTGCTTATGCAACAATATGATTAAGGATCTGATTCATTGTATTCAGAGGTAATCTGCAATGGATTCGTCAACAAGGAACGGGATAATGTGTAGACTCTATGCTTGAGTAAGGTGTTCCTTGTTGACAGCCAATGATGTCTATTCTGGTTTGAGTCTATAATGTAGACTCTTCGGATGCCCCAATTGAAGCAATCCTTATTGATTTAGCGAGATAAGTAATTTACACAACAGATAATGATTGAGGATCTGATTCATTGTATTATAATATCAGAATGTTCCAATTTCAGACAGTGATTTTAATGATTTATGCAACAATATAATAATCTGATTTATCACATTCAGGAGTGACCTAAATTCATCAACAAGAAACAGGATAAAGTGTAAACTCTTCTGATGACCCAATTGAAGTAATCATTATTGATTTAGCAAGATAAGTTAACTTAGAAAACGATAGAGGATCTGATTCATCTTATTACAATATCTGATGACGCATAGTAACGATTTAAATGCGATCTCAACATTTGATCATATCTTAAGGTAATCTCGATCGATCGACAGCACCCGGATGAGATAAGGGATGTCCAAGATGAGAAGACTCTCAAGATGTTCCAACTAGAGCAATCCTTATTGATTTAGCAAGATAAATAACTTACGCAATAGAAAATGATCTGATTCATAATATTATAATATCAGACGATGCATAATAATGATCTCAACATTTGATCACATCTTAAGGTAATCTCCATCGATCGACAAGACCCGGATGAGATAAGGGATGTCCAAGATGAGAAGACTCTTTAGATGTCCCAGTTGGAGCAGTCGTCAATGGTTTAGCTCCGTGTAGGTCAGCAGGCGACATACTAACCAGTTGCTTGAAGCTGTACCGCTACACCAACTGGAGTAGGCCACGGTGTTCTCCGGTGGGCGATACCCCATCGTCGTAACACTTAACATCTTGTGTAACCGTTGCGGTGTTGTATCATACGGCATTGTTTGGCATTAAAATCGAATTGTATTGAAGGTCCGAATGATCGATAATGTCGATTTTTATGCAACGAGTAATAGTGCGTATCGGTGTATCGCAACAAATGAATGAATGATAAAATTTTAATAGAACACCTGTTATTTTGTGCTATCATCACAAAGGTTTTACGTAACGGAATTATATGTATTTAAACAAAAAAATTCTATCGAACAAAGGCAGGTGATTCGAACGAGTTGGCGATAAAACGAACGGGTTCCTCTCTATTTCCGAATCGGTACCGTTTTCCGTCGAGACAACGAGATTAACGTGAAATATGAATAATGACGGTATTTTATTATGTGTTCTAAATTATGTTTTTGTTGTAATAAACGTACATTGCGACACGTCGACTTCGAAACAAAGGGAACAACGATCTGACCTATCGGACCTAATAATGACGCAACGGCAAAACCGTCGATATTTGTTTTGGATTACGATTTTCAATTAACGGTGTCAATGTTGCAATCTTCTTATATTCATTATTTATATATTATTTTATAAAAAAAAATCAATAAAAATATTGATTTATCTTTTTAATATTGAAAGACTAGTTGGAAAAAAAAATAATTTTTCAATTAAAAATTAGTAACAATACGACACATAAATAAAAATTTTCATATGAGAACCCCGCATTGTATTTTGCGTAATATTAATAATACGAAATCTAAAAAAAACGTAATATTGATACAAAAATGGCAATTTGCACAACTCGTGTGCTACCGTTGTTGCGCGTTCGCGAATTCGCCAATGTAATAAGGTGACGAAAATTTGAATAACGTTACTCTGATTACTGCATCGGCCACAACACAATGGTGTACTTGCAAAACCCCCATAGCGAGTTTATATAGCCATTATGAAACTGCCTCTCCGTTAAAATTGTGTCAAAGCGTGTACCGTAATAACAGCCGAGTGAGTCAAGAAAATGTAACGACCAACGGATAATTGCCGCCATATTCAAACATTACGCCTTTGTATGCGTTTCGCGATTCAGTCGATCTATAAAATTTGAAATATAATGAAAAAATGTCTAATTAAACCTGTAAACCGATGTCGAGTCCCCGTTTAACCGATTGCGCGCGTTCGCCGGTTAAAAGTAACCCATCGCGTCGAATGCTGTAATCCAACGGTATATTTTGCTCTTAACCCAGTTAAATGTTTTTTCTTTCATATTCATTTCGCGCTTGTTCATAAAGGCATAACTCGTTGCCGTAAGAAGAGGCGTAAGTTATGTAATGATGCCGGTAATCTTCGCATGCGAACGGTAATAAATGCATCATTATGCAAAGCAGAAAAACGGTTTGAGCGCGCAAATAATATATAACGTGTGCGATATTGAAACCGTTGCTAGAAAAATTTGCGCAATTAAAAATTAACCCATCGATCCGCTGTTACAAAAAAAAAATACAAACAAAAGAACATAAAGTTACATGGTCAAGTTTCGCAACTACGAAAACGCACCCGCGACGGATTATTGCGTCCATTTTCGTAATGCCTTTTTTTGATAGTTGAGCAAAAATATATATGTGTGTAATACGACTTTATTAATCTATACGTTGCATATAACATTGTCGTTTGACAATTACGAAAACGATTCGATTATTGCGGTGAATTCGGTGTCGAAACGCGGCCATGTTTGATTCTATAATCGGATCACATTCTAAACTCAACATGCATATATACTCAATACGAAGATAGCGCTTAGAACGTGAAAAGCCCATCGTTTTTAAAATTGCACAAATGCACCGCTTAAAAAAAATGAAAAATTGCCCAACGATCATCTGCGATTACTCAATTTACGTGTTTGTTGTAAAAAAAAAAACACGAATTAGTTATGTGAAACGAGTGGAATGGACCTAAGGCCGTTTTAACTCAACTGGGACGCGGTTGACGGAACGTTTGGGCAACACTACGCGTTGCAAAGGGTTATCGGTGTGGCAACGGCGGCGGCAACTTCCGTTGCGAAATTCGGTCGTAAGGTAATATTTTCAATTTTTTAATACGAAAAAATAAGGATTGCATCGCCGCAAGATCGGGACTGGCGTCGGAAATTGTCGGCTTCGTGAATATCTAAGAAAATGGGTTGCTGCGTTGCGAAATCGTTGCATTGCCGTTGCAATGCTTAAAAGTTATCATTCGACAATTGAATGCATGAACCATTTGAATCAGGTTTTGAATGAATCATATAAATATTAGATGATTTCATATTATACAAAAAAAATTGAAAACCCGCGTAATACTCAGTCTACCTTCATCTTTTAACGAAATTCACAACGCGAATTGAGCAAGATATTGACATTTCGCATTGCACAACGGCCCGATTATAAACTCCTTGCATTTTATGAATGCAATTACAAATATGCTAATAGCGCAATTGCAAATCGGTAAAGCCGAACGAGCGGTCACACGAATTCGCGGTCACAAAATCTTCAGTCATCGCCATTACGCAACCGATGGCCGAAATTCACGGCGAAAAGCGACCATCTTCACCTACGTATACTTTTTTTCAATAACAGTTGTTCCAGCTTAGATAATATGTTAATGGCTGTTGCTCTCGGTGTTGCAATTCCGCATGCTTGCGTCATCTGTTCAGGTTACCAACACGGTACACGGTCATTCGCTCGGTTTACCAATCTGACCTACTACTACTATGAATGTTACAAACACTATTTCAGATGCAATTTATAGACGGTACAGCACCGACGATCGTTCGTTAAAAATTGCGGAATTCATATCGAAATTTTGTTTGAACACAAATACGATTGAAGATTTACCATTAAAATAAGCTATTTTAGATAAATGTAATATAATAATAAATATAAAACAAATACAAAGACGAGTTTTCCTAATGCTTCGAAGGCCGACAACCGCTCGATCACCAACACCGGTCGCAACAAACACGTGAAACTCTAGTTAGAAATTTTGTAAGCACCGTTCTCTTATTATGCCATCGGATCGCATTTTGTCTGTGACTCACGCGACCCATATATGTAATAATTTAATATAAATTTAGAGGATGTTACACCCAGTGAACGCAATTCGTTGCAAAACTAACCGACAAGGTTGAAGAATACTTCAACGCACAATTTCTCTGTCGACTTCATACGACCCACGTTAGAAACTATAAAAGATGATTCTTTTTGTTGTCGTTGATTATCATTTTTTTTTTATAGTTTAGCAACATCGTCGCGTTTCCATAGGAGCCGTTTTGGGTCAAATAAAATGTTGTAATTTTTTCATTTTCCACAACTGGATATTGCTCGAATGCCGCGCGTTACTAAATCGAATTTTGTAATCGCGCTCGAATGTACACGAATGCGTTTTAAATCGGTGCTTTACCAACTTTTTCGATTCCACGAAACGTGCATAATGGATCCGAATCAAGGTTCAATGCTAAATCCGAAAGAACACACCGAAATCGCCCGATACGGAATCGGCTGATTTACGTATAAATTTTCGGCCTAACGGTGCAATAGTTATCGCAAGATGACGATGATGACCCGATTGGATCGGTATCCGGCACCGTCATCGCCGTCATGTCGAACTCGGCTAACAGTTACGCGAAACGGTAATCTTTGTTGTGTTGTGGGATGGATGGATGCTGGCCGTTTTTGTCTTTTCGAAACCGAAAATTAACCGGATTTAACGAGGGATTCGTACCAGTTTTTATACACTTATATTGCGGTCGATTAATGTCGACGATCGATCTATGGGTCTCTTCTTATTCCGGTTCAGAGGTGAAAACGGTATCGTCGTCCCACAATCTTTCCATATATTATAACGATGCGTCTTTTTTGACAATTCAATAATCCTAATAAGTTGCAATACAAAAACTCAAAAATATAAATGAATAATAAGATTCATCAATTAATTATGAATAGATTCTTCAATCATTCACGGTCATTCGAAAATGCCAATTTTGCTAGTCACCAGGTGCAAAGTAACCCCAATTTTCGCCATTTAAACGGAAAGACGAAGCCGTTGCAAATGAGTCGACCTCGAAACAAGGCGATACGGTAAAAAAAAAATGCAGTTAAACAAACTAACTGCTCTCTCGACAGTAGGTTAAGCAACTCGATCAACGGATGTTGTATCTTCGATATTACCGGGTTCCATCGAGCACCAGTAATGCGTTATGTAAGATTAATTATAAAATACGCATATAGACGTACCAGTTAAATTCAACTGGATTTCACGTGCAATACTATACAAACAATGGTAAACCGTATTAGATATATATAAAATAGATATATCCTCGTTGTAAGAGAAGGCCTACATAAAGCTGACCTCCATACTGCACGCGTGCACATCCACTACTGATCTAGTGTTACGTGCATCGGAATAACGGTTCCGCTAGTATTTCTCGACACATACAGTTTCACACCTACACTTTATCGATGGAAAAAAGTTAAAAAAATATTAAAACACGAGGATGACTCACGAAAATGCACCTGTCAAAGCGCACGTATACAAATTAGGCGTTTCGCGGAAAACTAGAATGTTTGCCAAATTGAAAACAAAGGAAATTTTTCGACGCGAAGAAAATTGGGTCGTATGATTAATCATTTTTTTGCGTAACGATCGCGAACGTTAAACGATGGAGGAAAAATTACGTGTTTTTCGATCGGCAGGTATGTGCGAGTTCGGCCATGAATTTTTTTCAGCCATTATTAACATTACATAACAGAATAAATTAATGAGCAAACACTGACGGGTCCGATCTTTGAAATTATCACACACAATATAATGTCGTAACGAAAATCAATTGCGCATTTCTGCTGATTAGATTACGATTATTAAACTTTTATTATTAATCCCGATTATAAATAGCGCTAATAAAAATGCATCACACGACACCACAAAGCACATCTAATTGAACATAAAAACACGGAAAACGTACAAACAGGAAATGCAATTTTTTTTTCAGATCCTTGGTAAAGGACCTCGCTTCGCAGCCGCATACTAAAACTGCATAAACACAAAGTCATGACACCGGTGCATACACAATTACACATGAAAATCAATATTGAGAGAGCCCCATTGCTTTTGTTGTTGCGAAACGGTCTCGCGCAACTGTTGCGCAATTTCCAAGGATTATTGTACGGCGTTTGTTGGCGATAACGCGAGAACGTGAGCGTGTTGCGTCATATGTGTTCCCCTCTACTTTATTGCTTTGGTAACGTGCATGTTTCGTGGGTTTGTTGACGGAGAATGTATGCATTTACTGGAGGAGGTGATTCCCCGCGAGTGCGATAGGGAAGCGTGCAGATTGGCGTTTCCGCTGTGAGTCACATACTTGATGTGTTATGTAATGTTCATTGCGATTTGAAAGTCAATGTATGCATCGACTGAGTTCTTAGAATTGAGAATGGATCGAAATTTTTGTTGAATCATCGTCAACGATGATTAATTTGTTCAAATAGGTGTCCATCTACAATTAGATGGATTTTTGAACTTGTGCAAATTCTAGAAGTAAGCGTTTGATTCATTTAACATAAGAAGTGCAAATTCTACGTGGAATCGTTGATGATTTGCTCTCATTGATGATTCAAAATATTACGTGAGAATTCTGAGAATCGAGAATGAATTGTACTGCCGTAATAATGGTTGATTAGTTCCCGTTAAGTGCGAAATCTATGGACGAATTTATAATATAATATATGTTATATAATTTTATTGCCTATCCTTGACCTAGTCTGTGTGTTCGTCTGGTTAATTTGCGTGTGATTTTTTGTAGGAAATGTGTAGGTCACGTACGTTGTGATATTTCCGCCTGTGTTTTTTGGCGATTATTTATTTATGTATATTTCGATGAGATTTGCAAAAAAACACAAAATAGGAAACGTATTTTATAATAAAAATTCAGCGAATGAATCATGAATGTGACGTTAGTTGCATTTTGTAACAAATCAATATTTCATTTAGCATTTATATAAGGCCAATCCATAATTCATTCGAGCTTAAAATTGATACACAATAGCGATATTTTATGAAAAATAGCTTCCCTATGCAAAAGTGTGCAATGTTATTATAAGAAAACACACAATATCGTTTTATCGCTTATCTACATACGCGAATGTCGTAATACCTTATTATATTATTATATCGTCATTATAAAATGTTAAGCTAATCATAAATACATAAAGTCGTATTTTTTTCCCGGTAATGATTACGCAGTATCTGCCTTTGTCCGATACAAGAACAATGTCTTTGTCGGGGAGATAAATTCCGAATCATCCGCCTTCTTTGTGCTTTCTCAGAAACTGTCCATCTTCGCGTTTCGAGCTTCCCATTTGGCTCGAGATTACAAATTTAAATTTATCATTAAATATCAAAACAACGCGAACCTTGGCCGAATACGCTTCCGGACTGGTATTTCCTATAGTGTTGCGACATGTGCGCAATCACAGCACGTAATTTGTATTGGAAACGTGCTACGAAGAAGGCCACCCTTTATGGGTAGGGTCTGGAATCGAAAAAGGCGGCAAAAACAAAACGGAACCGCTTTTTAAAAACGGTTGTCTAGTTCAAGATCGCGCACATAACAACGGGTCAACAAGGCCGCGCACCTTTTTCGCTCTTGACATTTGTACAATGCGACATTTTCCATTTAGACATTGTCATGTGACGAATAATTGAATTTTGCAATTGTACAATTTTTACTATTGCAAATTCACTGGTTAGTACCAGTTTTATTTTTCAACGCGTTTCGTAATTAGAACGACGAATTTGTGCAATTATTATTGAAAATTTGCAAGAACAGGACTTTTGGTGATGATCGTGTGACACTTTTGGCAGACGAGCCGACCTTCCACCACAAGGGAAAGGTCGATCCTCAGTTTCTGGGTCACCATCGATCAGCTCCATACAAACGTATATGTAATGTACCGAAAGCAAACAAGTGGGTCACAAGTCGCTCTAGAATTAAGGGCGCAACAATTTTGCACGCGTTTTTGGCAAATCTATATATAAACGTGATATAATTCGGAGGAATGTTGTTAAATAATCTACGTGGAATTTCTTCGCGATCTTGTATCAAAATTGAATAAACAAAATCTCTTATCATGTTTAGAAGTTTTACGAAATGCTCTCTGAAGAATTTTCTATGTAAACAGTTTACATTTATCGCAGATTTTGTTAATGCAAATATATAAAAATTTTATATAAAAAGTTTTATAATAGTATATACACTCGAACTAACGAAAAATACGATGACTCAAGAATGAGTCACAATTTAAATTTCATACATTTTTCAAATTCAAATATGTCCTTTTATATATAAAAAAAAAAGTTATCGATTTCCGTTCAGAACAAACACGCGCCATAGTAAATTCACGTTTGCAACGCAATACGTAAACATTGCGTACGGCGAAAATTTTCACATAACAAAAATCGAATCGTTATCTGCGAATTGGCATACTGCTTGCATTATTTTTTTCTCTGTTTCGGACGTTTTAATGGCGCCGTGGAAAATAACAGACGACTTTTCGGCGCACTCGCGATTTCCGCGAACGTCCCGTCAAAATATTTACTCGAAAAACACGATACATAATCGGCGGACGATCGATGATATAATAAAGCTGTTGCGTCATTGCCGAATTCCGAGAACTGTTCAATTTTCCTCGATTTGAATTCGGCGTGTACAAAAAAGAGCAAAAAGTTTCGAAGGCTTTGTTTTGACGTGTGCGCGAGTTTCGCCGTTTGAACTATGTCGAAATGGCACATTTTATATTGTATATATGTATCGAAATGCATTTATAAATTATGCGGTTGAAATTTGTAGATAATTTTCAAGTTCAACTTTTTCAAGTGATATTGGAATAAAATTATATAATTGCGATTTTATTCGTTAAAATCTATTGAAAGATTTGTTATAAATTTTAGAAAATTCTATGTATAAATTTATTATTCATTGATGATCTTAAAATTGTAATATAATAGAAATAAGATTATCATAATTAAAAAAATATAATTTTAATATGATGAAATAATGTTCAGATCAAAATTTTCATCATCAATTTTTTCTAAATTCTCATAAAATTTTCAACGAATTAACAAACAAAACATATCACATCATTTCATCCATATTCAGACGAAACAATTTCCAGATCGAAATTTCAAACCATCACTTTTGTCCATCAACAACTCTCATAAAATTTCCGACGATCAACAACCAAAGCACATATATCATATTATTACATTCATATCGAGACGAAATAATTCCCAATATCAAACCGTCACTTTTGCCCATTAACAACTCCCATAAAATTAACAACCACATTAATTCATCCATGTTCCGACGAAATAATTTCCAGATCGAAAAACCAAACCGCCACTTTTAACCATTATAAAACTTATGATACATAAATAAAAAAATATTATTTCATCCATATCACGATCCGAATCCTTTTTTTCAAAAAATCTTCGTACCATCCACCGCAATCGAAATCGCACTGAACATAAAAGCCTTCAAAATCAAAAAAAAACTTTTTCATACACAAACACACACTTCGCGAAAATATTCAGGCCACCTGAAAAAAGCATCGAACTGACCTTCGCTAGGAGACGATCGCGTTTCAGTTCGTCGCCGTCCCGCATCCAAGGGGGACCGGGCACATCGTCAGTCGTCGGCCACGAGCAAAATAAAAAATCCAATCCACCAAACGATAATCCAAAACAGAGACACTGAACGACACAACGTGCGAGCGCGAACCGTGTCGACCGTGCGGCGTCCGGTGTTGGACTGAGCACGCGGCCGGCGCAGCGGTACAATAATAAAATGCAGTGCGCTACGTTAGTTCGCGGCTCGGCTGCGGCGGGGCGCGCGAGCGATGCGAGCGGGTGTCGAGCGGGGACTGGCCGCAGCGGCAGCGCGCGAACCGAGGCGAGTGGCGCCCCACCGCTTTTCGAAATCCCCGCCACTTTGAGGGGGGGTGGAGAAAACGAGGCTGGTGGTCACGTGTTGGCCGAGACCGCGAATCCGCGGTCACGTGAGGGGCTTTTCTTTTTTTTTTGGGTTTGATTTCGTTTTTGGAGTGCGGTAGTTCTCGAGATGCGTTCCTGTTGACCGATAGGAGCCGTAAACGTAAGTCGAATTTGCGTATACAGCTGGGTCTCGTATAATACGGTTTTGTATAATACGGATGTATGAATTGTGGCATATTTTTTATACAACACGCTTTCACGCTATGTAAAAGATTAATATGTTTGATTTTTACGTCCGTGAAATGTGAAATAAGATTTAATTAGAATTTTTTTATTGAAAAGGATCTTATAATAGAAAGAATTAAAACAGATTTTGGAAATTTATAATAAAATACGTAAATATTTATATGCTAAAAGCAGACAATCGCTTATTACCGAATTTTTGAAGACCACAAGAAATCCAAAGTCCTCCGATGATGAAAACTTACAACCGATCTCGAAAAAGAGTAAAACATATAGAATTCTAAGTGATAGTGATGATGAATGAATACTATATTCTATAATATTATTAAAGTTTTTTTCAATAAATGTGTAAATGTATATTTAAAAAAATACAGTACATATTCATATCAACTATCTATTATTTTGGAACGCGAACCTAATTTTGTAAGTACTTCAGACCTTGTATAACACGGATTTGTATTACACGACGTTTTTGTGGAACCATATGACCGTGTTATACCAGGCCCAGGTGTATACATTTTTTTTTCGGTAGTTTTATTTACTTTTAACAATAATGAAATAATAAATAAATAAAATTTGAAAATCTTTCGCTGTTTATTTCAATACGATTTTTTTGGTGGTTCTTAATTTTTCCTTATTTAAAAAAATAATTGATTTAAAAAATATACTTCACTATTTTTTTCGGTCGTAAGTGTGAACCGTCGTAAGTCGAGGACTATCTGTATTGCATTTTTTGGTTTGTGTGAATGAATATGTTATTTTTTTTATAATTTCCTTTTTTTAATGCAGGTGATCTATAAAAAGTGATTTTGGTATATAAAATCTTGCGTTTGTTTTGGGACAGTTTGTGTCATCGGATATCTGCGCGAAAATTTTTCATGACACATATTTGTGTCATC
>JAOXNN020000020.1:2618029-2638418 GCA_028571205.2 Hydropsyche betteni | reverse complement strand
CACCTGAATCATCATCTGTTGCCACTAAATTTTGACATGGCAAACATGGGTCAAATGTACCTTTATACAAAGCAACATAAAAATCCATACCTGACACTGCTGTCAAATCAAATGTTCCAGCTTTTAAAGTCATTAAGGTCTTAACTTCATAATATGGCCGGTTTACTGAGTCAGCAATACAAGTACCTATTGTAGGTCTAAAAAATGCAAAGTCCATCGTATCTAACGCTCCGGAAATAGTTGTAATTGGCACTAAACTACCGCATTCTATTGGTCCAACATTGGCTGGACAGGTAATGTCAGGTGTAACTACGCATGATCCAGGAGCATAGGAAAAACATGACGGAATAGGAGTAATCGCAGTATTTAATGATGTTTGAACAAAAGAACCATTGGCTGGTCCGGCGATCCCGACAGTAGCAGAGGAACCGCCATTTTGTGTATCGGATCCATCTGTGAGATCATTATGTGTAATTTGTATTTGATTTGTCCCTTCAAAAAGAATTATTTGAAATACTATTTGATCAGTATTATTACTAGAGCCAAAATAACTGCCAACCCATTGTATAACAAAGTTTCGATTTGGAGCAATACCATTTACTTGAGAATAAATTCCATTGTCTAATTCGCCGGTTCCTGTAGAAGTATTCAGATCATCCCAAAGACCAGCAATTAAATTCATGCCTGAAGTCAATGCAACATTACTTAAATCTGCGCCTGACCTGGTAGATGGAGAAAATCGTAAAAACCCATTTGTACTTGCAGTTGCAGAAGTAAGACATTGATTATAAAAAACAAAAGGAAAAGGAAAATTCAGAGTGGGAGATAATTCATCTCCTTGAGAACCCGCCAATAATGCCCCTGTAGTTCTAATATCTACAAATGAGGGAGTACAAGTACCAGAAGAATATGGAGCAGGAGCTGCAATTGAACTTGTATATGGCTTAAAACTTAAAAACTTTGGTGCAGTAAAGCTTCGGTCAAATGAAAATTGGCTAACAATAGTATTTGGCAAACCTGCAACACCGACTGTAGCTTGAGCACCATTATTCTGGGTATCCGCTGCATCAATAATATCTTGATGTATAATTTCAATTTGATTGGTTGTCTCATGGATCTTAACTTCAAAAGTGATTTGGTCACTATTCCCAGAACTACCGAAATAACTGGCAACCCACTGTATAACAAGCACTCTATTAGGAGCTGAACCCATGACCTGAGTATATATACCATTGTCCAATTCACCTGTGCCAGTTGTTGTGTTCAAATCGTCCCACAAAGCTGCAATAAGATTAAAACCAGGAGCTAATGCAACATTGCTCAAATCACCTCCAGATCTTGTTGATGGGGTGAAACGTATAAATCCATTTGAACCTATAGTTGCGCTAGAATACGAATTGTAATAAAACACAACGGGAAAAGGGAAAGTGAAAGAAGGAACTACATCATCACCTTGAGACCCTGGCAATAAGGTACCGGTAGTTCGAATATCCATGAAAGATGCCTTACATGTACCCATTGAATATGCTGCCTGAGCTTGCACGAGATTGGAGTAGCCAATTAGTATTGCAATAGAAAATATTAGCTTTATACTAAAAAAATAAATCGATGAACTAATGATTGTATTATGGTGGTTAATTGTAATATATGAATATTGTAATTTTGAAAGAGGGTTTTTGTAGGGGGGTTTATGTGAGAATATGTGTCCCGATACCTAAACAGTAACCCTGGTTTCCCTATATTCTGTATATAAAAAAATAAAATTTAAACCATATAATGGTTGTTTAACATGTCGCTTAACTTCAATCTAAACAAATCGATTATTCAATACAGCAAATCCGAGTTCATTCAACGTTTCAGATCCATCGTCTGCACAAAACAAAACGATACGATCGAACAAAGAAATCCCTCTCGTAAGATCTTCGACACTGCACATACACACCGAAAGCGCCCGGGCACACACCCATCGGAGCATTCGAACGCACGCACACCGAAAGCTCGAGCATAAAAGGATTGAACTCGCGTGCCGCACTGTACAAAGAATGCTCCAAAATCGCAGCCGTTGAACAATGACCCAAAGAGCGCTGAAGGTGACCCGTAGGCCAATGCATGGTTGCACCGACGAACGAACGGGTCTGCCTCGCCGCCGCTTTGTTTTGGACAACCTCTTTTTTTCGCCATCTCGTTTCGGCTGGGTATGTTTTTTTGTATGTTTTGTCCGCATGCGCGCACGTATGCGAGCGAATTGCGCCGACGCCGGCGCACCCTTTCGCAATGGACCGTAGATTAGTGCAACAACCCGGCGTCGGATCGTCGCGAAATTAACCAATTACATAAATCACTATATATAAAACGGTTTAAAAGAGGAAAATTCTTTGAAAAAGACCCACGGACGACGGTGAGATGTAATATGTGTCGCGTCATTTTATTGTCGTCGCGCGCTTCCGGATTCTATTTAACGATTGGGGGGCGCCGCTCTCGAAATAAATATCAAAAGCTGAAAATTTTTGGCAACACGAATTCGCTGCTCCGGCCGCATCGTAAATTATCGATTCAAGCGTTTCGACGAGCGGGGTTAATGCACCTGTGCCGCAAAACAAACGCTGAAAGATAACAGCCATTTTTTATGAATAATGTACGTGTGTGAGTGTAGCTTTTTTGTTACGAGTTACGTGTGTTTTCGCGTGTTTTTTTGGGTCCTCGCAAAAATTCGCTGCATCCTAATTACGTCCAGTTGATGGATGTTGATTTTGCGGCGGAGTGTTTTTGCACGTTTTATATATTTGACATTTGTAATGTAAGCGTCGGTTGTGATGAGTGTTGCCAATTTTGAAAAATACTTGATTCGTAATTTCGGACGATAGTGGAAAACGTCTGAATTGAAAATACGCAGATTGCGTCATATTTTGAGACGATGATGAAATAGTGATCGATTTATCGTCATGATAGTATGATTATTTGAAGTAGAAGTAGTTAAACTTCAGGGATGGATCGTTTCTTATTTAATAATTATTTTATCTGCATAAATTCGATAGAAGCCTTTTGATCTTTACCATAAAATAACCAATCGATTAAATTTTCAACGAATATAAGGAAATTCAAATGTATTATAAACGTTTCTAGAAAATTCAAAATTTCGAATGTTTGCAATAAATCATTCATATAAAAGTTTGGTTTAGCATTGAAACATTTAAAACTTCATAATTTAATTTTTATGTTTGATCGTTTTCAATAATACGCTAATTTTTATTGAAATTTTATTAATGTCTGCATTATACACTTGACCCATTTTTATACGAGCAGTATTAGCAAAAAAAAATTCAAGCAATTAATACAAATAACAATGATAATTAATCATTTCATAATAAAAAATGCATTGTTGAAAATAATAATTGATTTGTTATTTGACAACTACAACTTACGATTACAAGAAACTACAATTATTTTAATTTAAATGCACACGATCAAAACAATTAAAATTTACATCAACCATATGGAAAGTTCATTAAAAATACGATAGTCAATAACGCCCATGATCTTCAATTCCATTGAAACACACAAGTTAAACTCACTCAATCGACCCATTTAAACATTAACAATCCAATATCACACAACCACACATATCAAATCATCACAAACATTACCAAAATACCAAACTCAATTGCAACCAAATCCATCAACCGACCCGCCGTTCCCATGATCCTCGATCCCATTCCAGCCAGACGACAAGACTCCTCAGTCTCCCCAAAACACAGACAGACCCAAAACTCGTTGCAACGAGTTATGTCCACTCGTTTCGAGCCATGTCGTGTCGGATTTCTCGGAACGCGAGCATATTGACGACAAAAAAGACCGTTTTCTTTGTTGTCTCAGTCGCCGTTACGTCATTGACCTCTAGGCTGTCGAAATCTTGAGGTAGGATCGGCGAGACGCTCTTTTTTTATACATACTTCAGCTTCAACGTGGAAGTCGACAATGCATGAAAAAAATCGCTCAGGAATCTACGAGGTTTTCACTTTCAGTGTAGTATTTTCAGATTGTCGCAGCGGATGCTTTTGTCGACAAATGAACCGTGAAGGGTGAATCATTGTACGAAAATTCGTGGAATACACGAAAAATTTCGAAGTAAATATGAATCGTTAAAACAGTCCGGTTTCATCGATAAAACATAGATCCATCTTTGTGTTGAAATTGACATGTCACGAGGAAATCGGAAGTTATTTCATTGATTGGTTTATGTTTGATGTACTCGTCGAGGACATGGAATAATCGGTATGCAGAATGCGATGTGTAATATACACGAGGTATACAGATACTGGTAGTTGAATAATGATGAAATAAATTTCGTTTTACGTGATTTTTATGGTGGATTCTTCAAAAGGCGTTTATTGTTTTCGATCGTGTTGAATCGTAATTTGTTGTCAAGTGATTTGATCTGTTGATGTTTTTCGTTTATGATTGGGTATTTTGGGCTGTTCAAATGAAATTTATTGTGTAATAAAACATCAATAATGTAAGTCGAAGTTACTCGAATTGTCTACGTCAGAAAACTAGACACTTAAAGATACTAGATCTTATCAAACGGTGATCGTTTAAATATAACACAATTGAAACAAAAATACTTCTTTTTATAAATCTTTAATATGCCAGTTGACGCATGTTCAAAAGTAATCGGTATTATCTGTATTTACTTATTCAACGATTATGAAAACGATTTGAAATTACAATTTTTTCGCATTTTCAACAACTTCATACATAACAGCGCATGAAATTATGTATGTCATTCGAAAATATTTCCAAAGTTTGTCGAAATGCAGTTTTGCAATTTTAAAACGCTGACGTGATGAAACGCCTTTTTGCGCAACGAATAACCCATATTTACCAAACACAAAATAGAAACAATAAAAATATAACACGTACATGTGCATATTGCACAAAACAAAAATGCAAAACAAATTATATGCAAGGTAATACACATTAGAGGAAGCCTGAATTTACATTTTGCTCATAACATAATTAATATATTCCGAATGCGAATTTCGCAATTGAAATTCAACGGCGAATATTTCGATTCTCGTCGCACAACTATGACCTATCCTAAATCCTGTTTAAAGATAAACTCGCTGAACTGGTTTTTATAAATACAATTTTAATTGTAAATAATCATACTGTTTTATATTTTCCTGATCGTATAATGACATATTGAGACAGGTTATGAATTTTTCTTCAATAAAAAGTTTGATATCAAAGTATCGATCAAAATCGTTTTGTCCCTGACTAATCAGTTTCATTGTTTTTATTAAAAAATATTTTCCCGATCGTGATATCTATATTGAATCATTAAGTTATTATGAAAATCATGCGTTAATAAAAGTAAATAAAATTTGCGGTTTCGCATGAGTCGTATGGCTTGACCATGAGCCTGACAATGGTCTTTTAAAGAGCGACGACCGCGTTTCTTCGAGTTTCCCATAAAATAAGGCAAACAGAGGCCCTCAGACATTATGTTTAAACGGTGCTTTATATTCCAGAAACATAAAAAAAGGTAGAATTTGTGATTAGATAACGTTGGGGCAGGTCACAGTGTGTCGGCGCGAACTCATGTAAATTTCGTATAAAATTCAAATTTGGTGGCTGTTTATTCAGCGTTTACCAATTTGTAAATAGTTGCATTAGATTTAAATGCGTAACCGTATTTGTTTTGGCTACAGTTCGACGTAACTGTGGATTCAGTTGTATAAATTTACATTAATAATAATCTTAAGAACATATACGTATCAAGTTGGAGTCTTGATTACGCAACAACGCGATAGTGAAATATTTTCTAGGAATATTTAAATATGTTGAATAACGAAACAAATATTTATTGATACGATGTAATCACACACAATAAATTATGGATTAATTATTTTAAAATTGTATTTTATATAATAAATAATCAAAGTGCATTTTTAGTGCATTGAAGTTAAGCGACACGTGTTCTTCAAATAAATGAATATAATTTATATAATGTGTATTGATTAGAAATAATTTAATATTTCAGTTTTCCATTCTTATTAACTTTTTATCATCAATATGAATACTAAAATTTCCTTGTCATTACAAGAATTGCGTATGATATTGATAATATCAAAATAGGAAATTATCAACATTAAAATTCGAAAACATCTATAAATTCTATTCGAACGCCAAATTTTTCGTGGAGACCTGTAATTTTTGCGAAATTTGCACACAAACGAACCGGCTACACGAATGCATTATGCAAAATTAGCATTCGGCGCAACGATTATGCAAAAAATAATGCGATTGCACATGTCGCACACGATTTTGAAGGACATGTCGAGCCGAAACGATCGTCCAACACCTGCACGAGTTCTCCGTATTGCGCAAAAGTTATGTGTTTTTAATTCATTGTATTCGACAGCCAACTGGAAAGTTGAGGTGCATACTAATTGGGTTTTCGGTCGATAAGCCAGACGATGATGGAGATGATGGTGTCGAAGGATAATGGAAAACGAAAGAGGCTTGGTATTAAATGATGGATGGAGCAATCGGTAAAATAACTTTGTATTTTTGTGAAAATTTATATGAAGAGTTGGATATTACGAATATTTTAAATGTATATTTATCGAAAGATCCAGTACAAATTCTAATCGTATGAGTATTGAGGTTGGTAAAGCCATGGTAGGTATTTATACATTTTTAGTATAAATAGCTATTAAAGGTCAAAGAAGCTAAAATAATCGTTAAAAACTATTATACCTACCCATTGTAAATACAGTTAGGAACGGATGTGCTGTTGGAAGTTGATGAATAAAGGATGTTGGTTCAGAATAGGCGCCTTTACATAAGATGGTGTTTATGCTTCTTTCACTGGGATATTGAGTCATCAAACAAATAACCATTATAAACAACGTTCATCATACAAGCAGAATAATTAAAAAAATATTCATAGAATACAGCCATATACACCATCAATTAAATCAAAGTTAATAATTTCAAACGAAAGGATATTAAAATTCAACAATACAAATGAGACTATTTTCATAACCTTCATCATCTATTGCGATGTTTTCCTTATCAACCAGATGAAAATTTGAATTATTTTATATAAAAATATAGTATAATAAGCATAAATTTCAACAATGAACAAGAGACCATCATCATAACAAATTTTCAGACGATCCGACAAAGAACAATGGCGCAAAATTATGCGTGAGACGGATGCAACCACCACACAGTCGTCAGATGCATCTCAATGCATTCGTTGCACCGAAATAAACCTCAGTCGTATACGACCTCTGTCTGAAACGTACCGACACTTTTATTTATCTAGAAAAGTCAAGTCCCTTGAACTTTTCACGCAGACGGGACCGGTCGTTTATTTCGGGACTCACCATGAATATTGAACTCAAAGGTATTTCAATCAAAGAATTCGAAGATTAAACCAATAGGTATTTTCAAATTTAACTGTAGTATATTCTATGTATTAATTAGTTGATCGCAAGGTGCATTCGATTTTATTTTTGCAACATTGTATTTTTTTGCATTATGTATGCGAGCAGTTGCCGGCTGTTATGGGGGCTTCTAAATTCAACATCGCCAATAAACACAGAATGTTTAACACTTCCCATACAATATAGATGAAATGCAACCGCTGCATGAGGCTGGCCGACTGCAATAATTTATTTTTGAATTGCCGATTTAATTTTAAAACAGTCCCTACGCGAGCGTAAGCATATTTATGCACTGTTGCTCGCCTTGAAGAGTCCGACACGTTTTAAATGATGCTGATTTTATTTTGAAATCGGTTCTCTTTTGTATCGGAATGGATCTTGAATGCTCATATCGCGAGATATGTATCCGCCATTCGAAAACAAAGAAGTACGAATGTGGTATGGAAATAGATTTAAGAATCAAAAGTGCACTTGATGTATGGGAATAAGTGAGGATGATTGTGTTGTGAATGAATGATTTAATTGTTTGTTGAATAGTGAACGGTTTTGTGATTAATTTCATTTTGAAATGTAAGTTTTGATATTATCTTTGTAATCGATGTAGATATTTTTTATAATATTTTCTTTTCGAAGAATGAAAGATTGTGTTAAAACAATGAAATTTTCGAATATATGGAATTATTAATATCATCTAAATAATTTTAAATAAAAGAGTGAATTCCTAAAAAAAACACATTTTTTCAATTGAGTGAATAAATTTCGAAATCCAAAACATCAACATTTCATAAAAACATCAAACACATCTAAAAAACCGTGAACACACATTCAGAACGAAACCAAAAACAAACACACACAAAACCAACAAACATCCATTTAACCAAACGAATCCATATCCACAATACCATTGTCCGACCGGATCATTTATAAATATATTTTCATACAAAAGTGCTCAAAATGCACTCTTTGTTGAGAGCATCTGGTCGTTTTCAGTGTGCCAGACGCGATGCAGTGTGAATGCACTTTCAAGGTCAAGATCGCATAAGGCGCGATAATATGGCGACGATGGAATTTGAATTTCAAACGTTTCGGAATATTTTTGAATTTTTAAACCTCGACCCGGGAATCTGTCGAGCGCGGGCTTTGCACTCCGTGTCGGGTTCAATAGCGAATGAGGATCGCCAGATCTATTTTTTGTGATGTTCAATCGTGCAATTGGATCGGTTATGTATTAGATTGTTGAGACTGGTCGTTGTTGTTGGGTTTTTTTTTTTTGATGTTTGACTCGTTCTTTGTTGGCGGGAAGTCGCTTTTGGCGCGACATTGAAAATTTAATGAGTCGCAAATTTGGATGTATCGTTTTTGCAATTAAAATTTTGCATTTCCTGGGTTTATTCGCTCATTATACAAAGTATTTAATGTTTGATTTAATTAAATTATAATTTAAAAACGATATTTTTATTACTTATCAACAAAGTATGATGAATAAATCAGAAAATTTTAAATTACAAATCTCATTAGTAAATAAGTATTATTAATAGAAATAAAATCTCTCACATTTCCATAATATTGTATTCTAACATTCGAAACTCAAATGATCTTATCAAAAATTTTTACTACTTTCAACAATTCGCACGTTTATTAACCATTCAAACAAAAAATTCTTAATAGGAAGATTTAATGTTCATTTTGAGAAAAAATATCAAAAGATTCAATTTTCATTTAAAAAAAAAATTCATTATTTAAAATTATTGAAAGGATATACAAAATTGAATCACATTCAACGTGCACATGAATCGTAATGACTGTGTTGTTTTCGCACCTCAACAATGGCGTCCTCGGGTGCATATTTATATCTTTGTTCACTTATATAATTGATGGTGTACACGGAATCATGTAGGAACTGAAGATTACACGTGAAAGGGCCTTGGAGTCGCCATAAAAAGACTTGTCGATCTTGAGACTTTCAGTCCCTTTTATAGTGTTTTTGTTTCAGTGAAAACGTGATCTGGCACTCGTAATGTATCTGCATGTAAATCGGTGTGCGATTTTTTGTTCGCTATAATAAATGTTGTTATATGGTGTTTTGTAAGATATCTTGTGAAAAACTAGGGTTGTTTACGAAATATCTATTCAATTATTTTATATTGTTGTTGTTAAGGTCGTTGAGATTGAATGTAAAATGCGTTCTATAATATGAACAACTAATGGTGATGCAAATATTATCAATCAATTTAATAGATATGAGAAATAAGATCACGTAATTGCAAACATAATTTAATGATAACATTGATTTATTATGAAAAATAACTTACTCGATTTCGAAACATGTAATTTTTATTAATAAGAAAATAAAACAAATTTTTTACGTGTCTTAAAAATTATATTCAGTCAAGTACATTAAAAAAAAATTATGATTACTTATGAAGTAAATAAATTACTATACATGAAAAATTTAATGAAAATGTTGTTCATAATGATGATAATTAACTGGGAAAATCCCAAATTGCAATCGGCCAGTTCACATTGCTCAAAAATCAATAAAACGCAGTTAATTCACATGCAAATCGATAAAATTATATTATTATTTCTAATCGAAAACATCCCGATCACTCATACAGTTTTTATACTCCAAATTTCACATATCTTAATAAGACCTTCCTACATTTGAATTCTAACTGTGAAACGTTCAATTTGAAATGTAAAAACCACCATCAGCGACCACTCCGACGCCACAACACACAACACCACCATCACACCCAACCTCCACACAGCCTTTTCGGAATTCCTCAACAATACTAACACTAATTACCGACAACACCGCAAGAAATGCCCGGCAATAACGCGCCATGGCGATACCGGTAATGGCGCAATGTAAATCCGCGACGGTAATTGACGCCGGCACGGTCATGGCGCATTGCGTTTGGGCAGGTTATGGCCGATGACGCAACGCCGTTTTATCGATGGTGGTTTTTTTTTTTTTTTGCGCGTTTTCAGCCGCTATGATGGTTTATTTCGATGGGTGATGTGTTTTATTTTGCGCGGCGCCGTTTCGGACAGGGGAGGGTCTGGTTTGTTGATGGTGCGTGGACGGTTTTTAAACGATGTGTAAAACTTAAAATGTGTGTGTGTTGTTACGTGAATTGATGATCGATATGATTGTTAATGTATTAATTTATACTTTTATAAGTTATGTGGTTGAATTTGTGGTTTGTGTTTATCGTGGGTTTTTACGGGTTATTGAAGGTGAATGATACATTTTGGGGAGAGTGGATTGTTGCGGTGTATTGTTAAACTGATTGTGAGAAAGATATGATTTTTAATATAATTTTTTTTCAGAAGTTACTTTCCTCTTATTATTTGAATATTTTCTGGCTATATGATAATTTCAGTATGATTCAAATTTTTTTAATGAGAAAAATCAGGGAAGAACGGGTTGAAGTTACATAAGAAATAGAAAAATGATAAAACTTCCGATGGAATATCAGGAAAACCTTATCCTGCAATTATGGCCATAATCAAAGGGGGTATGGAGGTACGAAAACAATTATTTGAATGTCTTGATTTTTAAAATGGAATAAAAACAGCATATTTTACTGTTGCAAAGTTGTTTTACTTCAAAGTACTTGCAATACCCTATATATAATAGCGGATTTCTGTCTGTCTGTCACGATGACTCTCGTAAATTTTTTTTCCTTTTTTCAAATGAACGACCCAAACCGCGACTTTTAAATGACGATGATGAACAAATGAACTGGTTTTATTAATTAAATATTCAAAGCGAGCACACATTTCGAGTTCACACAATCGGATTTTTACATTTTATTGTTTTCCGTTTCTTAACAAAACCACAGCCGATGTTATTAACATCGGGCCTATATACTAGTAGATAAATAATAAAAATATAAGTGAATAATGATCAAAATAATATCAAATTTAATCAACGCATAATCATCATTGAATATATACAAAAACGTGTCGAGGATTCAGCAAACTGGATACACGCCCAGGACGTTAAATTTGTATAATAAAAAATAACATACCAAACATAAAAAAATACAGATAATATACATAAAACACATATAAAAACCAAAACGCCTCTTCGATTCAATGGGAATTCTATGATGATGACGACGCTACAGCTACTGTAATGTCTACTGGACATACATTCGTTCCAAAAATATCCGAACGCGATGCGCAAGACCACCGGAATTACATAACAGACCAGAAAAGCAGACGATCGTCAACGACAAAGTCATCCAGAACGTTCGTTCCGTTGAACCGAAAGCAACTGCGCAATGTTTATTCGCCGAATCCAGGAGCGAATTCGAAATCGAACCAGAGGTCTACAGCCGTTTTATTGACGTCTGGAAGTTTCTCAAATGCCCATACAGAACGAGGATAAAAGGTCGATCGAGATTAGACACGTTCGTCATTGTATAATACGTTTTTGCATAGGAAACTTCGGAGTACATCAGCCCCGCTCGCGAGTTGCTCTAAATTCGTTTCCACCCCCGCGCAGTTTGTATATGTTTGTTAAAAAAAAAACGAGTGAAAATACATAAGTGTACGGGCGTATTTTTAAAATGGTCGTTCTCGAAAACGTGCTTCGAATCATTCGTCGGATGTACTTGAAATGTTTTGGAATATTCGAATTGTTTTCTGGAACGGTTGAGATAAATCGACATGTGCATGATGTGTTATTGCGCAACGACAATATGACAATGCGGCGACGTAATAATAGATGATTGATTGATTCTGGTAATAATTGATGCGTTTATCCCATTTGTGTGTTTGGATATGGTACTTTAATTAATTTGATAGCTGTATGACATGAAATTGTGATACGATTCAAATTATCGTAATACGAGTTTATACGACTAAATATAGAAGTAGAAAAACACTTGAAAATGATATTAATACTATTTTGTCTATTTATATATTCGCAATTTCATTTTATATACATTATATCTTATAATATGCCACTGAAATTAATCAAATAATTTCCCGAATTATTAGAAACGAAAATACATAAAAACCGAATTCCATTGCGAAATCGAATTTCAGAATCAAGCAAATCGATTTCAAAACAGTTACAGCAAAACTGACGCAACACGCCCTTCGACTCTCCCACCGACCCGAAATTTCCCAACACGACCGATCGAAAAAACAACCATCATCGATTCCAATCAAAGATTCGAAACCAAAACCGACATCGGCACATAGGCGTGCGTTGATCCACCGGCGCATACTACTGACCGAGATGAGTGTTTTTCTGACCCAGAGTGAACCTCGATCGTTTTGCAACTGGCGCGGTTCTCTCGACCCGGCTCTCTTCGGCACACACAAACACACACACACACACCGGGATCATTTTCGATTTTTATTTTTTTAATCTAAAAACGTCGGCGGCCGGGTGCGCAGAGGTCGCCAGGACTCGGCGAGGACGATAGGCCGCCGACCTGTGGGTTGACAACTCGATGGCCAGATGGCAATGGAACCCGTATGATGAACCCTGGCGATTTGTATTTTTTTCGATGGCATTGTTCGTTACCGAACGCGGTGGTTGTTCTCGAACGATTGACCATGGCTGGTTTCGGACATTTCTGAAATTCCAGAAGGATTGATCGATGCGTAGTGTTTCCACGTGGTACCGAAATTGAGGACATTTCCTCATTTTTCAAGTTGTTTCGATCTGATATAATTTTAAACAAAGAATATATCTGAAAAAAATTAAATTTTTATTAAAAATATAAAATTTTGATTAAATAGTTATACTCAAATGATTTAGACGCTCATGTTATTTTGGTATATTAAAAAATATCATTTTTATATTCATATTTGATAATTTGTCCTTTATAACATTTCATTTGGTATCCCTAATCATGAGTAAGATGAAAAAAATATTGTTCATTATTCAATGTGACAATTATTTTTAAAAACATCAGTTATAATTGTTATACATCATATAGTATAGAAATATATAAAAAAATAGCTTATTGAGTGATTTTCGTAAAATTTGACGGCGTTGCGTAACTTTGAGGACAATGTGTAAGTGTCGGGTATTTGCCAAAAGTGTTTGCGACGTTTAAATTTAGTTTTATGGAATATGTAAAGTTTGAATGTCAGCATGGATACAGTGCGTGTATCTCATAATAGAACGCTTGCGTAACTCTGAGAAATTTGAGGCATTTCCTGAAATGTTAGCTGCTCCGTTTTGGCTGACAATGTGTACGTGGATGCCCGAAACTTGATACGTTAAATGAAATCTTTGTTCGTAGTAAAAATAGGTTCGAAGTCTATGTTTTGGTAGATTGAATAATCTCCGAATCTTAGATAATAGCTTCTATTTTGATTGTAAGTGTGATTCATGTATGATAAATTAGATATTATATTTAATAGTATTATTCATGTCTCGATTTGAGACGTTGATATCATACTTAAGTTGTTTTTATATGAAGATTGAAGTAATGATTATTTCGAAAAAAAATTAAATCAATTTTATGCAAGCTGCACGAGTTCTTAGATTTTATTATTTTAATACAATATGTAATCGAAATCTGTATGAATTAATGACAAAAATAACTTTTAATCATTTAAAAGTTCACGACTGCAACTATCAGATATGCATATGTATATTGTATATATTATAGTTAGTATGTGACTGTTTTCGTAAGGAAGTGCACAAATAACAAAAATCATCAACATTATTTTTCATAATACTTTCTTTAAGAGTCACGATCTCCACAACATTGTCCGAATTCGTGCATCAACAACAAACAAAGAACTTAAATTCCTTATTGCTTCCAAATATTGACATCATACGATATAAAAATCGTTCGAAAATGCACATGCACTTTTCATTCGATTTTAATTAAACAAAAATTCATTGTCGACGGTTTGGCGACCGTTCAAAGACCTCTTGCGATAAAGCAATGTGCAAACAACAAAATTCGCACATGATCTCATCGTGCATTCTGAAATATGAAAAAAATATGCAATAACATAATGCATAACACGAAACGTCACACATTGGACAATATGCAAAAATTTCGATACGAATCATTGTTCTACATAGATGCTTTTCTAAATATTATCATCCATGGAATACTCATATTTTTTTCAACAAATTTCTGAATATGATTCATGAAATTGATATGCTTCGTCCTCGGTTCGACCCCGAAACAAGAAGCCTCTTGTTATGAAAGTCAACCTGATAAAAGTTGAGTCTGGTCTGCGGAACTTTGTGTACTCGATATATAATGTTTATCAGGCGGAGAATGATATAAAAAATTATCAAGGAATGTTTTTATATGCGGTGTGGTCCATCAGTTGATTCAATGTTTGTGTTATGTCTATGACATTCATGTTTGACCAAATATGAGTCGGCAATCGATTAAGTTTATTGAATCTTTGAATTCGCCGATGAGTTTCGATGTTCAAATTAAGTATTACAAATTGTTCTCATTAGAAAACGAAGCGATAATGATTTATCGTTTAGTGAAAATGTAATAACACGTACGTGATTACTCGCATGGGTATATAATCGGATGTGTCACTGTGTTATTGCAACTTTCTCCTTGAAATATCCTTTGTTTCAATCGCAATATTAAGGCCAATGGCCTACTTAAACAAGATAACATAAAAAATATGTTTCAATTGAAGCGTTGGTGAAATGTGTAAATAAACGAACGATTGTGTGGAAAAATACATATACACGCGTTTCATCATGTGTTGTACTCGATAAAAATGCAAGTGCTCTTCAGTGCTGCGAATTTTTTAAAAATATTTTTAAAATAATGGATCCGATGTATTTTTAGGGTGACAAAAAATTCTGGTTATAAATAAAATTTAATTTGAAATGTACGGGGGTGGTTGGGAAAATAATTTTTTAATCTTTTTATATAAATAGTTTTTTCGACGAAAAGGTGTGTTTGAAATTTATACTTTTCATGTGACCCAATAAAAATAGCGTAGAATAAATAATTAATTTTATGTAAATGATATCCTTTGTGTCATTTACACAGTCCATAAAATGTATGATTGTATGATGTGAAATCAATGCTTTCGATCATTAAAATGAAGGGTACGATCGTTAAATTATGCAAATATGAATACGTTTAGACATAAATGACAAGTTATGAATATTTTAACTTGCATTCTCATAGCACGTAATCAGAATATTGTAAACGAGTATGGAACCAACAATGAATTATAATATTATATGAATGTAACAATGTATCAAATATAATAATAAAATTCTAATAATTTCACATAAGGAAAAATTTTCATAGACAAACATATGAATAACAAATTTTCTCGAGACAACCAAACTTACAAAATTCAACACAAAAAAATGATATCAATTAATTCCCATCTAATCGACGCCAAACGCAAACCTCAAAACACACTTCCCAGAACCGCCATACTCACCGAGCACAAACCACAAAAAAAAAAACTTCACCCAAAACACAATCCTTCACAATTCCCACCACAATTCGAAACGCGACATCGAACCGACGACCCGCAGTACTACGAACCCGCGCATTGCACTTGCACTCGCGGCGTTTTCACGCGTTTTTTTGCACTTTTCAGACCCGTCTGCGACGTGGGCGTTCGGCGGCTTTGTCCTCGTCGGCGGTCAAGTGCTGCAATGATCAGGGTCGTCTACGTCTCGTCATTGGCGCAAATAGAAACGACCTAGACCAACAGCCGTCACGAGCCGATGACGAAAACGTTTTCCCGCTGGATGTGCACTAGAACGGCACTGTTCGTTCAACTCGGCTGTTTTGTGTGCGGGGGCCGAGTTTCGGTCGTTTTTACTGGGTTGTTGTGGCGTTTGGTGTTTTATGGTTGTAGAGTTCCGAAGTATGCAGTGGGTAGGGACGTAGGGAGAAATTTCGGGTCCTGGCGAAAAATAATTAAAAAATTTTTTTTTTTAGAAATGTTCAATATTTTTCATAAAAAAACAGACTTTTCCTAAAAATATTTTCTGAAAAAAAAAAAACAATATTTTTCAAAAGTATTCAAAACACAAAATTTTTAAAATTGGTCACAGGCCCTTAGAACAGCTTGGGCTTTGGGAATCTACTCCCCCCCCTACAACGGTCCTGGAATTACCGGTAAACGACTCATATTAATAGTTCTGTAATTTATCGATAAATTTTCAATATTCATATATAATTTATAACCGATTACCGGTAAATGAAAATCTCTAGTAGGTATACAGGATTTTTTTCAGAAAAAAATTAGAAATTGTTCGAAAAGCATGACGATTAAATGATTTTTAAATATAATATTTTGAATGAAGAAGCTAAATTTTAATCAATTTTATTGGGAAAATGTACGATTGGCAATTTTTTAATTATGATATTTTTAAGTATAAAAAATATTGATATGACGAAATTGGATATTTATATGTGATAATTGATCATCACTTACAAAGTGTTAATTAAATAAATTTAATTATAAATAATATTTTCATTTTGCAATTATGCCATTAGTGGTTGATTAACAATTCAATTTCGTGCTAAAAATCTTAATATAAGAAAATTGGACTAATTTCCAGTTATAATACATCAAAATAATTAATTAAGATCGTATGATACATAAAATTAACTGCAGATTAATCAAAATTATTATTATTATAAAAAAGTTTACCGATCGATTTTGTATACATATTACATATTACAATTTAAAGTAACAATTAGAAAATATCCATTGCAACGAAAATGAGAAGAGAAACGTCTATATTGACGAAGTTGATATGGCGCCAAAAACTTATTGCGTCTTTCATGAATAACAATTCTCAATTAAAACGCAAATATCTAAAATTATATAAGTCGATGCGACGACATCATGTCATAAATATATTACAATATCAATCTCGAACCATGATGCAATGATTCATACGTGTCATATTGATTAAAGTCGCGTAACAAACAGTTCTAGGAAAATTCGAATTTCCACAACACGTCAAATGTATGTACGACTCATTTCATTATTTCGAGTGATCGCTAATATTTAAAAGACACGAAAATTTTTGTATAATTGCAATTTGCGAGTTACAATCGAACCACATGCGTTTTAGTTTTTAACCTTGTTGTAATAGGTTATTCGGTTAATGGCACCGGCGCCAGCGCACGATATCGTTCGTCTTTTGGACATTGTTATGTAAGTGTATATGATAAGTTTTGCGATTTAAATTTTGAACGAATAATATATGTATCGCACTGCACTGCTTCGTAATTACGTAACGGTTGTTATCTGTATCTTTGTTTTCGCGAAATATAAGCAAAGTGACCTTTCGATTCGATTTGCGGTTGGACGATGTCAATTTAGTTTTTAGATTTGATTTTTTTTTTAAATTATTTTGGATATTGTTTAGATATGCAAATTGTGATTCTAAATATAGTTGCTATGTAAGAAATTTGTTGGAATTTATTATAGGTTTGAATATATTGATAAATATAATATAATATGTATAAAATGTTTGTTCATTGTAAAATAAGGTCTTTTTGATACCACGGGAATTTCAAACGTTTTTCATTTTTTTTATGTTAAGGGGAAAGTGAATTTTGTATAATTTGTATTATGTATTAAAGAGATATTTTTTTAAATGATTATTATTAAGAGTCATCATATTTTTTAACGAAATCGTTCAAGTATTTATTACTCGTTTTTGGTGATTATAATTGATACACAAATCATTTAATTGTTCAACAAACCAAGTTTTTAGATATTAATACAATTACTATTGAAAATTTACGATAAATTAATTTATAATTTCAACATATAACACTGACCTTTCACAATCAAAAAAATTTTGTCACTGCGCAGTTTGAAAAGTCAAGGTTTCGGAATATTTTTAAAAATTAATTAAATTCGACGGATTCACGTAGATAACACGCTCATTCAAGTGACGATTCGTACAATTAAAAAAATTACAAATCTCATATCGAAACACTAGAACGAGCAGGAAGAAAAAAAAAAAACACCAAACAATACAATGTTTTCGAAAAGATAATCTTTGCAAAATATACGACTGAAATCGTGCAGCAACAACAATAACGACAACCGGAAAGAGCAATGGCGAAAATTAGCAAATGCCGGACGCAGACTCCTTTGTTGCAAACTCCAACGACAACTTTGAACAACCGTTTCTGTAAAAAAGCCGTACACTTTTTCCCCTTCGCAGGACAAATAGCTGTTGCGTTACGTAAACCTGCGATTTTCGCCGGTCGCGAGTCCGTCGGAATTCGCCACATCCTTTGTCCTATCGGAGTCCTTCTCGAGTCATTGAAACGTGAATAGTTTTTCGTCGAAAATCGTCTACGGCTTCGTCCTGTGTCGGAATTCCAATACGAAAATTCAATGTTAATGAGGTCGTTAAAAATGCAATAAGAGGAATGTTTGTCGGGTATATGAATACGTTTTGGGTATAGCGAAAGTTGTTGGGTGTTTTGGTTTCGTGAGAAAGTGGTGATCTTCTGTTTTGTTTAATTTTGTTGTGATTATGATTCGAAAGGATGTAAAAATTTATGTAAATTTTCATGTGTAGTTTTTTCATTAAATATGATTTGATATGTAAATGGGAAATAACTGCAACTTACAATTAGAAAAAAAAAATCGTTGCGTTTTTTTTTTAATTCTGTAGAAATTTTTCGTACGAAAATTAGAATAAATAGAATCAGAGTACTTCCACCACACAAAATCAAGGACATAGTCCAAGCCAAAAGCGTGTTTCAAATCCATTTTTAGCTCAGCGATTCAAAACATTTTATATATCCGGCGGATCTAGAGACGTTGCACTCGAAAGCAGTGGCGGATCACAATTAACAAGCACCCCTATCGCAAATTTATATTAAGATTTTCAAATAATATACAGCTTGTGCATTTTTAACAATTTTTCATATCACATAATTACACGAAAAAAACTCTTATTGAGTTTGAATTTGAAAAATTTGTTAAATGACCTTAGCCTGACAAAACAAGAATCCATGTACGCACTGAAGAACATTTTACTTAATTTTGATTATTATTGAAGATAACAACAATCACATTTGATTAAAGATACCAAAAATTGACCCCTTCTCAAAAATTTTAAAACCCATCTATTTCCCAACTTAAATCCCAACCCTGAACCAAAAACGTCCATCCGAAAGCATTTTTCCCCACCCTCGACTCACATGCGCATTCTGCACATGCAAAATGTGCAAACGTGCGTTGGCCGAAAACCAAAATAGTCCATCGGCGAAGGTTAAGGGTCGTCGCACGCCGACCTTCGTCAGACTGAAAGTTCGCTCTTTGGTTCGATGACTTTTCCGAATTGAAAAGCGAGCGGATTTTTCCATTCGTGTGGTCGGTTCGTGAACTCTGATGTGTTTGTTGTGCGTATACAACGTGTTTTTAGTGTTCTTTGTCGATCGGTATTGGATTTATTTATAAATGAGATTAAACTATTGAGAAAGCGAAAGTTTTCAATGTATAATCGATATTAGTTTAATGTTTTCTGAACATAACGTTCAAGTCTAATGAAATGGAAAGTATGCGGTTATTTTGTATTACTTATATTATGATTTCCTTTCTATATATGTATATTATGTAATACTATTGAAAATATTTAAGTCGAATGGTATACGTGATTTTAAAATGCGTCAATTATGTAATATGTATGTTTATTATTATATATTGCGGATATCATCATCATATGATGATGATATTTTATTTTGAATTAACAAAATATCTAGGTATATCTACATACAGATAGTTTTCGAATTACGACAGAGATACGTTTTTGAACTTCGGTCGTAAGTCGAATCTATACAAAAAATCAATCAATTTTGTTTATATATAAAAAAATAATTTTTAATTCTTATGCTGCCATGGTTAAATAATAATAATAATAATAATAATAATAATAATAATAATAATAA
>JAOXNN020000020.1:2602170-2612925 GCA_028571205.2 Hydropsyche betteni | reverse complement strand
AATAATAATAATAATAATAATAATAATAATAACAACACTAATACTAATAATAATAATAATAATAATAATAATAATAACAACACTAATACTAATAATAATAATAATAATAATAATAATAATAACAACACTAATACTAATAATAATAATAATAATAATAATAATAATAATGATGATAATAATGATAATAATAAAGATATCATACCAGATTTATTTTTCAATAAGTAAGAATATATATCCTAAAAAGAACGATATATTGTTTTTAGATAATCAGTGATAATACAATAATTCGAACGAGACCATTTTTTCTAAAATACATTGACCGTAGGTGAAGACAGGTCATGATTTAGTGAGTAATTTTTGAAAAACTATTTATTTAAAAATAAATTGTGTTTCTATATTATTTTCAAATGCGAATTGTAAGTCGAGAACTATCTGTATTTGTCAAATTATGAAACATTTCTTAATCGTAAATTAAAATATTATTGAAATCTTCAATTTTCTGATCACATTACAACAAAACCCCTATAACGTTATGATAGATTCTACGTTACAGGGTAGGTTAAGGTTTTTCGATTTTGATTTTTTTTCGGAAATTTTTACGTATTAACTGCTTGTTTCAAATGCATTAAAAAATTGAATTTAAATACATTTGAAAAATATAGAGAGGGACGTTATAGGCGGGTTCACTGTACAGAACGATCATCGAAAACTGAATTTCCATCAAAAAATTCATACATAAAAACAAAATTCATAGAAAAAGGCCCAGTTACGAAACATATATACCTAGTATGACACATCAAAAAAAAATACAACAAATCAAAAAACCTTTCACCCATCATTCAACACCCCTAAACTCAGTTTCCTCCCACTACAAAAACACCCACAAACCCGCACACACCCCCATCACCACAACGTACAGCACACCACATTCATGAATGGACCGTAGTAGTGGCGCGTCTGCGCATGCGCCACTATGCATAGTTCAATTTCGTTTTCGTGCCGCGGACGTAATCGTTTTGACTTTTCAAGGGCGACAGTTACTGACCAGCTCACGCCGAACAGGCCAGACGGGGACAGACGCATGCCGAAAGGCTCGGGAGGAAAAGAGAGGTTCTCGTTGTCTACACCTGCCCGCCCGACGGCTGTTGAACGCAGAGGACTAACGGAACGTTGGTCGTTATGGTCTCGTCTATTCGTTATCGATAAATAAATACGGTTTTTTTTAAATAAAGTTTGATCAATCAATGCTTGGTTTTTGTTTAGGTTGATTAAAATCAACCATCATGAATTTTCAGATTGAAATCTGAAAATTTATGGCGGAGTGACGGTTCGTTGGAAAATTTATGTGAATTATTGTTTTCGTATATGAATCTGCTTATTCATAACGATGATCGAATAAAAATGTTTGTTGTAAATTCACCGCAAAGTCAGAATCAACGGGATGTGGTATAAAATGAGATGCACTCGGCGAAAGTTCAACGATACGATAATGTGTTGTTGTAAAAAGTATTTATTTAATTAATATTCGGAAAAAATATGTATTTGAACGAGTAATCGGACGCTTCTGTTACATAAAAGCTATTTATTGTTAGCAGCTTTTTATCGTCGACACTTTGATAAACCATTAACCATTAAAGTCGGTCAGTGATCTTTTCTCGGTTTTATTTTTAATATCGACAAACGATAACCTTTATAATTAACACTGGTATTGATTGAACGTCAATTGAGTTTTTTTCTATTACGTCATTATTCAATAATTCGGGTGAACACTCTCTCGCACACTTTATGTAACGAGGGCTAAATATAAAATCTCATTGAATTACCGACGAAGTAAGCTATTTTCATTTCATATAACCTGTTCCAATTTGTATTCTTACAATCATAAAAAGAAATCATTCTCATAAAATTTCCCGAGATGGAATCGTCCGGAAAACTCTCAAGAAAATTTCATCGGCAATAACGCGCACGCGCACGCGTAACACCCGTAAAAAATACCCAAAACGTATAACAAAAGTGAAAACGGTGAGCTTATTCCGAGAAATGTATTATGAAGAATGAAAAAATCGAACAAAAAACAAACAACGCGCCTATATTCGTACGACGGATGCAACCGAAGAAAGAGACCGAGCAATACAAAACGTACGGCGGCAGAAAGAGACAGATAATGCAGGAGTGCAACGGAGCGGTGTTGGTGCAATATTGCATATGTTTTTGTGCGTTTGTGTGCGTGAGTGTGTGTGTGTGTGTGTGCACTGACGACCTCTGTGTGTGCAGGGTTAACGAACCGGCCGGGTTCATTTTTCGAGCGGACTTCTGGAGGACACGCGGCCGTTTCGGTACTACGTATGGGCTTTACCAGGGCTGCCAATTGCAGCAGTTTTTTATTTTTCAAATATTTTATGCGAATTTAGAAAAAAAAAATCGGAAAAATCGAACAAAAACTGACGCAATATTGATTTTTTTTTTTAATATTTGAGGTTATGATAATTTTTCAAGATAAGGTTGAGTTAGATTGATATTTAAATTGAAAATTCACAATATGTTACTTTTTACGCTATTTTTTTTATTATATAATATAATATTTTCAGATTTTTTACTATATTTTATTCGATTAAAAAAATCGGAAGATTTGATTAAAAATTTATATTTCGTATATTTTTTAAAATTTGGGATTATATATGTTTTTCAAGTTATGGCTTTTATAAATTTGAAATGTAAATATTTTGATGTATTTAAATTCACGATGAAAGAAGTGAAGTGTTTATGATTGCGTATTTTTGTATATCAATGTGCGTGGGAAATTCTGTGGAAATTCATTAGGGAAATTGGGTGATGAGGAAAATTGTTTGTTTTTTTTTGCGATACGATGTGTTGTACCTGTATGAAAGATTCGTGGAATTCAGGAAATTATATGGAAAAGTTTTGTGAATGAACGATTACGTCGATGACGTTTGTTTTTATTATGTTTTTGATGATCGAATTATCAGCGTAATCATACGAAGGTTTTATGTATTTTTTTATGGATTAGTCTATGAAATCACCAGGTAAATATCGAAAGAGAAAATTCATTGACTCTTTACAAAAGTGAGATTTTATTCCAATTTCAATAAAACTAATTCGACAAAATTAATCGAAAAATTTTCCGAGAAAATGTCGAATCATCAGGATATTGATAATAGCAATTTTTTCAATTATAATATTTATATAAAAATCCATAAATACTACCTTATTAATCATAAATTATAAAAACAAATCAATTCCATCGAAATATCAATATTTGCGAATGGAAAAACTACTTTGACATTGTGATTTCAGGATTGAACAAGCCCAAAATGTATTTTCTAAGAAAACCCAATTCACCACCATTATTTATTAATCGACGTTAGTAAAATTTTTCACGAAAGGCAAACGCTGTTTTATTATAATGTAATGTTATCGCAACCGCTATCGTTTCGATGTGTTATATAGATTTCTGAATAATTTTGTAGTCGTTGCGCGATAATAACGCGACAATTTGCGTTGTGCAATTGAGATTTGTAATCGGTTCGACAAAATGAAACGTGTATTGCACAAGAGGTTCGTAATGATTAAAATTAATATATAATTAAATTAAAATTTAATACGAAATCGATAAAAAACTTCATTGTACTTGTCTTAATATTTAATACTATAATTATGATTGATTTTTTTATGTTGAGATTATATATGACGCCTATAGTACATATAATAATATTAAAAAAATTAATAATAAAATCGAAAAATAGTCAAATTTTTTTTAATTCAAATAAATCAGATTTAGAAAACCTTTATTTTCTCCTCAATACAATTATTCATTGTAACAAAAATGCAATTATAAATTTTTATGCACTTTCGTTATCGTTCACATTCCGGGTGGTCTGCTGCGTTTCCGTCTACATATATAAAGCGTTATCGAATTAGCGATAAAAATTAATGCGAACTATTGTCTTATTCGAGCCCTATGCGCGTTTTTTTCTGGTTCAAGTGTCGGATTTGCATCTTTTTTGTTGTGTTTTTCGGTCGTTTTTAAGCAAGTTTTATTGCGACGGTCTAATCGGCCAGACGGATCCCCTACTTTTGTGTAAGTCCAGACGCAAAAAAAATTGCATTCGATCGGGCGTTGTGCATACTGTGAGGTGCGGCTCAAATGCATTCAGACTGCATATATAATATTTTTATAATTTCCAACATTGCCTAATGTTGCTAACCCCTAACAAGACCCGCCTAGTCATGTTCTATTTAGAAATTAAGGAATTATCAATTATTATATGATATAAATATAATGGCCTTATATAAGACCATGTAAAGATAGGTCGATTTTTTTTTTATATTGATGAAAATGTTCTCATTAATTATATGATTTTGAATAATACGATATAAAGGTTGTTAAAATGCTTGTTGAAATTTTGTTACACGTGGAGTCACTTCAAAGATAAGTATTGGTAGGATAAGTAGATTAATTTTAGGTCAATTGTATAATATAATATAATTGTTATATGGTGATTAATATTAAATATTTATTATCAAGAGTTTTTTGTGGGTGTTTCAAGAATTTTTTCAGGTCAATGCGGAATTGAGCGTTTGATTATAACTGGAAAATCCTTTGAATTCGTAAAATCACAATTATTAATTGATAAAAAAAGTGTTTTTCCACAATATTTTTATAGATAAAATGGGTATTTTAAAATAAATTGATAAGTATTTGGTAATTTTTTATGACTTAATTTAGATATATTTTATATAAAATTTCACACCCACAAAATAATTATTACAAAATTTATTAACATTTAAATAATCCCAAATTAAAATATGAATATTCTCGACACTTTTCAGTTGCACAACAATTGCGTCATCGTCGAATGTTACAGGATTCGAAATAAAAGGGTAAAAATTCGCATGCAACTGCAAAGAATAAAAGACCTCAAAGTAATAAAACATATTCTTTCATACATACAACAATAAAATTTCAACGTGGAAATTTCTATATCGAACAAAAAAATGAAAAACAATTGCGTAATGCATTTTTAGTGCTAAATAACAGGTCATATCCTGATTTTGTTATTCGCAACATCCTATTCATCAGCGAAAATATTTACTATGCGAAGATAACGTTCGACAAACAGGTGATAACGCAATTATGTAAGGGGCGAAATTCGGTCGTTTTGTTAGCCGATTGTTGTTAGATAACCCCATTTTTGGAGTGTTTCTTTGCCACTTTGACACTTTGTTCGATAAAATGTGCGTATTTGAATTTCGGTTGTATAATTCGAAAGGTAAACAACGCAGATTGTCGCTTTATTAATTTTTTTTTTTATTTTTTATTTTTTTCCCGCTTGAAGTTGTGCTGGTTAGTTATTGAGTATTGCAATCATGAAATATTTCAATATTAAATAATTTAATGTTTTACTTCTTTAATAACATAATCTTCAATTGCAAAATTTTGCCATGTCAATTCTAGAAATCTTCAACATCACAGATTTACTATCATTATGTTCAATTTTCATATTTATCACACCAAAACATGACCATATCATAGGTAATTGCACATCATTAGTGCAAAAGACGCAATTAGCAGACACACCCACTCGTTTCTGGTTTTTCCTTGTGCGTAAGTACATGTGAACTTATTACATCACAGTTTATACAACATTGAACTAATCTACGGTACTGTTGTGCAGATAAGAACAAGTCACACGTTTTCGTAAATGTGACCGGATTGCTGATTGTTAAACTGCAGATTGCCAATTTGCTAAAAAATTTCCAATTATGAATTTTTTTTTCGATTTGATTAGTTTATAATATATACCTACAGTTTATATCCTAATGTTTATGGTTGAAGAAAATTTTTTAATACCAAAGAAAATCAGATTTTTTTGTGGTAATTTAAAAAGAGTTGAATACTGAAAATATTAATATATTGATTGAACCAAATGTTATTTAATATTCTTCATTTAATTCTACAAATCTAAATAATGGATAAGATGAGCACGTGCTTTTAAAAAAATTGTAGGTATATAAAATTAGATGAAAAAATTTCATCGTGCAATTTATAATTTAGCGCTGTTTTGAAAGTATATATACAATATTTTTATTAACCTTTGAGTCGAAAAATCACAATAACAGAATTTGTTAATGATATAGATTTCCATGGAATACTCTTTGATGAAAAGGTATTAAATGATAACCAATCACTCTGACATCATCCATAGTATCAGAATTCTATTTAAATCGATAAGCGTGATAATCGCATTGAGAATCATGAATGGACAGCTGAAAAATATTATGAAATCAACAATGATAATTTTTGTACAAAAAGATTATATCTTTGTTCAAATTCCATAATTTGAGACAACAGGAAAATCATATTTCATAAGAAAAATGTCGTATTTATTTAGCTACTTCTGATAACGAGTATTTGATAAATAATTTTTTTCGCTATACAAAATAAAATAATAAACCTTTAGCCAGTAATTTGCAGCGCTGAAAAATCCAAATACGAAAAAAATACAAAGCGAAAATAAAACGCTTCACAGAGAGTGCATATGCATCTCGTTGCACCAATGCAGGCGGCCCGTTGCACCGAAATAGAACGGACTCACCAATAAACACGTAAGCTGTGATGAAACGCTGAAAGCCACCTCGTCGTGAATTATATAGCTCGTGTCGACTTCCTCTGTCGTTTTCTATTTTCGAAACCGAATATGAGTCCTGGAGATGCAGTTGCACTCGCTTTGGTGTCGAGCGAATGCAGGAAGGTGCGATTTATAGCCGGAAGATGGGTTCTCTTCAATCAGGTTCTTCAAGAGTGTTGGTGCTTTATGAAAGTGTTGATAGTTCGGAGAGGTTGCTTCTTGGAATTTGCCTGCAAAAGTTCGCCGTGGTATGATGAAGTTTGATTCTATTGCGTTTTGAATTCGAGACGCCATTAAATTTTCTGGTGCAGTCTTTATAGACATTTGAATTTTCTTTGATCGGGCTCTTCAGGTTGTTTTGATGTTTCCTGAAGGTGTTGATGGCTTCTCGGAAATTGTTTGCAATTTTCAAGGTGATCTATTTCAGACGATGTATGTAAATATGGATGTTTGTAGTTTAATGCAACTTTATGTCCTGTTTGATTTATTTCTGATAATAAGTACGAGGAAAATCGCACAACGAGAACCTTTGTATTAGAAATTGGATTAGTAAGAAGTGTTTTTTTCGTTATAATTTGCTTTTTTATATTTGATTATCTTAATGTTTTTTTTTTCAATACGAAAAACTAATTGAACAAAATAAAATGTAATTATTATTAAAATTAACACGACTTTGCACATAAATTCATATCGTGAAAATATATTGCATCGTCAAAAAGCGCATAAAGCGACACATCCCTGTTCGCAATTTACAGAAATGCCGTAGAGGATTACGCGTTATTTGCACTAGTAAATTTACACTAGATAACGCAGCAAAACTGACATATCAAAATGCATACAATGCACAAGCGACACCCAATCCGTAAAACATCCGCATTAAATGTCCTTCAATTCAAACATAACGCGTACACTACGTTAAATGTCAACGATCACGTTTCAAAGCGTGCTGAAAGATAACGAGCGTATACCCGAACAATTTTATATAGGAAAATCCTCGTAAACGTCTGAAGAGGACTGTCAGGATTTTTCGTTTTTCAGCGCTTTTCGAGAATAATTACTCTTCGTGTATAATGGTTTTATTTTTAGATCGCGTGCACTCTTTGTTCTTCTGAAATTTCGCTGCGCGTTGCGTGTTTAATTTGCAAAATGTTAATACACAAAGTTTAATAAAGCTGAATACTGGATAATCAAGCGTACTGATATCAAATGAAACTCATTGAAGATGACCACCGATGACCGTTACGTCACAGAATGGGGTTGTCGCCACCACAAGAAGGGTCGCAGACTACGAAGGGTTCATGACCCGGCGGGCCATTAGACCGTCGCTTGCTCAACATCCCCTAACACTCACGCGAGTAACGACAAACGACCCAGACGAAGTTCAACTGTTGCCCTTTTACCACATAAGACCGGGGCTTAATGAATGTGGCCCTAGATGGCGTTTTTGAATGGTTATCGTAGCCATTCGGAAAGTCGTAGATGTTTGGTGTTGTGTATTTTTTTGGTTTGTGGTTTTTTTTTTGATTAGGAAATTTTAGTTTATTTTTGATGTTTTTGTGTCATAATTTGTGTGGTTTTTATCAATGATGCAATCAGAACTTGTTTGTACAAAAAAAATTATGAATGAATCTTGTTTAGAAATTAACTAGTAATGTTTAAACGATGAATTTAAACCATTATCCTGTTATAACATGATAATAGTCATATATTGAACTTCGGTCGATATATTATATATATGAAAAATTGTGGAAAGTTTACGGATACAAAAATATCGAAATTCAATGTCTGGAATTCGTCTTTTAAGTCGTCGTAATGGTCTCGTTGTTCCATGACAGGAACGGATCGTAGCTTTTAATGATGGTGATCTTTTCGCTGATTCAGACACGTGTTGCGTATGCGTCGTTTTTTCGAATTTTTTGGCTTTTTTTAATACTCGTCGAATAAACTTTGGCACGCAGTCCAGGATTTCGGAGGACGTGGATCGATGTGAGGTGTCTTTGTTCGTTTCTGTGGTGAGAATTCGTTGCGTCTCCGAATGCATCTGTTGCATTTTTCTCGTATATATTTTTTATTATCCGAGACTGTATGTCACATTGATTAAATTGCTTCCATCAAAACTTCAAAAATTAAGCTGAAATTTATCTTGAAATATTTTCGTATTTTTTATCAACTGTTTCCAGACGATGACAATTAATTTTTATTACATTTTTCAAAAAAACAAGTTCAAGTATAATCTGTAAGCATTATCAATTGCAACATTGTTTTTAATCTATACCAAAATTTTGTCCAATTCGATAAAAGAGTAACAATAATCGAGTCACCTTTACGAGTCAAATTGATCGATCGAATCCGATTACAATTGACCGATACTATTAATCTGCAACAAGCGCATTTTAAACAAAACGCACAAACACATTTTGCAATTTTAGTTTCTGCGAAAGATAATAGAAAAAAATTATATATTTGCTACGTTTTTTGTTTGGCGAGTTTAATGCACTTTGATACCACTGATTATGCGGTTAATTACCTCTAGCAACGCCCAATAAATAAGGCTATTCTGGAATCTGCAATAAAATGCATAAAAAACTGCAACAGCTGCATTGTTCGTAATTTTAAAGAGATGCATATATACGCAGCTGTCTCTATGCAAAAATACAGTGACCTAAAACAGCGAGTCACGTACCATTTTTCTGGTATGATTTCAGTTCGAGGTTCATATGAATGAGGTTTTTAACCCTTACAATATTTAACGAATAGTTTTAACTTTGAGAGCACCACGTTTTGTAAAATTTGCACTGTTACGCCTACGTACTCGAAACCGTTGCACTCTTATCTTATCATGACATACAAAATGGAAAAAAAAGCAAACGAAAAAGTGTCTCGCTCTTTGTGCGCCGTTTATTTCTATTTTCGTTTTATTTTTTGCGGCAACGAGTGTTTATATAAGCATATATGCGAATTTGTTTATTTTGCGCGATGAATCTGCAACAGTGGGTCATTACCACGAAGCGTTCGATCGATTATTTGGACTTTATCAACAACGACCAAGGTTAGCGAAAGTCAGGCGTTCAATGCAACGAGTTTAATCTCGATGTGTTATTATAAAATTTTATATTTCTGCTTGTTTTTTTTATTGTTTTTGGATTTTTGTGTAAGATTCGGGCTGTAATCTAATCTAGTTATTAACGTATTTTTAAAATTTTATTAAATAATTCTTTGTTTGTTGCAGTGGTTTATCTCGTGTTTGCTGTGAAGAGTTTAATTAAATTTTTATGGAATATTTTATTTTTTATGTTTATGGCCAATTTGCTGAAGAATCGCATAAAAATTTATTTTTTTATATTGATGTATATTTAAATTCAGAATTCTCGAATAATTATTTGAGATAATTTTCCTGGGGAAATTTTGTATGTATTTCCTTTTGCATTTCTCAGAAATCAATATGTACATAGAAAAGCACAAAAAATTTTCATTAAAACTAAATATATCGTGCAATTATTAAAGGACAATGACCTCCAGGTTTTCAATACAATTAAAATTATTATATTATACAAAAAAACACTCTACACGAATAATAAAATTATAAAAATAAAAATAAAGATAAAGCATATTGTTATTATATTTTATGTGAATATTATATTATACTTAATATAATATTTTTTCATCATCTTATAACACTAATTACTTCAGAAATTTTATTTTACACATTATCAGATGGATCAAAATTTTAAGGAACCATGGCTTATTTAACATAATTACCAATTTTTCAAAACACAAGCTTTACCAAATGATATTAATTCAACTAACGATTCATAAATCATTATTTTTTCATATATTTTATGAAATCTCAAAACGGAGTGCTTGTAATCCGTAAACTCTATGCTATAAAGTCTATAGCAGTGCTCCGCAACCGGTGTGCCATGAACCGGATACAGGTGTGCCGTGGTTGAATTCAATGTATTTGATATTTTACAATTTTTCATAATATTGTCTATTTTTATAAATGTAGTATTGATTCTATACTATTGGAGATTACGTGTCACGGGGGGGGGGGGGGTGAAGTAAGAGTTGCCCATACCAAAATATTTTGTTGTTTGGGTTATAG
>JAOXNN020000020.1:2550913-2593295 GCA_028571205.2 Hydropsyche betteni | reverse complement strand
AACAACGTGTTCCATTATAAATCGCGCCGCGACTAATCGCCTGTGGGCACCTGGCCTTACTATTGAATTTCATCTTTCTACCCCTCTCTATAACCGAAAACCACACAAATCATCGACAAACTCGAAACTTCACCAACGAAACCCCCCAAATCTCCCACTTCTCCACCCACCACCCACCCGGCGTCAATCGCGCACCTGTTGAGACGCTTCTGCGAAAGTGCACGTAGCCCCAACGAACCCGAGAACAGATCTATATGTAGACGAGAGTTCAGGGTCGTCGGGGGCCAATTGTCGGGGCTGGGCCCCCGTCTCGGGGGGCGATGACTCCGGGCGCAGTCCCGAAATAGGCGGCGACGCCCCGTCGGCCAACACACCACCGCCACGTGGACAAAGGCTCTTTGTGTGTGTGTCTTGAGGTTTGTTGGTTTTGAGAAAGTTTTCGTTGGTGTGCGATTGTTCGTGGGTGTTGTTTTGGTGGTTGGAGTGGTCGTTGGTTCTGTTGTGGGTGGAGTGTTATCGATTTTTTTTGGGGATATTTTTGTTTCTCAAAAAATTATTTTATTAATATGGCCTCCACTAGTGGGGGTTTTGCAGGGCTCTAACACGAGGTTGCAAAAGAGCCAATTTATAAAATTGTTTTGTTAATATTTTTAACAGAATCTATTAATTCTGTTCGTCTTCGTATCCCATATCCCTTATATATAATCACGGATTTCTGTGTGTGTCTGTTCGAATGACACTCGCAACTTTAGATATTCTAATATGGTTTGTATGCGTATACAGTTAAAGTCTATAACATGTTGCTTATTACTTGTTGCATGTTGCTTACATTACATGTTGCTTACCTACTAACTACTGGCTTTGCTTATATGACGCCTGGTGACAATAACAAATGAACTATTTTGATTTTATTAATTAAATATTAAGTACTCAAATCGAGTACCGGCATCGACTTTATAATAATCACATACTCATCCCGATGTTATTAAAATTGGACCTATATACTAGTTATATGTAATACAAAAAAAAAACGGTCATAAAGTTTCTGACTTTAGGCCCGAATTTAGGATGTTATAAATAATATGTAGTAATAAAAATCCGGCACTATATAAGAACCCTGACTATGATTGAAAGTCCACTTCAATTGTTGACTTTCAATCGTTTTGCATTAACTTTTATTCTCGTCGAGGTCTTCTACCTAGTGGATATGACAACATGATTGACCTCACTAAATGTTCATCAATCAATTATAAATCATAGACAGCACTAATAATTGTATAATATGCTTACTTTCTTTTCCATTCATAATGTGATCGAATTGAGAGAATTGTTATATGTCCATTATTATTCATAAAAATATTAATCTATTTTAAATTTCATATACGCTCACTCCTCTTTTTATATGGGGGAAACGTTCCAGAGACTGCCGTGTAAAAAATATGGTGACCATATAAAATTAGAAATAGATTTCATCAGTATATTTGGACAGAACTTCCATCCAGATATACTTTATGAAAAATGTGTAATGTGTAAAAAATTTGCCTTGTAAAGTCATGAAAAAAAATAGAATTTTTTTATTTAATAACTATAATTACATATATATATATAATCATAACAGTATATTGGCCTGTACCGAATCTTACCATTGTGGCATGGTAATCCATTTTTTTATACCGTGTTAAAGAGAAAAAATCGTGTAAAAAAAATAATCGGCTCTTCTTCATTGAACCGTGTTATTTCGGAACCGCGTAAAAAGAGGGTCCGGGTGTATTCTTATTGCGGTAACGTGTTATTGATCGGATCAATTATTGATTCAGCAATTTAGGGTTACAAAGTACAAATAAATATTTGTCCAATACAAATAACAGTTAAAAGAAAACGATTCACTTCTAAAAACCTTTTTTGCGTCACCCGAATAAGTACACAATTTTTTCCACAATTTCCCCACATCCGATAAAAATCCATTATCTTCACACACACCAATAAAGCCGCAACGCGAACACGCATTACAAATGCAGTTTGAAAGAGAGGTCGTTTAGGACGACAGTTCAATAGCCAATTGTCTCGTACAAATATCAGCAGTTTATGCAATTTGCATAACTTACACACACACGCCAACACACACACCCAACACCCGAAAAAATGCACTTAATCACCGACCATCGATGTTTAGACACCTAATTACGAAACTGCATATGTTGATACAGTTGACGATCAACACCCACACACTCGAGAGTGCATCGACACGAATTCGTGATAATTCTATTTTATTATAGCACTGCTGAGTGCATTGTGCGACCGATGCACTCATCTCGATGTCTTCACTCGTTTGACATTGAACTTGGTCCTCGATGTGACACGATGACGTCTTCGAAGTCCTCCACAAGTGGTTGGGATGCGAGTCTTTGTCCGTGGTTATTGTTGTTGTTGTTGTTGTGAACCAGAATGCACTTATGTGCATAACGCATATTCGGATGCACAAAAGAGCATCGATTGGTGTTTGTTTGAGCTTTGTGGGGCTGTGGGTGCTGAAGTCTTTTTTTGTTCAACGATTGTATTATACATGTATTAGTATATTTGAAAAGTATGTATTGTGGAAAAATGTAACAAGTACAAATTAATATCATCGATTTTGGTTAGTGTTAGTTGAATAATATGGCTTCGTGTGGATTAAATATGTCCAATGTAAAAGTTTAATAAGGCAAAAAATATAAAAGATAAAAAATATTATGATTTTTTGGTATGTGCTAATTTATTACATATCGAAAAAATGTAATATATATTTATTTGGTCAAAATTTTCTTAAAATATTTAAATAGAAAAAACATAAATAACATAAATAATTACAACCCCCCCCCCTCCCCAGTTTCATAAAAACATATTATAGTTGAGCCCCATCTCTTTCTCTTTCTTTCTCGAATACTCCCTTTTGATTTTTTTTTGTGAAACTGGGGGCGGAGAGGAGTACAAATCCAAACAAATATTATAAACAAACACATTATTTTTCTAAAATTTCTGTGAAATCAATTTACTTGTATATTTTTCACCAATATTTTCCAAAAGAAAAAGTTTTTCAAAAACATACACTTACCATAACCAACTTTTCAAAAAACCAATTTCAAACGTAGGTATTCAAAATACAAAAAAATTCAAAATCGATCACGGGCCCTTGGAATTTATTCCCTCTCAACGCCCCCGTATGAAAGTTATAAAACAACACAATGATTACAAAAAAATTCATGTCGTTAGTCACGTAGTAGGAAAACAATTATATTGTTAGTATTATCGCAAAAAAGAATGGGTTTTTTTCGAAAAATTATTTCATTTCCGGTTCATGCCAACATCACTTTAAAAAAATTATTTGAAACAAATAATTGTAAGTGCATCGATCAAATTCGAATATTTAACAAAATAATAGACAAATCAATTCCAACGCTCTATACGCATATATTTACAAGTTCATCGATCAACTTTAGATACAAAAAAAAGACAAATTCATCCAAACGACACGATAAAACATCTCAAAAATCCACAAACATATAATTTCTTAAGCACATTCCAAAGATTTCACAAATCATTCCAAATTTTCCTGCACAAATCAATCTCGAGCCGACAACGCGAACGAATTACATCACTCGATCGACCGCAAGTTACAGCCTTCAGCGGCCATGGGCGCAAAGGTCGGCGCGCACGCACACCGGCATCCCGGCCTCCAAAGGGTTAACACACCCTTGCAGAATTCGCAGACGGTGCATATACCCTACATAAGGGAGTTTCGGTTTCGTTCGTCGGCCAGTGTGAGTGACCGATAAATTCGTTGACACTGCAGCCGCAGTCTAGCGGACTCGGCAAGGGCAAATCCTATCGCGGTGTTTGGTCTGGTATAAGGTGGCCCGGGGAGAATGGCCCTTTTTGTGTTGATTTTTTAAATTTATTTTTGGTATGTTGATGGTTTTGATCTAATTGGGGTTTTTATAATGTCTGTTATGGGATAAGGTTTTTATGAGTTATGTTGTGTGTAAATTATTAACTTTCTGATCGAATTTTCTCTTTTAAATAGCACTTTGAATCAATGCGTTATAAACCCAAAGAAAATTGAGATTAAAAATGCTTCATGGATATAATGAACATCTTTCCGTTAAAATTTTGAATTAAAAATGCTCACTTTAAAAGATTTAAATGTTCAGATAATTTAACCTTACTTTGTAACTGAATATAATATCTTCTATATCTATCTATGTTTATATAAAAATGGATGTTTGTATATAACACCGTTCGACCGATCATTATGAAAATTAGCATGCATATGCATTTTATTTTCGAGAAGGTTTTTGTATCATTAAAGTAAAAAAAAATCAGAAAAAATTCAGCACGAAGAGTCGAAGATCTGTCATTTGTTGAATTTATTTGCCGTGGTTACGCAATTCATATAATCATATCAAGTTACAATACAAATTGGCAGGACAACGTCTACCAGGTTCAGCTAGTAATATAATATATTATAATTGAATATTCATATATTTTGGTTTGGTTTTGTTTAGTTTTTAATATAATTTGATTTCTTTTATTTATTTTTTTCATTTTTAAATTGTTAGTTTATTTTACTATTTGATTGATTTTATTTTGTATTTGTCATTTATTATTGTCATGGTCGCAAATAAATAAATAAACAATAAATAGAATATGAAAAAATACGAAATAAAAAAAATCTAAGGAATTCGACAATTTTTTTCAATACACCCGTTACCAGTTATTTGTACAATGGGCGTTAATAACCGAGTCCTTTGTTTGGGCAGCCAGTTGCGCAAAGCAAGATGCACGTTTCGCACGTACACATGCGAAAAAAGCGAATGCATTTTTTATAACACGTTCGCATATCCTTTATGCACTTTTCCAAAGCAGGTCTAGGTCAGAGCGCTCCAATACAATCAATCAACATTTACAAATGTTATAATATTATGAAGAAAAAAATATATTTTTCAAATATTAACTTTTTGAGTTGAGTCAAACAATTTGAACTTTTTTTTTGTTATATTAACTTCGGATGCAATGAATTGCATCTCAGACATTCAACGACCTCACCGTTCGATTCGAATCAATTTGCGACGAATGCCGATGATAAATCTGAATTTGGCAATGATAAATTTCGAATTTGGTGAAAAATATATATGTCTAAAGTGCACCGTCATGTATGTAGTCAATGCACCGATGTTATGTTTGCGATGCATTTTTTCGCTTGATACAAATGACACTATAATTTTCATTACACGGACATTTATGGTAATCGCCACGTTTTCGCGTGTAAATTATGATTTTAAAAATAATTGTGGATTATATGTGTTTCGAAGAAAAAATTTGCTGCACCGTTTAATTATTTTTTAAAAAGTAAAGATTCACTCTTCAAACTCGAATCCTTAATTTCAAGCTTTCCAAATTGAATCGACTCTTCCATATTTAATCGGCAAATCGTTATGTCCAAATTGGAAACGAATAAAATTTTTTTCCAACAAACACAAGAACATCATGCTAATATGTCGTCTGTAATTTGGCTCACGACCCAATGACTTTTACTTAACCGGGTGATTGCACTGCGAATTGAGCCATTCACACTGAACAGTCTGAACAGATGTTTGTCGATGATATAAAACCATCCGAAAATAAACCGAACAACAAATAAAAACGCATTATTCATCGTCAATATCAACACATATGTGCAAAAAGGAAAATTTGAACGGGAAAAATCCGATCTCGTGGCAAAGCGAAGGTTACCGGTGCAACGTTCTATAGGCCTTCGAAAGCTCGAAAGTCCTCACCGTTCGATGGGATTTTCATCGGGGTTTTTTTCCGCTATTTTTCAATTTTATTTTTTCAGGTTATCGAGCATATGTCGAGAGCTTGACAAACATTTGCACCGATGCAACTTGCGAAAGGCAAACACAATGGTACAATAAAAAAGTGCATCGCATAAGTATGAGTTGTTGACGCTTGATCGTCGGCGAAAGATAGTATTGAAAAAATGAGGTTATCACCAAAACAAACGTCTGAAGGCGAAATGTATTTATAATACGCTAATAAAATCCAATAAACGTTAAGGTGAAAATAGTTAATCGTTCCAAGGATAATAATTTTTGCCTATTGCTGATTATTTTTACGATGGGTTTTTGTTATCTGACTTCGTTTCGATTTATCTTCTTGATAAACGAGTACACACCTTTTTTGTTCGCATTGAAAGTGCATCGAAGTTCATATATTGTGATAATGTTGCATTGGTGTTTTAAACTCCGGCTCAAGTCCGTCTCCGTAAATAGATTTACCATTGGGCAGTTATATTTGACTTGAATGCCTGCAGTGTATTATGGCTACAGTGTGTCTGAAAAATTTATTTTTTTAAAATAGAAAAATATTTTATTCTTAAAAGATCGTGAGCGCATTGTAAAACTATGTACATTTGTGTAAATAAAAATTATCTTGAATAGAATTTTATATATAAAAAAACATCTTTATTGCATTTGGTAATCCATCATTAGCAGTATTTTATGATTATATTACTTTATAAACTGTCTGATTGATATAAAATATAATAAATAAGCGAGATATTTATTTAAAGAGAGTGTGCGCTAATTTTAATTTTCTTATGAAAACATCGTAAGTGTTACAAAAAAATATGATAATTATTTGTTTGACTGTGCTAAATGATTCTTAGTAAATATAATATAATATAAAGAATTTTTTCTCGGAATTATAATATAATTTAATATGTTATTAATTTTTCGATTTATATGCATCAATTTTTCATTAATTTTTATTGATTTTGTTTGGAATGCAATGATTTTTTCAATAAGAAAAATGTTTCAACTACACCGATTTTAAGAAATATTTAGTACACCTTAAGATGAATGAGATCGTAAATCTTGACCTAAGAGCATTAGAAAAGAAATATTTTCAATATTAAAATTTTTGGGAGTATCCTTAACCTCACCACAAAGAGAAAAAATTTCAATAGTATCAAAATAACGTTTCCTAGTAATAAAAATTATACAGAAATCACACGATGATGAATTTACCGCAAGTACTTAAATTTTCCCCCACAAAAATTTAACATTGGCAAAAACTACACATACGTACACTTCAACTCATCAATCAATCAACACGAAAACACAATCTCCATTACACAAGGGTTACGTAAACGCGAAAAGCATTTGCGGTCACCTTGTACACAAGTTGCATACAGCTGCCCTTGTTAGTAAGGGCGTCTGGCTCGCGACCGTGAACTAAAGTGCATATGATTATGCACATGTACAATTGCGGTGTCCATACAAGAGAGTGTATGAGTTGTTTATTGCCGTTATATCACACCAACCCTTTTTGCGATCATGTTCGATAATGCGATGTTGTAAAAGAACTTTATGTGCTGAAGAATTCGTTTAAGACTTAAAAAACCTTGAAAGTTCGGATTGGCTGTGGATATTTCCGGTACGATTTCATGAGAATTATATTTCAATAAAAATAATATATGATTGACTCTTACGAATTTGCATAAACTTGGATATAATATAATCCTTTATTGGGCTTCATCACGCATTTGAGTTGCGTCTGCACAAGGCATAATAAACTTAACATTGAGTTCGGATCGCTCTTAATTGCTTTCACGCTTCGTCCTTTTATTGCGTCGATGACGTCAACGACCCTTCAGGTCATCGAGCTCGTAAAACACGAATAAACACCAATGAAGGAGTAACGCGTCGTAAAACGAACCCCCAGATCTGACAATAAAACACACTTGAGAACATATCGAGAATGCTTACAGATTGTCTACTGAATTCTTCCACGTTGTCGAGGTGCTTGAATATAAAAAAAGAGATTTAAAGCACCATTGTATTTGTAATTTTCAAATCATGGACTTTATAAAAGCCGATAAATCTTTAGAGAGGTTCACGTTGCAGAAGGTGAAGGGTTGACCTTCGTAAGGGTGTCTACAGACGAAGGCCATTCGCGAGGAGATTGCTCCTAGCAGCCAGGAAGTTGTCCGATAAATAATTGCTGTGCATTTTTATGTCTGCACAAGGATGCACTCGATGCCTGTTGTTTGTTGATGGTGTGATGATGATGGCGAAGCTGCCAAGGTGAGCTTGTTGCAGCACATAGCGTTGTTGGAGTACTTTTTTCCTCGTAAGATAATTCGATTGATATCGAATGTTTCCATATATGGTATATGTTTGTGGAAAGGTTAATTCAGCAGTGGGAGTCAGTCAGTTTTAATATGTTTTATTTTATATGAAAAATTAAATATAATTTCATTAAAATATTTGAATAACATGATATAAAATTACTGTTAATGCATGTATTGATAAAATAGATTTTTTTCTTTTACTTTGAATAAACGTAACGACTATTCATCCAATGAAATTAACTACCGAAACCGAAGTAACACCATAAAATTGTCATATAAGATTTCAAGCACGTCATGCAAGAAGGACGAATGACAAGTCGTCGCCTCGTACGAGATCTTTGTTCTTTCGCGACAATAATTGAATTTTTCAGTCATTATATCGACTGCATTAAGCATTTTCACATTGTTAAATATATCGTATATACGTTTGAATAAACACTTTGGGTGTGGTGTTTTCGTATGTCGTTAACCCTATGTGCTCGAAGGTCGAAGGTGCATCGGGACACCGACTCTTATGGATTAGTTTTTCCATATTCTTTTGCAAAATGCGCAAACATTGACGTCATATTATGAATATTTTTTAAAAATAGCATAATATACATATATAATATGACCTTATGAAAAAAACTTACATATGTACTATTATAGCTTAATGAACCGAATAAATTGATAAAAAAAATTTATGGTAATTTTTGCAGTTTTGGTTTTGTATCAAAATTAATCGTAATAATAATTCATCCCTGATACAATCAATCATGAAATCCAATCGATTCAATCGCATTACATAATACGAAAGGAAGAAGGTTGAAAGTTTTCCGATCGTTGGAAAACGTAATCGGTTTTTCTTCAAATTTTCGCCATATGTCCAAAAATTTGCATACAAATAGATGTTAATGCATAGTGTGGCAAAAGCGTGTGACATTGTGTACAAAAGTGTGATGGCCTACCAACCTTGGGACCTCGGGTTCATACACCTTCGGGGTGCGTCAATCTTCGGACCAGAGTTGAGTGCTTCAAATGAATACTCAATCGTAATGCAAATCTGTACTTTTTTGAAAGTATGATGAACTATGTTTAAATATGATTTTTCAAATTTTAATTCAATTGCTTAAACGATGTTATTTTTTTTTGAAATATTTTTTTTAATGCATGGAAGTTTATATAAATACTTAGAAAAGAAACGCACGTTTATGAATATTAAATTGTTTTTTTTTTTCAATAAATATCTCAATAAATTTCACATTCGATTTTTCGAAAAAAAAAATCTAGAAATTGGTTTATATCAATTATCGAACCCTCGTTTGGTTTTCACTTGAGATGAAGATTGATTTTCATTGTCTTGTTTCATGTACGCTTTTACACTCAAGTTTTAATTGATTAATTATCTGATATTGTGCTAAACGGATTAAGAAAATATTTTACTCTATTAAAAGTCTCGCGTCGATACGAGTTGGCTCTCGGATAAGGTATATAGCCTAGACCCCCAATATTTGATGGGGAGACCTTGTCTTGCAGTGGGCACAAAACGGGTCGACAATGATGATGATGATTAAAAGTCTCGCGAAGATAACGTGTGTATTTTATACAGATTACTCCGAAAGAAATTTTCCTACGTAAAATGTGAGCTTTTCATCTACTCAATTGATATTATAATAAAATGTGACTACTTTATCACAAATAGAATAAAATTACCTAAATGATAATTGGTCACGTGAATTAAGCGGATTTTGCACACGAAAGATCATTCGGTCACGCCGTCACGTTGTATTCGAACTGAATCATATGAAAATTATCTCCTTAATTCCATTTGATTATTATAACAACAATGTCATCTTCAGATCTATTGCAGTTTATTACTGTTACACGTTTTATAAAGATAAATAAAATACTTAACAATCATGCTTTTACCAGTTTGAACTGCTTCGAATCGTTGTAAAAATTCAAATGAAATATCATCCTTTCTTGAGTAATTGATATGAAAATATATTCTAATTGCAAAACCAACATGCTGCATTTTAATTTGTAAATTGATACATTTGACTAATATGTAGATATTTTGAAAAATTAAAACTTTTTTAAATACGCTGATGTTTATCGATTACAAAAATTAAGTTACAAGCGATGTAGTTTATACAGAAATGTTTAATTTGACATTAGATTATTTAACAATAAATAGATTTTAATATTCCAGTTCAATAAAATTTATTTACCATCATTTCTAAATAATGGATTTGAGTGATAATGAAAAATACGTAAATTTCCGAAGAATTCCGGAATGGACTTGTTCTGCAATGGAATGAAATTCATATGAAAATATTTCTTAATATAGTATGATGTTATCATTTTTGATATGTAGAATCAATTTTTATGAGTTTTCACTTGAAATTTTTTCATTTATTGCATTCAAAGCGATGCAAGTCGACGATTGCATTCCTTTTTTGTGGTCTCGCGTGACGTAAGCGTTATTCATGCACTAAACTGGCACAAAGCGGAATCTTGGTTCAAATGCGAAAATTATGCATCCATTTTTTTATATTTGTGTGCGAACATAAAGTTAATTGACACCAAGACGAATGGTTGCAGTCGAAAAGTGAGGAAATTTTTTTTCATGGGCAATTTTTAATTTTCAAGCTCGAAATTAATTTCAGGCAGAAGCGCACCAAAGGGATGTCTCATCGGATATAAATCATAATTTTTATTTTTTCCGGACTTAAGCTCTTTTTGATGTTTCACATTTTATATTTGGGACTGATTTTTTTCAGTGCATTTCTATTGAAACCGTTGCACTTTCCAATGTCCTCACTTCGAATAAATTATCGAAGGTTAAGCCGATCATTTCGAAATTGTATCGACAAGTGTGTCATCGTTAAGATAAAATCTATATCGCAAAGTCAACTAATTCCGAAGGATTCTTGACCCGTCAAGGTGAAAATGTGACCGAGGTTGATTTGATTGCAACTTTCCGCATATGTAATTGAGATTACGCCCATTTATAACATATAGAATAATAAAATATTATTATATGATACACGAACCATTTTAAAATTGATTATTTCTCAATGTAGAATCTGATCTAATTATGTACATAGTTACACGAAACTCTTTGGGAAGTTTCGATGTTTAAATTTTGAAAAATATTGATTCAATTATTAGATTATAATATTATTCGATGAATCGAATGATTTTTTAAGCTTTCAAATAATCAATCTTTAACAATAACGATTCGAGGCCTTAATGATGCATCAGAATATTTATTGGATACTGAGAAAGGATGTTCATATTAACGATCTTCTTATGCACATAAGGGTATGACGCATATCCTACAATGCACTCATGTCGGTTTATTTTAAGTTTGGATTATATTATAACATCAAGATAGGAATCTGTTTTGAAATTAATACGAGTTTATATAGCGGAATATTTGTTGTATCGGTTATGAGAGCATTGCGATATATTTGAATCTAAATAAACATTTTGTCGGACGTTAGTATGACCGTCAAATAAGGTCAAATGTAAAGAAATTTATGTAAAGATTACAATTGCAAACGCCTGATAACAATTATATTACTAGTAAATGTAGTACCATGAATATTTTTTTGTGTGATTTTCCTGTTTATGAAAATATTCAAATTGTTGAATTTGCGTATATTGAAGAGTGAAATTGAACAAACAAAACAAAACATTTTCCGGTGTGAAATAATTGTTGAAACCACAAATTTCACTGTTATTAAATGCTCATTCGTAGAACTTAAAATTTATATTGACGATATTTTCCTCTTCAACTGATGAATGAATTCGTATAGACTTGAATCATAAAAAAAAGTTGTTTTAGTAAAATAAAACCATGGAAAGTTTTTTTTCATAACTATACTCGTTTCGTAACTTAAAAGGGGATTATTTTTGAATTCATTCTCTTAGTAACGAACAGTCTGAAATTTTTTTCAAAATAGAACACGTTCGTACGTATATAAAAGAATTTATATGGCATTTCCTCGTTGTATTAAGAAAAATATATAAGGAAATGGCAAAGCGAGCTAAATTGAAATTACCTAATGCAATTAGCGGTCGGTTTATTTTTGTGTTTTCAATTTCACCCCTCGCATTTTATGAATCGTTTTTCCCCATTACAAACTCTTTTAATTTCGTCCTTACAATATAATTTACTCGAGACTTTATGCAAATTATTTATATAATCATGTTAAGTTGAGGAGTTTCCAAATCTATTAAAAGCTACCAAATTCGTCTTGATTATTATTATAAAACCCCACAAAAATAGATAATTTTCTTAGAAACCTTTTTGTTAATTTTGTAAAAGAAACCAAGCGATTAATCCAAAGTCATATAGATTGTAATTTTGGGATTAAAATATTAATGACTATGTAAACAAAAAATTACAATATTTTTAGATTCAGAAATTAAATACGATTTTTCAAAAATAAAACAAATCTTCAGTAATCGAAATAAAAAATAGAGATTGAATTGTCACGAAACCACAAACTCGTTGATCAGAAACAATGACTAATTGCAATTATAATTTGTCAAATGTGACGTAAAAAATAAAATAATATAATTGAAGCTTATAGAAATATTAAAAATACGACACTTTAAAGTAACTCAAAATAATAATAATAATATTTTGATTCTATTCATCTTCAAAACTCAATAAAAATATAAAACAAAATCCAATTCTCATATCTAATTATCAACACAATTCCCTCACCTTCAAAACTCATACAAAACCAATACAAAAAATTACCAAACCACAAAACCGATAATACACAAAACAACCTTCAAAACATTCAAACCTTATCAACACCAAAACACACCGAACAACAAAAAAACAACCTTCCAAAGCTCGACCCGAACGAAAGCGAAACCTCTTCACCCTCAGAAACGACAGCGGCCGAAGCCATCACGTGTACCTTTGTCTGAACACGTGTAAGGAGCCGCCGATTGACGTCACTGTTTTCCGGCTCGGGGTTAAACGTTGTTCACGTGGTCCCGCCCCCGCCATACGTAAGTCTCACGTTTTCCGATGGGGTTGTATAACCGGTTGGTCGTTACGAGTGCATATGCACGGCTCGGGGTGGGCCTTTTTGGATTTCGTCGGATGCAGGGTTGGTTTGGGTGGTGGTGGTTTTTGTGGATGTGTAGTTTTGGGGTGGGTGGTGTTGGGTTTTTTAGAAATTTCAGTTTTTTTTTTGTTGGGGTGAGGTTGGATTTTTGTGTGTATAAATTGTTTTGTATTTTCGGACTAGCGTTGGTTTTTTTAATTTTTTTTTTTTAAATAAATATTAATGCATGTTTTGGGATATTGTTTAAACGTTACAGGAGGAGGGGGGTTACTGTAATTTGATTTTATTCGATACTAGTATATAGACCCGATGTTATTATAATAATATCGGCTGTGAATTGATAACCATATGTAATAAAATAAAAATTAAATATATCTAAGCAAAATTATTTTATAACCGTGCTGTTGCAAAAAAAATCATCATCATCATCATTTAAAAGTCGCGGTTCGGGTCGTTCATTTGAAGAAAAAAAAATAAATAAAAAAATTCGCGAGCGTCATCGTGACAGACAGACAGACGTACAGAAATCCTCTATTATATATAGGGGATATATTTTGAATCTGAAATATTAACGATTTGTTTGTATTGTATTGAGCGTTGCCATAGAAATTTTCTATATATGGAAGTTAATTTTTGAATGTATGTATTATATATAATTTTTTTATAGTTCTGGAAAACTGATTTGAAACATAAGATGTATTTATCGTTGAAGAATAAGAGAGTTAGGAAAAATTTTTAATAAAAAAATGTATCATTTTTTCGTTGCATAATTTGTAACTAAACTAAAAATATACATATTGTGTAAAATTATAAAGACAAAAACATTTTATGCAACGCATTTTGTGTAGATAATTCAATTTTGTACTGTTTTCAATAATGGCGGGTTATATAAAAGTGTTATGTAGTATCTCTTTAATTGAAGTTAACGATTCAAAGGGACTCCAGTTCAATGTTATATTGTTCATATGAATCACGTTTTTGACTCGTGACTATTTATTAGTATTGCATTGTATTGTATTAAAAATAAAATGTATAATGTGATTACTGGATTTGCACGGTACAAATTGTCAAACCAGATTTACGTATCCACTTCAAATAAGTTGTATTATGTGCGAACAGAAAACGTTCCATTTTATAATAGTGAAAACATAGAAATTGTACAGTCATCACTTTATCACAATTCCGTATATACTAAACAAAAATAACCACCCATTTACTATAAAAAAAATACACCAATCAATCACTTCAACGCAAGTAGACACCCATTTACGATTCGAATTGATTAAAAATTGTCACAATGATGAATAGCAAATGTCTGTCAACTTGGCGAAAACAACGTCAAAAAACCCGATCGAAAATCGCGACCGAATGGCAAAAAGAACCAGCAAAGGGAAAAAACACGAATCAATGATTCATGCGATACATCACGGTTTGATGACCCAGATGTATATGTACTTGTCGCCACGAAAAACGGGATGAATAAATCATAGTGCCGTTTTAGCAAGTCCGATAGGATCTATCACGAATCCAAACCGTGTTATATAACTGGAACTGGATGGGTTGAAGTTCGAGAAATTTGTCTACATGAGATGCTGTTTATTTTTATTTTTGGGTTTGCCGAATATGGTGGTTATTTTGATAGTTGAATAAATTTTCTTTCATGAATATATACTGTGTATATAATGTTTGTATCAGAATAAGTTGATAATATCGAAATTTGAGGAGGTAATGAGAGGACGAATCAGAAAGATTTGAATTGTGAAATTATATTTTAACAAATGCTTTTAGTCGGATACATCTGATTTTTAAAATGAACAAAGAAAATTTTTTCATACAGAAAAAGTAAACTAAATTTTGTTCAAAAAATTTATTAAGAAATGATACGTGTTTTCATGTCAAAAAGTACTTTTTTTGAAATATTGAAACGGGTTATATAACAGAATCAATAAAGATGAGATCATTAAATGAGTTACCTAACGATAAAAACTGCATGTCGTTAAAAAAAACGGCACAGATGTATCACAAAGAATCGGAAAATTATCGAGTTATTTGCGCTCGTTATGTTAACTATTTAATGATGATAATTTTGCAACAATGAAATGTCCGATCGACGTAATTAACGTAAAAGGTAAATAATCCGCTGAGCACATAGCGGTTTTCAAAGGCATTCGAAACGTGTCGAGAAACGTGAAATAGACTTCACATATCAATAGTACAAGTACAAGGTCAAATGTTTAACATAACGCAATAATTTTTAATATGCGCGCAACAGTTTAGTGTCAAATATTTTGTTTAGAGATTGTCAATTTGATACAATGTATAGTATTTTGACATATCTATCAATTTTTTTTACATTTACACCCAATTTCATTAAGCATGTAAAACATCGATAAATTAATGATAATTCATTCATAATTTTATTTAAAAAATAATTATAATTTTTTGATAGGTTTCCATTTGATATTCATATAAAAAGAAAAAAAAAACGAAATTAATAAAAATTAACGTTTAAGTAAATATCTAATGTAATCCAATTAAAATAGTTTTTCAATTACTATGAAATATTGTTAAAATTTCAAATTAAGAATTTATAATAAAAATCAAAAATTTCATATCACCATTGATACCAATTGACTTTATCTAACATTGAACAATACCAACAAACAAAAAAATTTCTTTGACAAAATACAACACGAAACCAACTCGATCATTTTCCCCTTCATTTACATGATCAATCACATAATCTCAATGAACCATTAAAAAAAAGACATTTCAACATTTACATAAACCATGGAAAACCCCAAAAAACACGACAATCATCCACCAGAACAAAAAGAAAAAAAATCGCATATCGCCCCTGTGGTTCCATAACGCGCTCATTGAATTCGCCCCACGAGAAAGACGCCCCTCAAAAATCGACTTTTGTCACCGTCTGGTGTCAACTTCGGACTGTTTTCCAACTGTTACGTGATCGGTGGCGAGGCTCGTTCGACGTGGCCGAGCCGTTAACGTTTTTTTTTATTTACGTAATATTTTTTTATGCAGAAAATTAAGTTCGCGCCAAGATCACGTGTAAGCGGGCCGGCCACGTGAGCTGGGATCACGTTCTGTAATGATATTAGCATCGCGTTTGTCACTCGGGTGTATTATAATAGTTTGTGGCAGGTAATATTGTGTGTGTGTGCTCGTTGAATGGTAATGTAAGTTTGTGTGGTATTGAAATTTGGTGTGATGAAAGATTCATGCGGATTTCAGGTCGAAGTTTCGTGTTGGATTCGATTTCTGTTGAAAATTTTTAATTATATAAAAAGTTACATAAATTGATAAAAAAAATTTATTATCGATTACAATTTTACTTATTTTTGAAGTTAAATTGTAATTGGAATGATCAGTTCATGAATATGTGACGTAAAAGTGAATCTAAATATACACGTTTTCTGCATTTAATTTTTTTCTCAATCATAACAACGAAGTGTTATGAAATGTCCGAATTTAAAAAAATTACGTAATTCTGTTGATTCTTTCCAAACAATTTCTGAATAAAATATAAAACGGAATCGATGTAATATGTTTATTTTGGTACCAAAATGGATTTAGATTGAATGTATTATTTATATATTGAATGGGGAACGTATTCTAAACTACTGTATAACAGGTCACACAACATGCCAAAGTTGAAAATAAACGAAAAATTTATACAACAATAATTTTATTTTAAAACAACCGAGCAATGTATATTTGCCTTCATAAAATATTGTGCATATGATGCAATATGTGAAATATATAAAATTACATCATTTCCGATTGTATCACGGTTTATATAAATAATAAAGTAGATAAAAAACCTCAATTTTTTTAATCGTTTGATAACGTGCAAGCAAATCTAAATTTCATAGAAAGTGAGTACTCATCGATATAAAAAAGAGATACGAATTGTATAAACGCAAAATAAGGAGCAATCAGCAAACGTGTCGTATATTTAGTTACGTGAACGTAAATGCAATTCCAAGTGTTCGATTCAATAGATTCGAGTTGTCTCCGATAGAATATTTTGAACTCAAATGCCCTGGTTCGATCCATAATCGAAAAAAATATATGATTTATTCAAAACGTTAAAAAATAATTTGAATTTCATCTTATGTGTAACATTGCGACTTTGTCGGGTAAATTTATGGAATCACGACGTTTTATCACGTACATATTTCAGATACTAGTTACTATGCATAATATGCTCCAATTAATGCGCACTATCACCAAACACTCATAGAAACTTAAAGCAATACGAAACCGATCTCATTAAGAACTTAATACAAAAAATAATAATGTTGATACATACAGATGAGTGCTGCGATAAGCCGCAGAACACAAAGAGAAAGACTCTCGAATTAAAATTTCCAATTCGACCGCAAAAAATAACCTTGATTAATCGATGACCATAGAAAAAAAAAATAACTAAACAAAAAATCAATAATCATATACGAATTTAGATAGTTGCTTCGACATCTGATCGATCCGAAACGGCTTTCACCTGAAACAATGCAAAAAATAATAATTTAAGATTTCTCGAATGTACTCTTCAACAAAATTGATTTTGAATCTAATTAAAAGTGACCTGACCAAGTTGTAAAATGCAGTTTTTTTATATTTCACGCAAATCGATAATACACGTGTTCTAACAAGAAGATTGATACACGCGAGTGTTCGTTATGGGTCACGTTTTCAATGATTGTCTTCTATGTGTTGTTTTAATAACAAAAAAATACAGATTTGATTGACAATTAAATTATACGACCGAGAGGCGATAGAACATGTGTGCCGTCATTCTTTGTAACCATTCGGGAGAAAGTTTGAAATTGGACGATTTTTTTATTCGGATTCGCATTTTGTGAAATATGTATTAATAATTCACTATCGGTAGTATGCATATTAATATTAATTATTTGTGTTAGATAAATACTGTTTATGATCCGAGTCACGTACGGTTCCATGTGAACTGCTTAATATAGAAATCTTTTTTGACGTAAACTATGGAATTTGTAACGTATAGATAAAATACAAAGAATTGCAATATGTGTAATTTCAGATGATTCAATGATTGTTTTTATGGGTCAATCGTTGCATGAAATGATTGTAAAATGCGTTTCACGTTTGTGAAATTAAACTATTCTAGCACTTTATTGCATTTGTGTCGATAATTTTTATTTGATTAGTGTTCGTATAATTAGTAATTTTTGCTGTAGTTTTCTATTTGATTACATTATGGTTTCAATATTTTTATTATAATACATGTATGTCGCTTATCGATTGTTTAAAAAACAATAATTTTATTAATAGATTGATTATACGTTATAATTTTTCGTTTGTACATTCTACAGGAAATTTTATTTATATGAGATATTGCGATATTTATATTTTTATTCAGAAGAAAATGATAAATTACGTATACTGTGCATATATTATGAGAATACTTTAATGAGTTTCATACATTTTAATTAGACAATAATATAACTTTATCAAATGCATCAGGTTTCACTAATTATTATATTAAAGTTAAGCAATATGTGATTCGGTCAGTAGATCGATCAGATTTATCTAAAATTATTTACTAATTTGCATTCAGCTTCTTAAAATTTATCTTTGTTAGATGAAATGACCAAATTTCTAATGATATTCGAAAGCCATTGTTCAGCAGTTGAATGTACATATAGACTACACATAACGATAATAATAAATACACGTTCTAATTACTACATGATGAAATAAATATATATATAAATTTCTATCCCAGATTCCATAATAAATAAAAAATATCTTATGCTATAATATCAAGTATTCCATCACATTATATTATAGGCGATTTTCTTATTGCATTATTATGTAGAAGCAATTGCATGTCGCTCTTCTGATGCTTTCTCCTTTCTAACCAGACACGAACACGCCGATGGCTGAAAACAAGATCGAAGAATTACACATTGGAAAAATGCATCATATAAATAATAATACGAGCGTAACTCGCATAGTATAATATTTGCACAATTACGGAAAATCGTCTCTTTGTATCAGGACATTGTGTAATGCACGTCATGGCGATGACACCATTTGCATATCGACAGGTTAAAATATATTTGTGTATCAACATGCTTTAGTCACGTGTATTCGAAAAAAAAATTATATTATACGTTTCGTATTGAAAATGTGTAGTTTCGGTGAATAGATGCTTTCCACGTATCGTTGGCGGAAAATCCGGCTCGCAAAAAAAGATAATTGTTATGAGTAATGCTTTCGTTGGTTTCCGTCCCATTTTTTTTACGTAATGTGTGTTATTGTGATTTAGTGAAATGTCATGTGTTATATCCGTTCCATAATAAGTATTTTTGATTTGAATATTTAGTCGTTTACATGGTTAATTTTCACATTTTTTGTGAAAGTTCATTGTGTGTAAAAAATATTTAGAATTCATAATTTTCATCAAATTTTCCTACCGTTATATTATATAAAATGTTGAAACCGAAATAAAATCTTTTCTATATTAATTTTGGAGTGTTTCCATGAAATTTTTTTTTCCAAGAATCGGAACACCGAGACCATCCACTTTTAACAAAATACAAATTTCGGATCAATGACATGATCAAAGCAAAATTTACAGAACATTAAATTTCACGACCAGTCCGAGAATTTTGAAACCAAATTTTCATTCAGAATCATGGATCATATTATATTATCAATTCAATATCACATTCATACACTAATCATATCAACATTGCCTAACTTTAGCAAACTGTCGACAAAAAAGTGGCCATTTTCTCGAATTTTCCCACACAATCAACTCCGCGAGTTTTCCGTGCACTTTTCCGCGGTTTCCTCTGCGTGTCGTAACATTTAAGGTCACTGACATAATATGCACCGATGCATTTTCTCTCGTCATTTTCATGACTGTCGGATTTATGCAACAGTCCGTTCACACCGAGAACTCATGCACGTACAAAACCGAGTATGGCGTTTATAGTGGGGACCGACAGGTTGTTGGCCATTTTGTTGCATGATCGCAAGGTGAATATCACCGTGGATTGCACAACGTTTTGTATTATATATTAATCAATCGTTAAATTAATTTTTTGATGGAGTTGATTTGTGTTGAGAGAATGAGGGAAATTTATGTTCGGTGTATGAAAGATAAAAGGGTGAGCAAGGTTGGTATAGTGATAAAAATATTATATGAAAAAATAATTTCAATATGTCATAAAAAACAAATATATAAAAATGATTACACTATCGATCGCATATATTTGTTTGTTCATATTTTTTCCGAAATCATATGTTTATTAACAAAATATTAACTCAAAATTCTATTTACACAATAGATAATATCATATAAAATATTATATACTTAGGTGATCATGACAAAATAATCAACGATATGATGCAAAAAGTGCAGGACTCAAGTTTTGTTTTCCCTATGAAATCCAAAAGCGAAATAAACATCTAATGTATTTTCGGGTTGAATATTGTTCCATTAATACAAAATAATAGAAGAATGAAAGAATTCGGTTAACTGCAACGAAAAATATTGCATGAAAAATTACTGATTAGAAAAATTTGTAAAAATATTTTTTTACATTTGACTAAATATTATATATATATTTATCTGAATATATTTAAAATATATTTATCTAAACATATTTAAAATTTATTTTGACGGAAAAAAATATTGATAAACATATGATTTTGAAAAAAATATGAGCGTGCAAATATAATATATATGGTCAATAATGTTTATATATATTTTTAAATAAATAAAAATAATAAAAAATGAAAAAAACCTGTATATATAATATACATACATAAATATATGTTTATATTTGAATAAAATAAAATAATCTTTATTACTAATTATGTTGAAATTTTTCCTTATTTATACACAAGAAATCGATAACATTTAAATATGTTGAAAAATATATTAAACCTGTCAATTTTCTTGGAATATTCGGAAAATAAAAAATACCGTAAATAAACTATTAAAACGAACTATGATTATGCAAAACGTTTCCATATAAATTATATAAAGACGACATTAACACCCATCAATTAACCATCAACACGATACTCATATTCCGAAAACACGAAAGCCAACACATAACACGTACCACTGAAAGCCCCATAACCCCTGGCCGTTTTTCAAAGCGCAAACTGCAAATTAGCGATTTCACTTTTTCCCTGGCGACGGAGAGGTCACGTACCCTCACACACCATAAAACAACATGGACACAATATAATAAAAATTTCTCGTAACACTGCGTAACAGGAAGGCCATTCAAGAGCGGATAATTGTATGAAAAATTGAACGGTAGGAGAAAAAGCGGACCAAATAGCACCAACAAGTGTTTGTAATCGTTTTTGCTTTTTGTTCTTGGTACTGTCTCGAGTGCGATGCGGAATTCACTTTGGTGCATCCGATGGTCGTTTTTGCATTGTTGTCGATGGCTCAGTTTTAAATTGGACGTTCTTCTTTTGGTCCGCATGCAATTAGATTGTGTTGTATAATCGATCCGTGCGAGTCTATTCTCGTGTTGCTTGGTAATTGTGATGCAATATGTTGCGAATGTTATTAATCTTGGTTGTTGAAAATAGTCATGTTTTATAATGACGATGTTGATATTTTACCTATTCGTCATTTTGATAATAAAGAGCCATGCGAAGCGATATCGAAGTTGAATATGAAATGATATAATTGAAACTGATGAGTCAAAATAATCATTTTTCAGAGTATTTTTTTTCGTAATGATTAAAGTCAAATATATTCCCAGTATAGTGGTAACTGTACAGCGTTTTTATTGTACTCGTAGTCGTAAAGGAGTTATTCCCCAATAGACTGATTCTGCGAAGAGGTGATATTAACTGGCCACCACCAGACCTAAGCCCGTTCGACTATTTTGTATTGGGATTTTCTTAAAGAGGGCTTTCACAAAAATAAGCCGAGGACATTAACTCAATTAAAGGAGAATATCACACTAGAAACGGCGTTGGTATCTCAGGCTTTGTGTCAACGTATACTGAGAAATTTTTGTACAAAATTAAAAGTGTCAGAAGCGTAACGGAAACTATTTAGATAACACGATTTTTAATAAATAATAAAATTACTGTTCATTGAAAATACAAATAAAACTTTCTTTGAACATTTTTGGTTTTTAATTTGTTTTACTTTTACTCACCCTTCCTGAACACCTGACAAATTGATAATATTTGAAATCTGAGAAATTGACGACTGTAAAAGTTAATTTTATAATACAATAAATCGCATGATTTCTAAAAATAACTGGCGCAATACATAAAATAATCTAAGAATTATATGCAAATATAGAATAACATCAAGTGCGCAATCGACCCTATTCTGATAAACTTAACACATACAACTCCCAATGCACTCAAATGTGCATCCGTTCGAGAAACATTGCGTGCCTCAATTCTTGAATGTAATTATTCGAATAATTACTATAGCGGCGACAGGCACCGTTTTTCCGAGTCTTCCTGTATACAAGAGATATGCAATTTCCCGGGGAAAATCTGCGACATAGACCAGTATGCGGTTTCCTATCTTCCGCATCATTGTTCCGAACGAATCAAATAATATCTAGCGGATTTTCCCCCCAATTTACTCGTTCTTAGTAACGATGAATAATTCTTCATCCTTCATCTAATGATTTATATAAAAAATTTCCTCATTTTGAATCATCCTGATTGTGTAATCGGTATCAACGAACGCGGCCGGATTGATGTGTTCCCTTTTTTGCACGATTTGCGTCAAATGCTCGAAATTTTATGCGTTGCGGATATTATATTGTATTGTTAATGTCAATCCGGTCAACCGAGGACGTTAACCGCATACGATATCATTTGATTAATTGAAAAGTAACAATTTAATTTAAATTTGAAGGTTGACTTTGATGGCAGTTGCTTCCGATAATTGTTCATTGTGTAATGAAATTAATAAATCGTCGGAAGAGAGCCGAATTCGATTTTATTATTCGAAATTCGATAAGACATCTCATTGTCAATCGAATGATTTGAATATTGTGATCAACGACCTGGACTTTTGAAGCTTTCTGAATCATTCATTTTATAGCATGAAATCTTGAAAAGCGTATCAGATCCGTTGAAAATCGTTTTGCGAATTTCCGATTTTTTTCATACAACGGCTCATACGTGATCGCATACAATCGACAAACTTTCGATCTATCGATCGAAAATGGGTCGGCTCGTCCGAGTGAAATCGCCATTGTTGTTGTTGTCGAAATGCAATTGACCAAATCGGCTAGATTTCCACGTGGTTAAAAAGAGAGAGTTTTAGATTCACCCACTTATTAAACGGCGAAAGAGCGCCGTTGACACACATAGTTCAAACGAAAAAAAATTGACACGAGAAAGAAACAAATAACAACAGAGCCGATTTCGAGCTTTCGAATTTCGGCATCCGTTGCCGAGTCGTTAAAGATTTATCAAAACAGATAACGGTAGTTCCTGTCAATTACAAGAACAATATTGTTCAATGTTTAATTTGTGCAAAATAAACGATTGCCCGAAATATTGCTTTCGATGGACTGGATGCGTACGTTTCTTTTTATTCCATTTCGATTTCACTCGAAATTCGGAAACTGTTCAATGTCATAAAAATAGAATCAAAGAAAATCGAATGAATACAATAAATTTGATTTAGATTCTTTTATTTTTATTATACTTTTTTTAGAAAATAATTTCTTAAGCAATACCATAAGGAAGAGTTATTGTAATCAACTGATAGATTTTATATAGATCTAATGATTAAATTTTATACATATGAAATCTTTTTGAATCAAATTTTATTGATATATTCTATTGTATTATGTCATAAATTAAAATTTTAGAAGACTGAAAAAAATAATAAAAAAAATTATCAAAATCGAAGTTTGAGTATCAAATAATTCAACGATTACAAGCCCCGAAAATATATTGAAACTCTCAAAAAATTGACCTATAATATTTCGAAAAATATTTGTGCACTTACTAAACTAGATCATTAAAAGAAAGCAGTCAAAAATGATTCCCAAATGCGGCGAGACTTTGTAGAATCGCGGATTCGTCTCGTGCGGTGACTTTCTATAGAGCAAGTTTGCGTCCGGTTGGCTCACTTGCGAAAATTGACTTTTCACGATTTTCCACGGCGTGCATCTCGCCAGCACGTTTGGATCGTTCTACTTTTAATGTTTTCATTGTGCTTTTCGTGGACGTGCTTTATGCTTCGATATTTCTCAAAACGACCATGCTAATCGACGATTATTCGCGACGATCCGTTAATTTTTTTGTATGGAAATCGAAATTTATTTCTAAATAAATTATTATTAAATGTAACGGATGTCGGAAGAAAGTTGTATTGATATTTGTAATAAGTTTAGTATCATGCTATAAATTTTTAACTGTCGGTAGTTATTTTTTTTTTAATTGAGTTCAGTATGTTAATTAGTATATTAAATATAAATTTCGGCAACTGATCAAAAGAATATACATTCATCACTTATTACTTCGATCAAATTATAAATCAATCATAATATTAAACATAACATTCGCACGGTGAGTTCATATAAATCAAAATCATACAATATAGAATAATTCATTTATTATTTTCTATAAAAAAAACAATATTAATCAACCCCAAACCATTACAAAACATCAAAACCCACTATCCACATTTTCAAATTCGCGACCCATCCTCGATTGCGCAACGTCCGATTTTCGCCAAGACCACGACCCAGCAGTCAGGGTCTTCGTCCGAAGGCCAGGTTCGCCAATGTCGATGTCGTTTTTATATAACTCCATCGGACACACACAACCGCCGTTGAACTTGAACGCAGGAAGAGAAATTGATGACGCAAAGCGTTTTGCGTTGAATTCGCTCGTCGGTTAGAAAGGCGCCATCGGACAACTTTCCACGGCCGCCGGAGCTTCTTGGACGATTGTCGACGATGGTGTGTGTGTGTTTGGCTATCGTGATGGGCGTAAGAGTAGAAATCTTGACGGATGATGTGATTTGTGGTTGATGGGCTTGCCTCGGATCGATTGCAGGGTGTTAAACGGTTGATTAGTCGTGATTATTGGATATTTTGACGTGATGCGATTTTCGATTCTTCCATATGGATATAACGATTTTTTTTATAATTATATATACTAAATTATTTTTTTATACGGGGGATACGTTCCAAATACTATCGTGTAAAAAAAATGTATGTTGACTATATAAAAATTAGTAATAGGTTTCATTAGTATTATTGGATGAAACTTCCATCTTAATGTACGTTAATTTATTTATATTAATAATTATAATTACATTCATATAATCATAACAGTATACTGATCTGCACTGAATCTTACCATTGTAGCGTAATACCTAATACATTTTTATTTATATACCATGTAAAAAAATAATCGATTTTTTTAAACCGCGTAAAAAGTTGATTGGGTGTATTTATTTAAGCGAAATAAAACTTATTTGATAACATTTCAAAGTAAATAAATCCATTTATCGTATTTAAAAAATATGTTTGAATGCATTTGTAATATTGAAAAAATGAAGGATGATTCATAGGTGATAAATTTTATCGTTTGACGTAAAATAAATCATTATTTGCTTACTGATTGCAATGTTTATTGATTACAATGTTTCACCTCATATAGACATGTCACCATTCTAATTTAATCCGTATTTTTTCAACCCTACGAATATAAAATCAAATTCAATGAATACATAACATAAAAAGAGCCTCAATAGCGCTATTGACCTCGCCAAGAATTTGCGCAAGAACCTCAGTTCGACGACACTTCTCACAGCTTCCGTGGCAGGGGAAAGCGGAAAACGCAGGCCATCATGTGACAACACCACCGTTTGGGTCATCGCCATCAGGATGTTATCACACAACATGACGTCGATTCAAAAAAGAAAATTGTTTTTCAAGGTAGGTGACCCCATACCGGGTTGCCGATATCCGCTTGGCAAAACCGCAATGAAGTGTATTGGGTTACTGGGTTGCGCGTTTTTCGGATGATGGAGGTTTTTCGATGATACGGATGTATATTGAGGTTCTCATGATTGTTTTTGACAATAATATATAAAAAAATAGGTATGAAGATGGTCGTAGGTTAAGGTATATCAAGATTTGATGAAGAGACTTTGTATTGCGGTAGATAACTCATTGATGATGATATAAAAAAATATATATTAACAGAGCATTGTACATTCAGACTAAGAATTAATCACCGATCAAAATGCAAATCGTTCGGTTACGCACTGTAGTTCACTGACCGGCGATTACTCATCACTTGAACACTTGTTCATGAAACATATCAGCGTTTTAAAAACTCAAACATCCGCTTTATATCATAACGCTCTCATTGTCGTCGATTGCGCAAATGTGCAAAGAACGTAACACGGAGAAAGCAATCGCGGTTACATCTCGGAGAGTGGGCGTCGATCATATTATGAGACGAAGAAAATCGAGATCGAGAAAAACTGGAATCGAACCTGCAAGATAGTCGTGGAAGTGCGACGGTATCGTTGAATATGAATAATGACCTTATTGGGTCGATTTCAGCGAATGATCAATTATTTATGGTTAGTACTTTACGAAAATTTAGTACTTGTTTCAGATAGAAAATTAAAAGGGTTTATATTATATGAGAATTTTGTTTCAAAATTTTTTTTCCGATATAAGAATTGAGTGATTCTTCGATCTTGAAAATAATAATTTTTAGTTTGATGAATATGACTTGCCTTATACAGTCAAACAGTCGACGAATGTTATCTCTAATTTTTTTTCAAGAACTATCCAAAGAAAAATAAATTTAAGCTAAATAAAACGGCATATTTCAGTTATTGAATCATACTACATTATATCAGAATTTACATGTTTCATTCATCAAAAAAATAGAATAAGAACATTCAGATCATAAAAAATATAATAGTTATGGTCGTGGTAGATCGACGGCCTTATGGGACTGTTAATTGTCTTGTCAACAATCGATCTACCGCACAAGGAGTCGCAATGACGTCTTCGTCCGAAGAAAGTTTGTTGTGCCACATTTGGGTCAGTGTCGGTGAAATCAAATCGGCAAGGATTCTTGCGTGTTTGGGGTGATCGAACCCGATGACCAAACGTCGAAATGAACGGGTCTGGCCAACGAAAGTTTTCGAAACGGAACAATGCGTGAGGTGAAATCGCGCAGGAAGTTCTTTTCGTGGAACTTCGTCACACCCGTGTAATATCTTACGCCTTCCGTTGTGTGATCTGATCGAGGGAAACTCATATCGATCCGCGAACTGGTATCTTAAATGATTCATCAATCGATAGAACGGATGTGACAGATTCGTCATCATCCAAATGCATTCAAGTGGAAGATCATTTGATCTTCACCAGAATCATCAATTGAAAAAAATTTGAATTATTCAAAAAATGATTCGCATCGTATCAGATGTTGTATGCTATGTTAATCGGCCAAGTTCGATCGAACGAAAGTCACGGGCGAAATTTCGCCACGGCTAGAGGTTGTCAACCTATTGACGACGACAGGGTTTGAAAAGTCAACTCGATCATCATTATCGGCGGTGCCAATGTCCTGGCTGATGGATTTCACCGCCGCCGGACCAAAGACGAAAATGTGGCACAACAAACTTTCGCACGAGTTAAATAATAATTCGAACCGCGCGGCGGGGTCGAAGATCCTTTCTCCGACTTTTGATCGATGCCATTATGAATATCGAAATCGGTTTTATGATTCTCGGAACGACCGCACCGATAGGGATTACCTAATTAGTTTTCGTTGATTCTTGAGAATCGTGCGCGTCAAGAGTGTTCGGAGAAGCGCAGTCGTTGATTTTGTTTTAAAAATTCAATCACTTCCGATCGGGTTTTCCGATTTTTTTATGGTTCGATGAACTTCGGTGATTCGATGGTTCATAGTTGATTCAGATCGATGGATTGAGTATTGATTTTGAATGAAAATGTTAGATTTTTTTTGGTGTTTTATGAAAATATTTGTTCTTTTCTGTGTTTTCTTATAGAATCGATATTTTTAGTGGTTTATTAATACGGAAAAGTCAATACGAGCAAGTTCGTCGAACTTGGCCACGACACTGTTAGCATTTTCTAAGTAAACATATTGCGCAATCGGAAACTTTCTTCTCGTACAACGGCGTTCACTTCACAGGGAGAAGAATCGCCTTTTCTCTTCTTTATGCGTATGCGATTTTTCAAACAATGCACGTCCATGCAAATGTGTTAGACCCGATTTGGCACCGATTTCCTATCTACTTTTTCCGAAAACAAAAAATTAGAAGTAGCCAGACGTTGTTCGATTCGATCTATGTTTAAAAAAACACTTTTCCCTTCCCTATTATACAAACGTGTTATTACAAAGTGTATAATAATGTTTGCGGCTCGCAGAAGAAAGTTCATTTATGTGTCTGTTTAAGAATCGCAATTGAAATGCGATTTGAAATTTCTCATTTTGATTCAATGTTAATTAACTTCTGATGTAATATTCATTATCGTTTCCTTTAATGAATAATATAATTGGTGATTATTATTGTAAAAACCGATACATTTAATGTATAAAAGTAAAATCGTAGATTTTATTATTAAACGTGACCTAATTTGATCAGATATCATTAAATTCACAAAGATTCGTTCAAAAATGAAAATTTATTTTAGAAACATTATAAAAAAAATACAAATCATTCCAACACAATACCCACAAATACTCTCTCACCTCTAATAACATACCCATCGAGCGTAATTTCCAAAAAGTTTGCCGACAGCTGCAATAGAATTGCATTCGAACGAGGTCACTTTCTAACGACGGCGTGCATTTCTCGTCTCCGATGGAAAATCGGCACATTCTAATCCCACTCTTCTACGCCCGACGGCAGTTGGAGTGTGAACTTTTCGCGCGCCTATCGAATAGGAGACGGTGAGATGGACGCGCGCGGGCGGCGAATCTAAAAAGAGAAATTTCGTAGACGATGAATGTATGTATGTAGAATCGAGTTATTATGTGTTTTTGTTGTGTTCTCTTGTTCTAGATCGGATCTGACGTGTTTCTAATTTTTTTGCGAATTTTTCGTGGGTTTTTTGATGGGTTTTGTACGAAATTGTCGTCGGATTTTGTGCAGAAAAGATCTATCGAATAAAATTTCGTTTTCATCAAAAAAATTTATGATTTTATTCAATGGATTATGTTATCTGTAATATTATCTTGAAAACATAAATATTATAAGCATGAACAATTCATTAAATTTTGCAAATATATAAATAATAGGTAAAGATTTGAACAATAAAATATTCTGTATTGCAGTAGGTGAAAGGATAATTTAGAATTGAATAAGAATTATATTAATTACATTCCAATGAAAACTTGAAGTAATTGATAGAATTTACAGTATAAAGTTATTGCAAATATTTATCAATTAAACTTTCATCAAATTACTGCTATAAATATTTAAGATTTCATGAATAGTTTCTAATATTTGAAATCATCAAATATCTTATAAGTAAAGGTATCGAAAAGCATGCGATAATTTTTTTTCTATAGACTTAATATCCAAAACAGGAACTATTTCAATATATTGATCAATATCAAGCTTTAAAAGAAAAAATCAATTCATTCAAAAACCTTCAGATGAAACGAATCATCAATAAATCAATAGACAACTGCATTTCCGCACATCGACACAAAGCTAGAAAACGTCTGAAAAGAAATCTCACCGAAAAGACACCGATTTTCGTGACACTTACATCAAACGGCAGAGAAAGCCACGTTCCCCATCGAAACACCATAATAGAAATTTTACGTAATTAAATGGTTCATTAGCGTCGAATTTGGAGCGCGGCTAACAAAACGCAGTGCGAAAACCGCTTTCGTTTCGGCGACCTGTTATGGTGATTTCCAAACCCCATCCATCGGATGCCTCTCGGATTATCATATGATTATATTCTCAGATATATATAATTATATTGCGGGAGTTCGTGTCTGTAAATCTTGGATGAAAGTGCGTTTTTTTTTCACGTGCGGGTCAAGTTTCCGAATTAGAGAGCGCGTTTGCTCCACGCCGTATATGGTTGTCGGAAATTGTTGTTTTCAATACCATTTCTAGATCGAGGACATCGATTTTAATGTAATCCGATTATGAGATTTAATTTAGGTGAGTTTCTTCGTTTTTATTCAGTGTTTTTTATCGTTTAGATCGGTTAACTGTATTGAATAATCGATTGTTGTAAATAGGTTTTCTTACTGTAATTTGATTCTTGAGCTGGTTTTTGTAATTTGAAAGTTTCATTCAACAAATTCGTGATATTAAATTTCAAGAAGGATGTTCATTCATCCGTTTCAATTATTTGAGAGAAAACTTTTTTTAAATTGCAATTTTTTAACATTGATTAACATTTAAATTGACATCATCGTTATATGCAGTCTACATAATTATCGATGCAAGACAAAGTTTTTCAGGTAAAATCGGATTTTCGAACAATGCAAAATGGTCTATAATGATGATGATAATATATCATAAGAACGGTTGCTATTTAATAACTAAAAACTAATTGATTCTAGATCCTAAATCGTTTAACTTTAATCTTTGAAAAACTGATATGATCACAAGAAGATTATTAAAACGAATTTCTTGGTCAAAATCAAACAATCAGCACAAAAACATCAACAATACAAAAAAACCAACGCAACATTGAATAACATGAGGATTTTCCACCGATTATGACTTTACCGCGACCGAACGCGCACGTGCACGCACACATTTAAGGCGTTCGAATCCACGTGTGCGAGTGTGCGTACACATAACGTATAACTTTACACGCATTTTTGTGTGCAGAATATGGCGTTTTCTCGGTACAGTTATCCGGTGAACAGTTATGTGTTGTTGCGGAGTGGCGTTGCAGAAAGTGGCACGCAACTTTCGTTTCCATCACGAGCGGCCCACTTCTGACGCGGCCCGACCGTGACAGTGAAACACACCAGTTGCAGGGGTTTTCAATCGATTAAAAGTTTTTTTTAATATTGAAAATTATTGTTTGGATATGTCGCAGACTATGTATTTTATTAATCATCATCATCATCATTATCATTGTCGACCTCTTGTCCATTGCAGGACAAGGTCTCTCCATCAAATATTGGGGGTTTAGGCTATATAACTTATTTGAGAGCCAACCTCGTATCGAAGTCCATGTATATTTGACAAAACCCAATTCAGCCTAATCATACCTAAAGCTTCTATCAAAACAAATGACATTGTCGGAAAAACTTAACCCATCTCAACTTAACGCAACGATGTGTATGTGTGACCGATCCAAATATACATGGACTGAAATACTTGGTAAAAAGGACTGCGACAGATGTATAAGATGATTTTAATGAAATGTTTTGAGTCTTCATTGTGTGCGTTTAGAAATATTTCATAGAATACTGAAGTTTTTGAAGTAAAAATATATCTATTATTAGTTTGAGAAAGTTTCAAACCTCAAGATATATAGAATTAAAAAAATATATATAATATACTATTCTTTTAAAACAAAATTTTGGAATATGTAGGTATATCAAAATGAGTATTTTTGTGGATAATTTTTAAATGAATCGTGTAAAGTTAATCGATACAACATATTTGTTACAAACCGTAAATATTATAGATTCTCGATATACCGTAAATTCAATTTATTGTACTTATTTATTTATTTAATTAAAAATATATTGTTTCATCAGATTATTCACGTCAATTCAAGATTTATCAAACTTTCGCTTAAGAAATATTTGCTTATTTTCTATATTTTATTTTATTCATTTTGCATTAAATATGAAAATTTGGTTACATTTAAGTCAGTGCAATTTCATTGTAAAAACTTGTAATCGATAAAAATGTACTAAGCGAACAATAAAAACAAAATTTATTTCTACATAAACATTGCAATATATTCTAATATGAGCCACCAAACATGCACAAGTTTCTTTGAAAAAAAACGCATCATAAAGGAAAATAAATGAAAAAAACAACCTGAAAACCGTGGTAAACAAAGGAAATGCGTAAAAGCGATGCTCAGAAAACGGGAAACGGTCAATTAATCGGTTTTCGCGACCTATTTTTTTTATCTGATTCATCAAGCAACCGACTCAATATAGGTTCATAACACTCAAACATCGACTCCGTTACACTTTCGCAATAGAAAACGCGACAAATCTTCAGCCGAGAATCACAAAAAAAACCATATTTAACCCATTTAACACAACCATAAAGCACAAAAGCGAATCGTGACCCGTTGTGAAAGACCACACTCGGATTATGTCGATTCACGATCGCTGAATGGGCCTTTTCTGGTGCCATCATAAGTGGGGCGCCGTTTCTCCGATTCGCCATCACAAAAGTGTGAAAAATCGGCGAAAAGTAAACACAAGGTAACATAGGATTTGGGCTTCACGTCGTGCTTTCTAGGCTTTGGATTCTCGGGCATAATATCTGCAATGATTCAATCTTGTGCGTTATGCGAGTGCATGTGTCGATGGAATTCCGAAAAAAGAAAGCCGATGAAAGTCGCCGTTTGTCGGTATCTTCTGCTTCGGAAGAGGTGATAAGTCTCGGTAAGAGTCTTTTCTCTTCGAGAAGAAATGGTTGTTTTTTTTTATTTATTAATTGTGTATCGATTAATGCTGGTATGGGAACGCTATGCGGATTATATTGAGAAGTTAAGACAATTATAGTTGATGTTACGTGCGCAGTTTATTTTTTAATCCAATCAAGTTTCTATAATAATGGACTAACTTGAATGGATTAAATATATTTTTCATCATTTAACGTTTAATAAAGGGCAAGACTTTTCCGAAATTCGGATATTTTTTATCATCATGAGCGACACTGAAATATGACCCTTACCTTTATCTGCGTCGAAGAAATAGCCATTCAAGTTAATAGCTGAATTTTTATTATAAATATGCATCGTTACATTTTTTTAGTAACCAAATATATAAATTCATATTTATTGTATTTTTTATAATAATGTAATAAATAATATTCCTTATAAATTTGTTTGAATCCCGATCTTCCGTGATACAGTATTTTAGGTTATGATTGCTATAGCAGTTATCCGTGTTGAAAGAGTTTTAAAACTAACTCTAACTTTGAATAAAAATACTGAAAAATATCAGGCCAACAGTATACGCATTAATCAAAAAAACTGCGTTATTTCTAACTTAATCTCCACCATCGATATATGTCGTATAATACTGAAACCATTTTACATAATTTTTTTAACGGAATGAAACAAAATCAATTTAATGACTGCATAAAATACCACCCATCGAATTTACGAATTATTCAAGGCCGAACCACCGAAATTTAAGCACAAATTGATCAAAAACTTCATTGAAACCCACCCCAAACCGCTGCGATCCGAATTCGAGCACGACTAAGGGCATCTGGGTCGATTTCGTTTTCAGACGACTTTTCCGCACAACTGCAACATCCACGCTGACAACCACGATGACGACGATGATGTGGACACTTTCTTACGGAGACTCATCTGTCTGCGTGTCTGTGCAAAGTAGACCGTGAAATACTTTTCATTGCGAGCCGGCGGAGCGTGAGTAACGGTATTTTTCAGCGCAAAAAGAGAGACGGTCGGTGCTTTCGCGCATGTCCTCAGGACTACGTAATGCGATATTGTGCATCGGTCGGAAGAGTGATGTAAAACTGTTGAGGATGAGGCTTTGTTCGGACCGTGACTGGGCGCCGTTAAGCGAGAGCCGTTAAACGGCCGTTACGCAATAGCGCTTACGTTCAACGGGGTCGTCCTGGAGACGAAACGGGATCTTCTATATAACGAACGGAATCTGGTTGAGATTAATCTGCTTTTGATAATTAAATAATTGCGTATTTATCTTATTTTTACATTGAAAAATGTTATATTATAATATGAAACTTATACGGTATTTTTATCAAACTCATATTTTCATATTATCAGAATCATATTTTCATTATATTGAATCTAAAACAATACAAATGATTAATTGAAAATATATTATAAGGTTAATTCAATTTGTATGAATATGATTTATAAGGGAAATAAGTATAATTTTTCGCTATCTAAAATACACGTGAAATTTATTGGGTTGGTCAAAAGTGTCAACAGATTTTGAGGGTCGTTTGTAAGTTGTCATGTTTTCGTGTGCTTATGCGAAAATTCCAGCATATAACATTAATAAATCGTTGAGTTTGAAAATATTTAGAATTTAAATGTATATTAAATAGTAATGTATAATTTGAAAATCTTCCAAAATTGAATTTTGTTTTTATCATACATATTATGGATTATTTTAAATCTGTTGTATAACTTGTACTAATCATTATATCATTCCGATTCGAATTAAAAGATAATACATTCAAAAAATCAACATTACAAAAACATTTTAATTACAGACAGCGCAAAGAAAGTCCACGATAACAATCATGACGAGTTATGACAGCGAATGACGCAAAATCGAAATCAAATTAACGATACGATCGATTAAATAATTCAATAGACTTAAAACTAACATTCTTCTCAACACAACGCGATCGAAATCAATCACGATCAGCAAACATAACAGATTCTATCACGCATCTCGAAGATCGTGAAAGCTCACTGACAAAACACGCCAAGAAGCCTTTTAATTTAATAATTGAAACTTTTTAGAGAACATTTGTTTGGACATATTTTAATTTAATATGATCTTTTTTTAATAAACATTAAAAAAATAAAGCTTTTTAGCAAATTCATAATATTATAATAAGTTATTGAATGAGATTTTATTTTTAGTTTTGAATTATTGTTATTATTATTATATGAATTTAAAGAAATCGAATGAAATATTCATTATTATGTGCAACATGCACGTACATAGAGTAAATACAAGGTTGTTCCGGTATTAACAGAAGTTCAAACATTTTTCATTTTATTGTGGCTGAAAGGGAATAATAAGCTTCAATATTGAAATGATCTTTTGTTGAATTATTATATTTTGAATAAACGAAATTAATTTACATCCATCTATTGAGTAAATAAAATATCACTGAACTTTTTTGAATAAGAATGGTTAAACATATAAAAATAACGGATTTTATACTTTCTAAATTTTTGTACATTTCAATATTTTTCAGATAAAAATGAACGTTTATTCAATCTGAATCAAATCTATATCATTTAAAAAAATCTTTCACACATCTAAATATAACTTTGAAAAACTCAAATTTTTAACATTTTTCAGCATTTTCCCCACATTTTCCACACTAAAACCATCCATTCAACCGGAATCGATCCGGCGACCTTTCAGCAACCTTTCACCCATTCACACCACGCAAACACACACACACGCCCCTCATCCAACAACAAACGATCGCATCTGAAACTGGCATTGCAACCGCCCGAAGTGCATTCGATGCAATCGTAATTCCAAAGGCGACGGCTGAAGGCCGGCTTCAGCGGTTCGTAGAACCCGCCGATTCCGGGAAGCGGCTCGCATTCGCGTTTTGCATTTTGCGCGTGTGTATTTATATGTATAAATTGTATTATATTATTATATATTGTTATGTGCGAAACGGCCGTGGACTTATCTTTACGACGACGGCCGCAGCAGTGAAGGCCGGTCATGTGCAATGCCGAGATGCAACTCGATTGCATCGCGCGTACGCAATATGCATTTCTGTTTTTGTGCTGATTTTTTATACAAAATTATGTTATTTCGTTTTATAAAATTTTATAATGTATCTACATTATATAAACTACAAAATTTATAAATTTTTGAATATGTACCATCACCATAAACGACCCATAAAAAAAGAATGGTAAAGCAAAATTTTCTAGAAAACTCCATAGTTTTTCTTTATAAAAAATATTTTTTCCATTTCTTATTAAACAGTATTAGGTATACACATTAATATTCTGAATTTATTGTAAGTTGCTTAATCTTGAAAATCAGTTGGAATTGAATATTGAACTGTATATTTAAAGAATAGATTGAATCGATTTAATAATGACAATTATTTAATAAAACATGGTTGTATATTTTCTGATATATGAGTGTTTAATGAATTTTTAGAGCATGAATGTAGTCGGTATGTGATGTTAAATATAATCTTCGATTGTGATTGTAGATAAATTATAAATAGCGTAATTTGCACAACTGCTTTTTCTTTTCATATTTGATTTCTTAATAGAAAATTATTAAAAAAGTATATTTATCGACAAAATCGACCTTACATTATCAATAGTTCATGTTTAATAATAATTAACACGTGAAGATAAAATTGCTAAATCATCGGTATTGTGTATTGAAATAATCGTTCTTCTATCAATTCAATTAAAAATTCCCAAGAGATATCTCATCTTAATATTTTAATTAAAAAATGCAAAACTTTCCCGATATAAATATTTGAAAAAAAAAAATGAAAATCTCGAGGATATCAAAAACGCATAAATATGAAATTCTCAATCTTTTACATATTTATACTTTCGTCGAAAACTTTTCAACAATCTCAACACAAACAAAACAACTCTTACAAAACCAAACGCACAGCATATTATAACACCCATTAACACACCCACCGTTTTAATTACACACTCGCACCTATTTAAAACAAACAAACAAACAAACAATCGCGTTCGTTTATCTCATTCGATCCGTTGTCGCTTACACCTCTCGTTAGGGTTTTATTATTTGCGTTTATGTAAATCCAAAAGCATGTAACAGCGGCTTGTGGTAACCATTGCGCTCGTGGCTCTTTCTCTGACCTCGATTTCCCGCCAAAACACGCGGCGAGCGATTGTTCCATTTCTCGATTTGAAAAGAGAAACAGAGGAACGAAAGAGACGCCGTCCGAGAAGAGAAACGAGAAAGACGAAGACGATTTAGGAGCGGGGATCGGAGAAATTTGCGCGGTTCCGAAATTCGGAGCGGCCTAAATATAGCCTTCGAGCTAAAGAGGATGAGTTATATTGTTTTTGAATTGGATCGAATGCGTGCTTATGAGGATTTTTGCTTTGTCAGTTGGGAATTCCCAATTGAGTTTTTCCTTTAGAAAGATTGTTGATTGTACAGTGTTAATTAGACCAGTGCTTATTAAAATATCAATTTTTTAATAATTTTACTAATAACAAAATAATAATAATAATAATAATAATAAAATAATAATAATGATGATGATGATGATGATAATAATAATTAAAAAAAAAAATAAAAATAAAAATAAAAATAATAAAAATGTTTTGAATTGATCGATTATCACTGATTATGAAAAGCGTTAAAGTTGAGTGAAAATTGACATGGTAATCAAATTGAAATGATTGCTCAATTTCTCATCATTCGTTGTTTTGAAACTTATTTTGTGATTTTGTAAAGGGTTTTAGCATTGTTATAATTTTTTTTTAAATATTTTTGAAAAAATGAAGAAAAAATTTCGAGATTTTTATTCATGTAGAAACGGTTGAATTCTATGGTGGAAATTATATAGGTTGATTATGTAGACAATTTATAAAAATAAAAGAACAATACATAAATGATTGATATATTTAGTTACTATCACGTCAAATAAAAATATCCTTTATTGATGTTATTGAAAAGGTCTTGTTTTATAAAGAACGCAAGATAATTGTCTTATAATACAAACTATATAAGATGATGATAACATGCCCATAAAAAATTACGAAAATATTCAATTTTCAACAGCAGCGCATAGAAAAATTAGAATTCATAACACTTTCTTCCATTTAATTTATATCACACACACAATGTTCGATCACGGAATAATTAACCATCAACGAAAACGAATCGAACCAAAACGCACACGACTCATGCGAAATTTCAAGATTTTCCATAGAAAATCGCTAAATTACCATACGCACACGTCAATTATGCCTAATTCGGAGCACGGCGTTTCCCGACGGTGAAAGTTAACCTAAATTATGGCGCATCGTATATTAAACTCGCCGTTCGGTCGCAAAGCGATGCAAATTGTCATATGTCGATAACAACAATGGAAAAAAAGTGTGATTCGCATTTGCGGCGAGCGCATAATTAGCGTCGGTCGGTCGTTTTGCATTTTAGCAGGATGGACTCCTTTTTATCTTTGGCGCGCGCATAATAATCGCGTTTGGCCCTTTCACGGCAATTTACTCGGTTAATTTTTTTTTACGGCGAACGTATGCAATTTCGGACGTTTCCGAAAGATAAAAATCGACGAAACGCAATAATGAATGGTGCATCGATGGGATTTGAGTCGCGTTTTCGCGTTACAGGTGCATCTATAAAAACGGTGTGTAATTTTAGTGCAATTATTATTTTAATTGATGCGATTCAAATTCATGAATATGGATTGGTTATAAAATGTAAATATGCTTTTTATTGTCGGGAAATTTATGCAATTTTTAATATTTATAATATATAAAAATTTCACGAATATCTATAAAACTAGAATTAAATTCAAATAATTATAATTTATTAAAAAAAACAATCAATACTCTTTAAATAGGGGATACGTTCTAGAAACTACCATGTAAAAAAAATCCGGTATGGTGACTATATAAAAATTCGAAATGGGTTCCATCAGTATATTTGGATAAAAATTCCATTCAAATATACTTTGAGAAAAATTATGTCAAATGAAATCACCAAAAAACATCGATAATTTTTATTTAATAACTATAATTATATATTAGACGGCATCGAATCTTACCATTGTGGAATAATAATACATTTTTTTATTTTATTTTTGTACTAGTAAATAAGCCCGATATTAATAACATCGGCTGTAGTTTTGTTAAGAAACGGAAAACGATAAAATGTGAAAACCCGAAATGTGTACCCGATTTGAATATTTAATTAATATTTAATTAATAAAATCAAAAAAGTTAATTTATTTGTTTGTGGCATATAGACAAAGCCAGAGGCAGTAGGTAATAAGCATCATATTATAAACGTTGACTGTATACGCATAAAAAGACAATATTCGCAAAAACGCGCGAGCGTCATCGAAAACACACACACAAACACAAGCACAAACACACACACACAGACACAGACACACAGAAATCCGCTATTATATATAGGGGATACATTCCTAAAGCAAACTAAGCCGACTCAGTTCAAACCTAACACTATCAACAATTCGATCAATTCATAAAATGTGGATGTAGTCTGACTTTGAATCTTAACAACACAAAGTAAATTCGAAGATACAAAAAGTGAAAATTCTTCAATATCGCTACACAACCCAACAATATTACAGCATACATATATTTCTGCAACAAACTAGACCATCCCAGTTCAACCCTAACACGATCAACAATTCGATCAATTCATAAAATGTGAACGAAGTCTGACTTTGAATCTTAACAACATAAAGCAAAATCGGAGATGCAAAAAGTAAAAATTCTTCAACATTATTCACTACACAACCTTAAAATAATATAGCATATACATTTATACAACAAACTAGGCCCAGTTCACTCCTAACACGATCCAGCATATACCTCACCAAAACAACACCCCTGACACGATTCGATCAATCCGAAAAATTCGAACGTCATCAAAAATAGATACATTCTCAACGACCCTCATCTTTTGGCCGAAAACTGGCTCGTCGCCCGGCCATATCCATCACCGTCCCCGCCGAAGGGTACGCCGGGGTGCAGGTGGTACACGTCATCGTAAGGACACGTAGCGTGCGCAGTGTCGCATTGCGGTGCGCCCTACCCTTCGCGGCGGGTTTTCCCGCGCTTCGCTTTTGGCCCGCAGCGGACGCTTTACGGCCATACGCCCGCCGGGAGTGGCGACGTTTTTTTTCTTTTCATTTTTTTTTTCTTACCACCGCGAAAGCCTAGGGATAAGCGAAACGTTTCTTTCTCGAAGGATTCGATATGAACGTATATATATATATATTTTTTTTTTTGTTATCCCCTATATATAATAGCGGATTTCTGTGTGTCAGTATGTTCGATGACGCTCGCGACTTTAAAACGACGCGTCGATACGATTATTTTTTTGCGTCTATAAAATTATTTTCCATGCGTACATGGTCTTTATGCGTATACACAACGTCTATAATATCATGGTTACGAAAGCGTCTCTATTGACATATGCTATACGTCGATTATTACGCAGTGGAAAAAACATTTGAATCCCCTATATATAATAGCGGATATCTGTGTGTTCGTCTGTGTGTCTGTGTCGATGACACTCGCGACTTTAAAATGACGCATCGATACGATTATTTTTGCGTCTATAAAATTATTCTTCATGCGTATATGGTCTTTATGCGTATACACTTAACGTCTATAACATCATGTTTTGAAAGCGTCTCTATTGACTTATGCAATACGTCGATTATTACGCAGTGGAAAAAACATTTGAATCCCCATTACATGTATATAATCACCGATGACAGATGTCTGTTTCAATAACAAATGAACTGGTTTTATTTATTAAATATTAAATATATTCAAATCGAGTACATGCATCGGGTAGCCAATATGTCACAAACAAATAACAAATGAACTATTTTGATTTTATTAATTAAATATTAAGTATTCAAATAAGGTACACATTTCGGGTTCATACAATCGGGTTTTCACATTTTATCGTTTTCCGTTTGTTAACAAAACCACAGCCGATGTTATTAACATCGGGCCTATATACTAGTATTTAAATAAAATCTGATAATTGAAATGTATAGAAATAATATATTCGGTGTATGCTCGACTTTTTGCTCGCGTGAAATATATGCACGTTTATGGCCGGAATAGCGTTCGTTATGCGCCCGTAACTCAGCTGTCATACGAGTCGGTTTTCTTTTTCTTGGTCACGTTGCACTTCCGTAATAAGAAAAGTTCCGTTGCGACATGTTACAATGTGGTGTTTTCGTATGTTTTGGATGGAATCTGATTTTGGTTATGGGCAAAATATATATAGATTTAGGTTCAAAGATAAATTTAAATATATATTTTATTTTTAAATTAATGATTTTTAAAAATCGATCACGATTGATAAATAAATAAATGATTTAAAAATATATATAGATGGCGCTGGAAATATAGAATAAATGAAAATTTTCTTCTTCCTACCCACCAATTCAATTTCGAACGATAAATACAATAAAAACATAAAAGTTCACATTACAACGCAGTAAATAAAGTGAAAAAAATACAAAAGAATAATTTTTCATACAGCAAATTCCTATTCTGATCATATTAATAGTAAAAATAACACATAGATGGTACTAAAAACTCACAACATATGAATTTTTTTTCCTTTCTACCATACAATTCAATTTTAAACAACCAATTACATCGAAAATTTCAAATTAATCATTTTTCAAATAGAAAATTCCGATTATGAACATATAATATAAAATATTAAAAAATACATAGGTGGTACTAAAAACTTATAATATCCTAAAAAATCATTTTCATTCAAATTTTAAATAATCAATAAATAGACACATATACATAAGCGAAATAATTTCTAACTGAGTTTGTTTTCGGGTCTGAAACACAAATCGGTCCAAAGGTCTAATTCATATATTTTTCAGGGACTCGTCTATTCCTCGTCTTATGGATCGTAAAAGATCCTGAAGTCGTTCAGGACTTTACCTACCCTTCGTGGCTTTTAAAAAGCGACCCAAGGGGTCGTTATTAAATTGAACATGTCGGGAAATCCACTCGATACAAAGTTCAAACGAACCGCATCGTTTTTGCCAAATAATTTCGGGAAAGAGTCCTTTTCTTCGTTCTTTTTTTTTAAAGGTTCGCTTAGTTGATTTTTTTTTATTTAGATTTTATTTTATTTTTTTATACATTAACAATGATTTTTTTTAACATTTACAATTCTATGTAATCAAATAGTTTGAAGGGTTAAAAAAAGCTTTTGTTTAAAGCAATCTTTGACTTTGAATACTGAAAAATAACGATTTTCAATAATTTCAGACCAAAAATATCCAGTCTTATCTATAACTAGTATATAGGCCCGATGTTAATAACATCGGCTGTGGTTTTGTTAAGAAACAGAAAACGATAAAATGTGAAAACCCGATTGT